>JAXQQM020085714.1:0-293059 GCA_034641835.2 Pinus albicaulis
TAGGCTAGGCTAGGCTAGGCTAGGCTAGGCTAAGCTAGGCTATCAAGGTTGACAGCTTGGCATTATCATTGCTTCAGATGCTGAAATATTATGTACTCCAAATTTTAATAAAGATATCATTTTTTGGTGATTGTATCCTAGATTCGCCCGAAATTGAATAAGGGGATCTTAGGTACACCATGGGTGTTTCTGATGGCGCATGTTTTTTATGGCTTCATGTTGTTGCTTTTTTATTTGTGTCTAGTTGTGACACATCAATTATTTCATTTAATATCACATACATAAAGTTCAATATCAGCAAGCACAACACTTGTAATGAAGTAGCTTCAAGGAAGGATAATTAAACTCAACACATGCATCTGCGCACCTACACCAAATAATCAAAGTTTTCAACATCATTCTACTTCAACAAGAAAATTCACTCAATAAAATCAAGATCATGAATCTGGACACTCCAGCATTTCAAAGCAAAGTCTACATCAACATTCTTGCAAATACATTTAAGAATTTGTAATCAAATTCATTGTTTTAAGTGAATCATTAAAAATTAATTGCTAATGAATTTTTAAGAGGACAAGTGACTTCATTGTTTTAAGTGAATCATTAAAATCATTGTAAGCTTTCTTGGGTGCATTTTTGACATTGTTCGACACTCTTTCTTTAAACAAAATCAAGTGAATGCACGAGTTTTTTAACTCTAAATCAAACAAGCAACAATTTTACATCTCCTGCAAGCGAGCGTGAGTATTCATTTAAGAAATTTGCTTCAAGACAATACAAATTTCAAACTTTCAAGCAAGCCAGATTGAATTTCATCAAAGAAACCAAAAAATTTCAACTCTAACACCAATCAAGCAAGTTGATATCGACATCAAGCGAGCATGGCTATTCATTCAAGTGAGCGTGAAGTTATCAAGTAAGTCAAGTCTCGTAGCAAGCGAGCCTATCATTCAAGTACCATAATCAAGTGAAATAGTTCAAAGCAGGACATCTCCAACAAGAGAGCCTGATTTGAAGTGCGCACGTTCAGATGGCGAAACATATTCAGTTGTTAAACATTCTTCATAGTTTGATCATCTCCAGTGATGAAGACATGGTGCACATCAGCAAAGAAACTCTTGCTGATCTTTCACGGCATCTACAACAAACACATGAAACCATTGAGTTTCTTAAACTAGAGTCGCAACTTCAAAGGAATGAATTACAAGAAAATAGTGATACTTTCAATTCTTTGAACCATCCAGATGATAAGTCATTCATTCAAACAACTTCAAGTGTCGAAGTTGTTCCAGTTCCAATTTCTTCCAAGACCATCATCAAGCCCTGGGAAGAAATTCAAAATAACAAGAATAGACGAGGCTTAGGATATGTCACTGATGACACCAACTTACATATCCCAGATTATTCCAAGATAATTAAGTTCATCAGTGTAGGATTTCTTGCACAAGTCACCTCAGTAAGTTCTAAGAAAGTTGCAAATAACCAGCAATGCACACAACCCAAAGTTGTAGACAAACAAAATTGCATGCAACTTGAAGTTGCAGTCCAACCGAAATGTTCTCATTGTCAAAAAACCAGTCATATGGAAGATCGGTGTTTTGATCTCCATCCTTATCGCCATTGTGGCAAACCAAATCATTCATCCGAAAAATGTCGCAACCAACAACAATTAACCAGATTGAAGATACATTATGAATGGATCGACCCTTGGAAATGGTCATCCATAGTTAAACGATTGTCTCAGTTCTACAATCGAATACAATCACACATAGTGCAGCCAACAGTGAAAAGATGATGGTACTCTCATGCAGTTGAACGGGGGAGTACACCAATGTAAAACTCCTACACCTGAAGGGGGGGAGTTCAAGAATAATTTCCAAGAGAAGTGTATCTCCTTCAGCTGACAAAGGGGGGAAAATTTCAATGAGATTGACAGTGGTTGTCAGACTAAATGTATCGACAAAACCAGCAAAAGCAGCCAGTGGGCATCTTCAACAACCAGTGGGCATTCAAAAAAATTTCCAGTGGACAGTTGACAACAAAGAAGCAATGAGCATTTTTCAACACAACAAAAGAAATAGTTAGTTGTTTTTGACATCATCATCCAATGGGCATTCAACAAATTTTGTTAGTGGGCAAAGGATGTTGATTTCACGTAATGGATAGATGGATCCTTTTGCAACTTGGCAAGTGATGGATTTGTCAAGCAACATTCAGAGATGAATCATACATACAACTGACTCATGGTCTCTTCAGATTGAAGATTTTTTTAGCATCAACTTGAGAACTTGGAAGATGGTTCCTCGTTCTTATTTTGGATTTATCCTTGAAGGGGGGAATGTTAGCTTATTTCATAAGACAATTATAAATCCAAAAATACATAAATTAAATAATGTAAAGTTAGGATAAATATATTTATTAAATTAGAATATTTAATAAATATTAGAGATACTTAGAAATAGTACTTTGTTAGTAAAAATAGGACTCTAGAATAGAGTCGTTTCATAGGCTCTAAAATAGGAATAAAGTTAGTAGAATGGTTAGAAGGTCATTTATTGTAAATGGACAATTTTTGGTTTTCCAAGTGATCCATAGCTAAATTAAGTTAGAATATAGAGCTTATAAATAGGTTAGTTTCCTAATTTCATTGTAGTGAGAGTTTACGTTTGTAAACTCCTGCAATTTGTTATGTAATATCTTTTCATGATCAATAAAGTTATGCGTCTGAGACAATCAATATGGAACATGTGGATAATACAAAACCTCATATTATATCTCCCTACCTATGTGTATTCTAAATCTGAATTGGTTAACGTGGTATATAAATAGATATTACAAAAGGTTGAAATAATGTTAGTAATATGATGGTATATTATATTAAGAATGGAATGAAATCCTTTGCATAGATTCGAAATACTTATGACTTTATTAAAAGAGTATATGTAGGTATTTATGAGGAATTACCATATGATGGTAATATAAAATACCATAAGATATTTAAGTTAGACCTTTGTGTAATAGGTCGAGAATACTATTACAAGGTTAACTTAGAATGGAAAGTATAAAGAGTATAAGTTATATAAATTTACTTTATATATTATAATTATAATTGTAATAGAGAAAGATAATGACGAAGTATCATCAAGTGGAAGTAGGAAGAAAAACTAACTATGAATTAGTCAAGTTAGACAAGTATATCAATAGCATAAATGCTATACTTGAATTCTTGAATTATAAATGAAAGAATATCACTAGAAGGTATAAGGACAAAATTCATCGAATAATTATGAACTATGAATAAAGCAATAGCAATAGAAAATATAAGGACAAAATTCATCGAATATTGACGAATAAATAGAAAGTAGGGGATGACAAAATAAGTAGTTATGTTATAAATATAAAAAATAAAATTGTGTTAAGTGGAGTTGTTACAGATGGTATCGGAGCTCATGTTGAAATACTGGTCATATGTGTGTCCTCACTCAGGAAATTAAAACCGAAAATTTTGCTGCTATAAATTTATTTAAATTGAAAAACTTTTTGCACTAATTAAATTTGTGTGTATAGTGATTTAGTGCAGAAAGTATACCTATCATTATGAGCGATGGAGGAGGTATATTTCCAAATCTAGGTGGTGAAGGAAATCCAAGAGATCAAAATGTTCAGTTGCTGGATATTTTTCAGGAAATGCGATAAGAACTGGTTCATATGAGGATAGTAATGAGCGATTGCTACAAGCCAGTGAAGAACAAGAGAGGTTTATTAAGGAACTAACCTCAAAGTCTAGTCATGAAAGTGAAGACCGAGGAAGAAAGAGAACAGAAGTTGAAACCCACTCAGAAGTGTTTGAGAATGGTGAAGCAGCTCAACAACATTCTAGAAAGAAAAAGGAATTGCAAGGAGAATTCCAAAAAATTAAACCTCCCAGTTATGATGGTGAAAAGGAGGAATATGTTGAAGCATGGCTTCTAAATATGGTAAAATAATTTCAATACCATGAATATGGAAGTAACATGAAATCCAAATTGGCTATTTACCAACTACAAGGTAAGGCTACCTTGTGGTGGAAAGAAATCAAAATGGTGCATGTATTAGATGAGAAAAATGTGACTTGGGAAGACTTCCAAACTAAATTTAAATCTAGATATCTGAATGAAAGATACTATGATGACACATCCAAAGAGTTTCAAGAGCTGAGATTGGGAAAAATCACAATAGATGAGTTTGTTAACAAATTCACAAACCTGCTTCACTATGTACCTTATATTACAAAAGAGAAGCCCAAGGTACAACGATTTTTAAACTACATACCTACTATCTACAAGGAGAGAATAGAGTTTGATAATCCCAAGACAATGGATAAAGCAGTGCACAAAGCAAGGCTATGTTATCAGGATTTCAAAGCAGAAATGATCAGGAAAAAAATTTGCAAAACAAAGAAAAAGGGAAAGGTGACTCTAGTGCTAAAAGAGTAAAACCAGCATACTTGAAAAAATCTGGGAAAAATCATCAAAGGAAGAAGTTTAGCAAAAATGGATAAAATTAACCAACCCAATCATAAACTGGATCTAAAAAAATGTATATAAATAGCAAGAAAGAAGGAACTGTAAAAATAAAGGAACCATTAAAGTGTTGGGGTTGTGGATAAACTCATCTATTACATGACTATCCTCATCGAACAATTCAAAATATTCAAGTATTGAGAGAAGAAACTACTGTAAATGATGTTGCTAGAAAAATTCCAAGAATAAGTGTTGCACTAGAGGATCGCCAAGCTGAACACCAATAAACCATGATCAAAATTGAATGTATGATTTTTGAACAACCTGTTTCTATTTGTATAGATCCAGGAAAAAATTTAAGCTATATAAGTCCATAGATGGTGGAAAATGTTAGGTCCCTATATTACCAGTATAGTCCCTTATTGTTATTAGTGTAACCCCTTTATTGTTATTATTGTACCCTTGTAACCCCCATTTTGTTATTATTGTGCCCTTAAATTATTATTGTTAGGTCGGCTAGGATTACATTGTGGCCCACTAGGATTACATTATGGCCACATGGGCTCCTATATATAGAAAGGAGGTTTTTTAAATTGTATCATCCAAGAATTGTTCATTTATGTAATGTATTGTAGTTTTCCCCCTAGAAGTGGCTCATTTATAAGGCGTTGATATCTCTTTTCTTCTATTTTTGGAGCTGGTTACACAACATTTGGTATCAAAGGTTTGGATTCTAGGGTTTCGCTGCTCCAAACAGGTCATCGTGGAATTTGTGCTATAACGTTTTTTCTACGAAGTTTCAAAAGCTGAAATTTTTAGGGTGTGAAGCCAAAATCCTAAGGAAGATCATCTAAAAATTTCAGAGCTTTGTTCGCAATATTTTCGGAGATATGATCTATGGAAGTTAGGTCTTTTTTCAGGCTCCTAAATAGGTCATCGTGGATTTTTCGCTATAACTTTTTTTCTACAAAGGTTAAGAATATGAAATTTCTAGGGTGCAAAGCTGAAATCTTGAGGAAACTCGTCACAAAATTTTAGAGCTTGATTCGCAATATTTTTGGATATATGATCTGTGGAAGGTGGTGCTTTTTCAGGCTCCCGAATTTCATCTCAAAGAGGTGATCGTGAGAAAAGTTCAATAACTCTCTCTCTGAGCATCAGATTGGAGTGCCGTAGAAAGTGGTCACAAGTACATGGACTGCAGCTTCTTGGCTATCAATCTCATAGGTGAAGGACAAAATAGTGACACGTGTCAAGTCGTACAAGTTCACTCTACTGAACTAGTCCATAATTAGGTCATTGTGGGAGATTGGACATAACTTTGTCTTGGAGAATCCAAATCAAGTCAGAACTTTGGCATTCAAAAGAGAATTCATAGGGCTACTTCAGTGCTGAATTTTAGATATTGAAGAGCCGCAATCAAAGAGATAATCAAATTTCAATATCGAGCTCCTCAAAAGCAAGAAAAAGGTGTGTATTTTTTTTCCGAATTGCATAAGTCTTGTTTGAAAAATAAATTTGAATTGATTCCAAGGGCATATTGTAGAATAGATATCAGTATTGGGTTCTAAAAAATGCCTCGTAAAAATAACTCAACACCCATTAAGCCTTCAGAAGGCTCTACTATGACTCATGAAGATGAAGAATTGCAACATGATCTATCAAAATTACAACAGCAAGTGCACCAAATTTCGCTCTCGCAAAGAGCAGCAAAAAATGAAATGGAAGTTTTGAAGAAAGGCGTGGAAGCAAAGATGGATGGTGTGAAGAATAATGTGGATGGTTTGAAGAAAGATGTGGAATCTAAGATAGATGACATGGAAGCTGGCATGGAATCTAAAATGGAAAACATGAAGAATGATCTAAAAGCAGACATAGAAGGTTTGACAAAGTTGATACAAGAAATGTTTCCTAATGGTGAAAATATAGTAGAGGAAACTCATGATGAGAACAAAATAAATGTTAATTGGGATTCCATAAACTCTAATGTTGGCAGGAAGAACCACCATATTCCAAAAATGGATATGAGGAAGTTTGATGGAAAGGATCCTGTAACATGGATACTACAGATAGAGCAATATTTTGATCTCCATAATGTGCAAAACACACAAAAGGTAGGCATTGCAACTTTACATTTAGAACAAAATGCATTTGTATGGTATCAAAGGCTTTTCTCCAGTAAAAAAATTGTCACTTGGTCAATTTTTACAGAGGAAATGATAGCACATTATGAGGATACAAAGAGCAACACCTTCTTTAGCCAATTGATAAATCTCAAACACAAGGGTTTAGTGGGGGAGCACATTGAGGACTTCCAAAAATTGAATATAAGGGTAACTGATATTCCAGAGAACACAAGATTGATCTCTTCATAGGCACTTTAAAGGATAAAATCCAACATGAAGTTTGTGTTTTGGAACCTGATTCATTAGAGAAGGCATTCAGGTTGGCAAGAAAAATTGAATGTAAAATTATGGCGACAAGGAAGCCTCCCACTCACTTCTATAAATAAGGAAGTGTTTCTATGCCTAGATTTCCACAACCTACAAGGTTGACACCACAACAATTGGAAGAAAAAAGAGCAAAAGGGCCTTGCTACAATTGTGATAGCAAATACACTAAAGGTCATAAGTGTGCTGAGAAGAAATTATTTTACATAGATTGTGAAGAGGAAGAAGAAAATGAACAAGAAGAGGATATACACCAAGAACCAGCCCTAGAAGAGGAAGAAATGAATCCAACCATATCATGTAATGCATTGGTAGGAATTACCACTCCTCAAACTCTCAATATAGAAGGACATAACAAGAAGAAAAAGGTAATAGTGTTGATTGATTCAGGTAGCACCCATAATTTTATTCATTGTAAGGTAGCCAAGGAATTAAATTGTTTCCTATACCCAGCACCAGAATGTCAAGTGATGGTGGAAAATGGAGGAACTATAAATTGCTCTAGAAAATTCCATAATATCAAGCTAACCATGGGGAAATATGTATTGACTAGTCCAATGCTTTCCATTCCTATGGGAGGTGCTAATGTTGTACTAGGAGTACAATGGTTACAATCTTTGGGGACGATAGATTTTAATTTTCAAGAAATTTTCTTGAATTTTTTTTTAGAAGGAAAGGAAGTCGAATTACGGGGTATTGCAGGGAAGCCAGGAAAGATAATAATCTCTAATGCCATGACAAAGCTTCTAAAGAAATAACTGCTGGTTGGCAAAATGATGCAGAGTGTTGTCCTTGATGGCAACTGCCTCCGAAAGCCACAGCTGGACTGATGGTGAGGGATTGTATTATGAAATGTGTAGTTTATTATTAGTTTCTTTTCTGCAAATTTAGATATATTAAGCTGCTCATAGCATCTTCAGTTGCCTCCGAAAGCCACAGCTGGACTGATGGTGAGGGATTGCATTATGAAATGTGTAGTTTAGTATTAGTTTCTTTTCTGCAAATTTAGATATATTAAATCATGCATAACATCTTCGGTTGCCTCCGAAAGCCACAGTTGGACTGATGGTGAGGGATTGAATCATGAGTGTGTGGTTTAGTATTAGTTTACTTTCTGCAAATTAAATATCAGTTACTCAAGTTGTTTATGATTACTTCCGAAAATCATAGCTGGACTAATGATGAAGGGTCAGAAGATAAATTGATGTACTCTGATTTAGATTTATTTTGTTGCAATTTGAATTTCCTTAAGCATAGTTCTTTTGTGTTTAGTTGGCAGCAAGAATAGTTTGGTTTTCATGCTCACTAGTTTACTGTTTTGATTTATTAGATTAGCAGCACCTTTTCATTTCAGCAGTACATTTCCATTTTCCTTCAAGTCTTGTCATTGTAAATTTCAATTTGCTTTTTAAAAATTTCAAGTTGGTAAATCATTATAGGGGATATCACTTCCTTGAACAAACATAACCAAACTTGTTTTCATCTTAGAATTTCCATTTCACCTTAGAAAACCAAAAACGACAAAAAGTTAAGAAATAGGTTATCTTGCACATATAGTGCGCCGCACTTCATCAGCTTACGATTCCCGGATTGACAAATTAAATGCAGCAATTTAGGACACACTAAATTGACCAAACAAATAGTCCAATGATTTCCATTCCTATCGGAGGTGCTGATGTTGTACTATGAGTACAATGGTTACAATCTTTGGGGATGGTAGCTTTTAATTTTCAAGAAATTTTCTTAATTTTTTTTTTCAGAAGGAAAGGAAGTCAAATAACTAGGTATTGTAGGGAAGCCGAGAAAGATAATAAGCTCTAATGTCATGAAAAATCTTCTAAAGAAATAAAAACGAGGCGTAATTTCACAATTATGCCCATTAGAAGTTCCAACATCAAAATAATCTATTTCTGCAGATCTCCAACAAGTCTTGGACAATCATTCCAAGGTGTTTGAAACTCCTAAAGGACTCGCACCTATTCGTGATCATGATCATGCTATTCATTTGATTCCAGGAAGTGTTCCTACAAACATCAGGCCTTATAGATATACTTATGTCCAAAAGAGAGAAATTGAACGTATGATTGCAGAAATGTTAAGGTAGGTATAATTCAACCTAGTCAAAGTTCTTTCTCTACTCCTATAGTATTGGTACACAAGAAGGATGGATCATAGCGCATGTGTCCGAATTATAGGGAGCTAAATAAGCTCACCATTAAAGATAAATTTCCCATTCCTGTGATTGATGAATTATTGGATGAATTACATGGAGAAATTTATTTTACCAAGTTGGATCTTCGTTCAGGATATCATCAAATTAGAATGAAGACTGAAGATATTCCAAAAACAACAATTTAAACTCATGAGGGTAATTATGAATTTTTGGTCATGCCTTTCATCCTTACTAATGCACCTTCTACATTTCAAGGGTTGATGAATTTCATTTTCAAACCCTTCCTTAGAAAATTTGTGCTAGTATTTTTTGATGATATACTAATCTACAACAGGTCTTGGAAGGATCATGTTGAACATGTTGACAGTGTGCTCAAACTATTGCAGGAGAAACAATTATATGCAAAAACATCCAAATGTTTCTTTGGAGTACAAGAGGTGGAATATCTGGGTCATATTGTATCTCACGAGGGTGTTAAAGTAGACCCTAACAAAATTAAAGCCATTAAGGAATGGAAAGTCCCCACAACTATAAAGAAGTTGCGAGGATTTCTCGGGTTAACAGGGTATTATCGCAAGTTTGTTAAGAATTATGGGAGAATAGCAGCACCTCTAACAACATTATTGAAGAAAGATGCATTTTCATGGACTCCTGAAGCAACTCAGGCCTTTGAACATCTTAAAGAGGCAATGTGCCTAGCACCAGTCTTAGCTACGCCAGATCTCACAAAAACCTTTAATGTGGAATGTGATGCCTCAGGAAATGGAATTGGTGCAGTTTTAATGCAGGAAGGAAGACCCATTGCTTTTGAAAGTCGTCCAATCAAAGGAAAGTATTTACAGAAACCTATTTATGAGAAGGAAATGTTAGGAATACTGCATGCACTAAAGAAATGGCGAACTTACCTAATGGGAAGACACTTCAAGGTAAAAACTGATCATGATAGTCTTAAACACTTTTTGGAACAAAGACTATCTTCAGAAGAGCAGCAAAAATGGGTCACAAAGATGTTGGGTTATGACTTTGAAATAATCTACAAAAAAAGGAAGCTTAATGTTGTTGCAGATGCACTCTCAAGAAAGAATGAAGAGGTGGAAGCATTGCTTTGTGCCATTTCTATTATCCAACCAGATTGGATAACCAAAGCAAGAGATGGATGGAAGAAGGAAAAAGAATTATGGACACTCATTCAAAAGTTGCAGCAAGATCCTAGTACATATGATACATTTAGTTGGAAAAATGATTCCTTATGGTACAAAGATCGCTTATATCTTTGTAAGAATTCCCAACTAAAACAAAAGATTCTTTTGGAATTGCACACTTCTCCTTTAGGAGGACACTCAGGATTTTTAAAAACGTACCACAGGGTAAAGAAAGAATTTTTTTGGGATGGCCTTAAATATGATATTCAAAATTTTGTGGCGGAATGTTTGGTTTTCTAGCAGAATAAAGTTGAGACAATTAAGACTCTGGGACTTCTACAACCTTTATCCATTCCAAGTCAACGTTGGGAGGAGATTTCAATGGATTTTATCACATGTTTACCTAAGTTCAAAGGAAAGAGTGTCATCATGGTGGTAGTTGATAGACTTACCAAGTATGCACACTTTTGTGCATTATCTCATCCATTTAAAGCAAGTACAGTTGCTACTACATTTATGGACAGAATTCAAAAGCTACATGGAAGCCCAAGGGTTATTGTGAGCGACAGAGATCCCATTTTTACTGGAAATTTTTGGACGAGTTATTTTCTTGTTTGGGTACTCAATTAGCTCATAGCTCATCTTATCATCCTCAATCTGATGGTCAAACTGAGATCGTAAATAAATGTTTGGAAGGATATCTTCGTTGTTTTGTATCTGATAAACAAACACAATGGGTCAAGTGGTTACCTCTTGTTGAATGGTGGTATAACACTTCCTTCCATACTGCAGTAAAAATGACCCCATTTATGGCACTTTATGGATATCATCCACCATCCATCACATCATCTTTAAGGGAAAATTCGAAGGTTCAAGCAGTGGAAGATCACATCGAGCATCAGCAAGAAGTTCTCCAACTCTTAAAGGATAACCTGAATTTGGCACAAAATCGAATGAAACAACAGCAGATCAACATCGCAGCGAGAGAAGTTTTGATGTAGGAGATTGGGTATTTTTACGGCTACAACCATATAAACAAATGTCCCTCAAGCAAGCTAAGAAGGATAATAAATTATCGCCACAGTACTATGGTCCTTACAAGGTGTTGCAAAAGATTGGTACTATGGCATACAAATTGGAGCTTCCTGCTTCTTCGCGAGTACATCCAGTTTTTCCATGTTTCATGCTTAAAGAAGGTTATAGGTGAAAATATTCAGTTCAAACAATATTTCCAGAACTTGATGAGGAAGGAAAAATCATATTGGAACCGGAAGCGGTCACGGAAACAAGAACTCGACAACTACGGAATCGATCAATTTCAGAGTATCTCATCAAGTGGAAGAACTTACCCACTGAAGATTCTACATGGGAGGATGAGAATTTTATACGAAAGCACCCAGAGCTACTCAAGCGTTGAGGACAACACTTTTTTTGAAGGAGAGGGGCATGTTAGGTCCCTATATTACTAGTATAGTCCCTTATTGTTGTTAGTGTAACCCCCTTATTGTTATTATTGTACCCTTGTAACCCCCATTTTGTTATTATTGTGCCCTTAAATTATTAATGTTAGGTCGGCTAGGATTACATTGTGGCCCACTAAGATTACATTATGGCCCCATGGACTCCTATATATAGAAAGGAGGTTTTGTAATTTGTATCATCTAAGAATTGTTCATTCATGTAATGTATTGGAGGTTTCCCCCTCGAAGTGGCTTATTTCTAAGGCGTTGATATCTCTTTTCTTCTCTTTTTGGAGCTGGTTTCACAAAAATTTCCAAGAGGTTGATGCCAACATCTCTGCTTTAAGGTTTAACTGATTGAGTATTATTTTCTCTCTACCCTGAGTTGTCAAATATTCAAGGTTAAATTTTTCTACTAGGATAGTCTCTCTAATATTTTGGACAATGGTATGCCAAATCTCAGCCATTTGGCACTTTTCGTTTCAGAATGTTCTTCGATTTTTCTCCTTGCACACTGCCCAGAGAAGGAACCCAACTGACCGTGACCAGGCTCTATTGACCACCATATTTTGGTAGCCTCCTTTTCTCCAATTTTTTATTGTTTTTCTGATGCTTTCATTATTTCTGTTAGTTTGTTGGAATAGGTTGAAAAGATCGCCCCACATCTGGTCCGAAACTGAGCGTGTATTGAGAATATGTTCTCGGGTCTCTTCATTCTCACCACACATCATGCAACTTGAGGGCCCAGGCATCCCTCATTTCTATAGTTGGTCCCAGGTAATTATTCTTCCATGGCCAACAATCCATATAAAATGTTCAATTTTAGGCCAATTTTTTTCTAACCAATTTTTTTTCCATAGACTATTATCTGGAGCATTTTCATTATTTTATTTTATCTGATAATATTCTTTAGTTGTGAACACTCCTTTCATGTTGTAACCACAGCGAAGGATATCATTCCCTCTGAGGATAGCTAATTTCCTAGTATGTAGTTCTTTTTCCAGATTTCCCCATTTTTGGGTGTCAGGGGCCTGTTGCAAATGTTTCTTTTGCTACCATCTCCTTTATTATTGATCATTCTATTCCTCCCAATAGTGGCTTACCTATTTCGTATTAGGCTGATTTGTGAAAATGAGTAGTTCTGCTAAATCAAGCCTACTGCATAATTTTTCTCGTTATTGCCAGGATTCTTCCCAAAAACGGGCTATGTTTCCTCCCTTAATCTCCCAGAAGCTATGGTCTTTAATAAAATTCCTCTACTTTGAAGCCAAATTCCATATGCTAGAGCCTTTAGGAATGCTATGTGCTTGCAAACGGTCTCTTGTGGTCTATGACATTGAATATTTTCATTCCCATATTTTTCTCCATAGGTCCGTGGCATCCTGCATCCATATCCACCACAATTTAGCCCACATTACCTGGTTTAGAATGTATGGATCCTAAAATCCCAAACCTCCTTTCTTTTTTGTAAGTGTGATCTTGTCCCATGATAGGAGAGCCCACTTGCGATTTTGTTGTGAACCTTGCCATAGAAATTTTTAAAAAATGTTAACCATCTTAGAACAACTAGTCTTAGGGGAAACCATCCCAGATAGTTGATAAATAGGGATGGATTGAAGGATAGATTTAAGAATAACAACATGAATAGGGTAATTAAGAGCCTGAAAAGACCAATTCTAGAGTTGATTTTGAATTTGAGTTATGAGATTTTTCCAATGAGATATTCTAAGGGATTTAACAGAAAGAGGCATTCCTAGGTACTTTATAGGCAGAGTCCCAATGGTAAACCCAAGACTGCGAGATTTAGGAGCAGTGTTAAAAAAATACATTGGAATTTTCATTATTAATTAGGGTTCCAGAGGCAGCCATAAACACTTTGAGAAAATCTAAAATGACTTTCGATTCCTTTAGGCGAGCTTGGAAAAACATCATGATATGATCAACAAATTGTTGATGAGATAGAGTAGGGTCAGGCCACCAAAGTTTCAAGTCTGTCAGAGAGCCATCCATCACCTGATGTTTAATATATTTGCCCAACCCCTCTGCAGCAATGATAAAAAGGAACAGGGATAAGGGGTCTCCCTATCTCAATCCTCAAGAGGCATTGAAAGGGTGAGAATGGCTTCCATTAATTAAAATTGAGAAATTAGGGGTAGAGATAAAATAAAGGATCCATTCAATCCATCTCTGATCAAAACCAAATATTGATTTGATGAAAAAAAATATTCATTTATTCTCCCCTCTTTATTTTTTCTTTGTTGATTTCCCCAAATAAAAACTTGAAAATCTAATTTAAAGTTTTAATTATTCAGAGTTGATGTGAAATACTTCATTATGATAGGTTTTATTCTTATGGAAATTTTCTACGTTGACATTTACCTCTTTTGTGCACCATAGTGAAAGCTAATCATTTTAGTATCTCTAAACATGATGGATTTTAACTACTGTGTCCAAATTCCACCTCATGCTTTAGTTTTAGATAAAATAACACAATCAAATAGGAAAGGAATAATGCGTGTGACCTTACCATTGTCCACAAAGATTGTTAAAAATGATAGTAGTTCACTAATACCTAAATTATAGGTTTGTTATCCTAACAATATCCAAATTTTGTAGACATATTTGCTCAATTTTCAAAATTTCATATTACTCACCCATCCTTATCAATAATGATACAATTCAAATCCCTTTTGTGGTGGTTCAACATGTTATTGATTTCCCTAGATGCCTAGATGTTTCCTTTAGGACATAGAAATTGGGTTTCCTCTCTCAATAGTGTCTAAGGTACTAGGATCCATACATAGTACTCAATATCCTCTAATGGTACCAATTTTGTTTAGGGGCACAACCTTCTAGCCCTCATTCAAGGGGGCTTGCACCACACTATGGCGCGTGACTTCTCATCACACATTGCATAGTGTTTGGTGTAGTTTTAAAATATTAATAGTTCATACTCAACATTCTCTCTCTTATTATTTTCTTTGCACATAGAGAGGTGTAGGAGAATAGGATGAATAATCTAGGAAAATAATTCCCATTTTTTCTCTACAACAAGATAACTTCTCAATGCCCAAATATTTTGTTAATGAATCTACATCATTCTTCAAAGTATTAACCTTTTCTAGAAACAATTGCTTCTATTGAATCATATATCTCTAATGAAGAGACACTAAACATCAATATGATTTGTTTGAAAATGATAAGCTATGTTTTTATCAAGGAATATTGCACTCTCATTATCACAATCTATCTTTAGAACTTGTTGTACCAACTTAATACCTAAACACTGCAAACATACCACTTCCTTTGTTCCATTAGTGATTTCCATGTATGCAACTTCTGTGGTCAAGGGTACCATTAGAGGTTATCTTTTTCTCATCCAACTAATTGATCCTCCAAATACGATAAACACATACCCACTTCTAGATCTGTGATTTAGATATATACCCTAATATGAACCAACAAAGCCATGTATTCCCAGCACTCTATCGAATACCAAAATTATTTGTTAGCACTATCCATAATGATTAGTGCCACACAAATACCCAAAAACACTCTCCATTGTTGTCCAATGATCCTTCACTAGTTTTAACATATTCCAACTCAATACTCCCACTACATGTACAATTTCTAATATAGTATATATTATTTCATACATCAAGCTTCCAACCAAAGCCACATATGGAACAAAAGCCATGTCTTCTTCCTCTTCCTTTCCCTTAGGATACTAATTTGCAGATAAACATATTTACTAATTTATATTACAATATATTAAACCTTTGGAATATTTTCTCTGCATACTTTCTCTAAATTAACAAGAGTTTCAATTTTTCCTAGTGTCTTTCAATTTCCATGCCAAAAAAAAAAATTGTAGCATTGAGATATTTTATGTCTAAGTTAGAGAAAATAAAATTTCAATTCCTACATGATTTCCCTATCATTACTAATCTACAACATATCATCCACATATAAACAAAATAATAACATCATCACCAACTAATTTTAAATATATAGTAATATACTTTTCTCCTTGTGAAGCCAAATCGAAATGAATAAAAATGAATAAAATTAAACCATTGTGTCTTAAACGCCTTAATTGATCGTATTAAGAATGATCTATTGATTGATGAACCATCCTTAGTATACATCACCTTGATGAGTTTGGGGAAATGTTGCTAGAGAGATAATGTTCTTTAAAGTAGGTTGAAATGGGATTTTATTTAGGTAACCATATTATAAAAAATGCTTAAATACTCAATTCTAAACTAACTACTTTCAGTTGGTTAAAATATTTATATCCACCTATAATATAAATTATAAGTAGTTTATGTGTGGTTAGATTTGAAATAGTGAGATATTAGCATACTTATTGAGAAACACAAATGAAAGATCACTCCTCTATGTTATAATTAAAAAACTACCACACACATAATCGAGAAATTTAGAAATCTCTGTTGGGGTTATAGACACTCGCTGGTAGTAGAGAAAGGTCAATGGTATTAGGGTAAAACCTAGTGCGTAAAAATAATCATTTGAGATAAATTGTACTATTTTATCTTCACATAAAATTTAGGGATGCAAATACCTATGTCACGGATATAAATTCTCACTAACACTAGATCAAGGAATTTGGTATCAAGGTAAGACTTAGTGTGTAAATATCCTAATTTAATACATTTATGCAATTGTGTTTTCCCATTATCCAGTAGGGGAATGAACGTGTTAGCCACCTATAAATTTTTTTATATCAAAAGGTGGCTAGGAATTTTTGAGCCTTCAAGGAACAAATTTTATTACTAAAAAATGTTGGCTCTTGAAGACTCTTGAACGCCTCATGCCTACCCTCTGTCCGAACTTCACTGCTGTTCCCATTTTACACTTAGAAATCCTGCTGATTTCCAACCCAGAATACTGCTACAAGCACCTTTTCCCTTTTCCCTTCTTCCAAAACTAACCCTCATTTGCCCCCCTCTTTCTCCATAAAACTCCTCTATTTTCATGATTCCAATTCTCCCTTTCGTGAAAATCCTCTTTACATAGTTAAAACTCATTTTTAAACTATATCGGAACCCCTCTAAACCATTGAAATGCATGTTTTATATGTATTTTAGTCTTTATCCCCTCCTTTTTTAAACCTCGGTCGTATTACCCTTCATATAACCCTCGGCCCCACAGTCGGGCGCCAAGCCGCATTATAAATATATATAAAACCTCTGCTTATATTAATTTTCCGATTTTTTATTATATTGTGAACTTTTCGCCAGTGTAAAATATCAGTCAACCCCCACCATCGATCTGATCTGCAGATCGACGGAGCGGATTCTGTCTCCCCGGTGGTCCCCGCATTCCACTCACCTGTCCAAAAACCGTGCGGTTCATCGCACTGCCTTTGGGCAAGGGCTATTTTTTCCCGATCGGCAGCGATTCCTTACGCTGGCTGACATGTGTCCTGGGCACTGTTCATAAAACCGCCATCCATCGCGCGTTAACATTCAGACGTGGACCCGATGCGATATCGCTGTACACCGTCTGATCTGGGGCGGGCCATCCAACGACTATCACTCACCGAAGATGTCTGATAGTTAACCAGGCTACGACGCAGCATTCAATAGATCTCCACTGTCAATCTAATATGCAGATCGAAAGCCCATATTCCATCGCCCTGATTCATCGCCCGGTCAAACATTTTTCCGCTTTGACTCTCTGTTTCCGCTCCCGACCGTTGATCTCTGCATGATCGATGACTCTGATTTAAACAAATATTTTTCCTTCTCTATCACTTCTCCCAATCAATCTTGACCATTGGATGATGCCATCCAATGGCCACGCTTCCCCACACGACCTCCGCAGCAATAAACCTATATATGCATGATTTTTTAATATTTGTTTATATTTTGCAGGGTTTAAATGGTTTTATCACCATTTTTGAAGAAAATTCGAAGGCAGAGGATGATGATATTCCTGCCTTCGGTTCACCAAAGAAAATCATCACAGGGTGTTAAAAACACGTTTCATCAGTGTTTCTTCAGGAATTGATGCCATATCGCCCCTGCACAGCCTTGTACATCAGCAAAAACCATGAATCGAGCACAGTCAGAGAGTATCAGTGACGAAGACCAAAATTTATCAGAACAGAGGATGGAAGACATATTTATGGGGATCACGGCTAAGAATTTTTATCAAAAGCCTAATCCCCAATTTAAAACATAGTTTAAAGAAGATCTTAAGGGTTTTATCAACAGGAGCATTTCCACCACCACATCTGAGGCAAATTGATTCCTCCCAGTTGCTAAAATGCCACCTGTGCCTCAAGTACTCAATCAGAGGCCGAAGTTATTGATTAAATTAAGATATTTGCCTCAGTGCAGCCAAAAAGTTACTTCTGCAAGGAAACTTAATGCAAAGGATATCTGCAGAGTAACCCCGACATCACATAGAGCCTCAAAGGTCAACAAAAGCTCCCACCGAGCTTAATCTTTATGTAAAAACATTTAATACAGAGGACACCTATTGTAGGTTTCTTCATTGAGCCCCTTAAAAGGCCAAGAAGCCATTAAGTCTGTATTAATTGTAATTGAGATCTTTTATCAGATCTCACCTCTTCGTCCTTCTATATATACTACTGCAGAAGATGAGAGAGGGGTTGGTTGCAGAACTTTGAGATACACTTGAGCTTAAACTTCTAATTGTAAATAGTGTTCACTGGCCCTTGGAGCTCTACTTGTGATAGATTAGTTAGGCTGAATAGTGAAGATGATTGCTGAACTGGAACATTGAACTTGAAGACTAATTGGTTTGACATCAATAACAAGTTGTTTCTTGGGATCCTGGTCTATATCACTGGTGAAGTGCTCCTTTCTTTGTTATTGTTTTCCTTATATGTATGTCATATTGTTCACTATTCTCTGATAAAGAACAACATTTATAGAGTTAGGAACTACTGTATATCAGTAACCTTCTCTGACTGAAAAACTTTATCTCAATGTTTTCCTCCAATTTGTTTGCTTAAGAATGATTTAATACAGTTTAAGTAGTTAGGAATGCTGGAGTTCCCTCGTCCTACTGTTTTCTTTAAACATTGTTCTTGAAAGTTATTTTCCTTTTTTGCTTATTAAATTTAGATGAGAAAAGTGATGGTGTACCCTGTTTCTAGCTTCTATTCTCCAAAAGCAGATTCTGAAAGTTTCCCTTGGTGTTGACTGAAAGCAGACTAGGTTTAAAAGTACTTTATCTGATCTTAAGTTTACACTCTGTCTTCTCTTATATGTTTTCATACTTTCTGAAGGTAATTATGTGGATTAATGGATTGTTTGTCAATTAAGCTGCTTTAATACAAGCTTGCCCAAGAATTCAATGGTTAGCCCTGCACTTGGTTGGTTTTAAACAGTTACTTAAGAGGCTTTTCTTGTTTGGAATGACTATAAATCCTTTGTGAAATTATTATACGTTTCCACCTCTGCAACACTTTATTATTCCCATCCCATCATTATAATCTCAATAATCTTGTGATGTAGATGACTTGCCCCTTGGATCAATCTTGATGTTGTTGTTCAATTAAAGCCCTGTTATGACTCCATAGCCCAATGGACTAAAAACTAGTGTTATATCTATCTTTTTAACCTAGCTGTTCTATTCACTTGCAACTTCTCACCTTTGAAACTCTTTGCATTTGGGAATTTCCACCTCAATAAGTATTCATGCTCAACCATCCAAAAAACAAAAGAAACCATTGGCCTTCATAACTAGCCTAATATCTTTACCCCAAACTTCAAAGACAAATCCATCTTTGCACTTATTGGAGAGATCCCTCTTTGGATTCAAGAGGACTAGATCCTAGAATCCCAAAGTTGGTTGAAATAATGTTGCTTCTGTAGTTTTAGTCTCACCAATCTGCTAAAATTACAGATTCCTAACATTTCTGGTGACTCCACTGGGGAACTTCAGTTGAATTTTTCACCTTAGGTTCCCTTAAAACTTCATAAAACTTTGTGAGTAGAAAGAAAATTTTTCAAGCACTACCAAGAAATGGTAATCATGATGGAACTTGTTTGAACCAGTGACAAACTACGTAAACCCTAGGATTCTCTTAAGACTTTATCTAACCTTGAAAGATCAGCTGGCTTAGCCATAAGAGTATACTGTCTTTGTCTCATAACCGTAGAAAAGTTTTGAACAAAGTTAGGATATTCTTAGAAACCACACAATTGAAAAAGAACTCAAAAAACCTAAAAATATTTCAGATTGGTATTCAATAAACATGGTGGTGGACCATAAAACCTTTACCTCTGAAAAGAGCTAAAAAATTCCACTTGGCGACTCCACAATCCTTAACAGACCTTAAGACTCCACTGGGAAGAACCCTTATCATTTTAATATCTTTCAAACTCAGTTAGAGGACTGTATGATTAAAATTTGTGTAAATAGATTAGTTAACCTCTCAAAGATTGTCAAACCTGGTTGAAATTTTCTTGTTTATTTGGGTTTGAAAAAAACAGCATAGTGGCTCCTAGAAAGATTCATACTAGAGCCTATCCTGACCCTGATCCACCTGAGATAGTTGATAACCCAGAAAGTATTCTTAGGAAGTCTCCTAGGATTAAATTGTCAACTGTTTTCAGATCACCCTTGAGAGCTAATTCAGTTCCTGAAAATCTTTCAGCTCTGCAAAAATCACAAGTTGACTTAGTGAATCCTTTTAGAACTAGGTCTCTTTGTGATTTAGATCAGTTAGATTCTGAATCTTCACTTTCTTATCCTGAAACAAGTGAACATATTGGTAGCAGAGAAACAACACCTCCTTTACAACCTAGGTGCCTCTCATCCAAGATCATCTCAGCAATCTATTCCTGGTCCATCCACTTCTACTTACCCTACATCCACTGTTCAAACCACTCCACTTCAGCCCACTTTCCTTTTTTTTAATCCACCTCTTGTAAATCCACCCCCACCACATATCATGGCAACATGGTATGCTCCCTTAGTCCTTCCTGCACCATTAGTCAATCTTCCACAGGATTATCAGTCCAAAATTCCATTATATGATTCTAGCAATGCTACAACTGCATCACAATATGTGGATAAGATGAATGACTACTTTGATAGAAATGAAATTGATGATGATTCTGTCAAGCTTAGATTATTTTATCAGAGCTTAGGGGGAGAAGTAAGAAAATGGTTTAAAGGTTTAACCCTCCATAGTATTAATGATCTCCAAGCCTTGCATCAAACATTCTTAAACAAATGGGAAGTAAATAAGAATCCTCTCCAAGTCCTTTCTGATTACAAGAACCTCCATAGAAACACTGGGGAAAGTGTGCAAGCTTATTGCACCAGATTTAATAGTGTTTATAATGCACTTTCCCCAGAACTAAAACCTCCACAGGGCTCAGCTTTAAACAAGTTTCCTGAAGGGTTTGACTCTGACATGACCTATCAGCTAAGAGAGAGAGAGATTTTTCAACTCTTGAAGATATGCAAAAGGGTGCTCTCTCTGTGGAAGTCAACTTAATGGAAAAAAGAGAAAGAATGAAAAATGAAAAGAGAGTGTCCTTTAGAGAGGAATCCACAGCTTCTACTTCAAACTCAAAGATGGAAAAAATGATGGAAGAAATGATGAAATAAATGAGCATAATTAAGAGAGCACAAGCCATTCAAAACCAAACTACTCCTCAAAACAAAAACCAGAACCAAAACCAGAATTTTAGAAGGAATCAACCTCCAAACAGACCCAGGGAAGATGATCAGCAGATCACTCCTCCCTTTCATCAAAACTATGTAAGTGAGGTTGAGGAAACAGATGAGATAATAGAGGAAGATGACATCAACATGCTGGGGGTGGATAATGATGACTTTGAGATCCATTATGATAGAAAACAAGGTCTATACACACCTTATGATGACAGAAGAGATGATGATGAAAATTATTATCAAGACATGGAAAATGTCATCATAGAACCTCAAAAAGAATATGACCTTAGAAGAAAAACTAGTCAAAAAACCCCCAACAACAAAACCTCTGACAAATCTTCACAAAACATCACTACAACCAAGCCTAGAGTTGTCAAACAAAAGGAAAAAACATTGGCTATAAATTATGGTAAAGAAAAAGACACTCAAAACAATGAAAAATAGAGTGCAAACATTAGTAGTACTAACACTTCAGCTAGTACTCCTGTGAAAACAATTTTTTCAAGTGTAAATAAACCAAATCAGCAAGTTGATATTGTTGATAGAATGACAACTAATAAGGCTGAAACCAACACTTTAAAGAGTCAAATTCCTTTCAACCTGGAGCAGGAAATTTCAAAGATAAAAATCTCTGTTCCCTTGATTGAGTTAGCTGCCCAACATGTATATAGAACCCAAATTTTGAAGGCTTTAAAAATAGAAGAAAATGAGGACACATTCAATCTTAATGATGACAAGCCTGAGCTGATTTTTGGTCCTAAGATTGAAGGTAGATGTCAAGAGGGACCTGTTCCTTCCTTTTATGTGAGTTTAAACGTTCATGACAAAATTTTGGAAAACACTATGCATGATTCCGGGGCTTCTCATAATTTAATGCCAAAAGCTGTAATGGAGAGCCTTGGTTTGGAAATCACCAGACCTTACAAAGATCTTTACTCCTTTGATTCCAGCAGAGTAAAATGTTTAGGATTAATCAAAGACCTCTGTGTTAACTTAGCCCAAATTCCAGCCAAATTTTTAGTCATGGATATTGTTGTGGCTGATGTACCTCCAATGTATGGAATGTTATTATCAAGATCTTGGGGGGCTAAGTTGCAAGGAACTATGCAAATGGACATGACCTTTGTGACTATCCCTATTTTCAATCAAACTAGAAGACTTTACAGGGAGTCCCATATGAAATTCATAGTTACAAGTTAAGACAAACCACAAAACTCTCCACTGTATTCTATAAATACAGACCTTGATTATTTTATTATGTTTAATGATGAAACACTTGGTGAACAAGTCACTTTATCAGGATTAATGGCCGAAAGGGAGGAAGAGGAACACAACGCAGAAGTGTCTAAACAGTTTGCTGTAGTTGAAAACATTAGCAAACTAAACAAAGGTCTTGAACTACAGGTCATGCATCCTTTGCTTTTAAACCTGGACACTAAAGAAAAATGCCCTCAAATGAACGCAAATCTTGGGGAATCAAAACAAATACAACTAAGTGCTGAGTTTCCACAACAACCTTTGAGCACGTTAGTTGAAGAGGATAGTGACCAAGATGAAACTAAGAAATGTCCTCTATGGAGTATGTATTTTGATGGATCCTGCATGAAGAACAATGCTAGTGTAGGTTTTTGGATTACTAACACTGAAAACAACCACATAGAAAGCATTTCATGCAAACTAAACTTTCAGTGTTCCAATAACATAGCAGAATATGAATCCCTTCTCCTAGGCTTACGTTTTTTGAAAAAGTTAGGAGCCACAAGAATCAATGTGTATGGGGATTTAGAGTTAGTCATTAGGCAGGTCAATGGGGAGTATAATGCGAATCATCCCAGAATCAGAGCCTACCGAAACGATCTCATGGACCTTTTGAAAACATTCAAGGAGTCCAAACTGTTTTTTGTCCCAAGAAAAAGAAATATTGCGGCCCACAATTTAGCCTTTGCAGCTAGAACATGCTTAACGCCATATAACACCAAAGACTGCACAAATCAGATTAAATTTAGACCACATGTGCCTGATAATGAAAATTATTGGTAGGTGTTTGAAAATGATAAAAAAATAGAAGACTTCATGCAATTCAGAAATGAATTCGAACTAAATAGTTTGGACTCAGACTATGAAACAGACTGCAGGGAAGAAAATTTTCTTGATGAAGAAGAACCATCTCCTGAACTTACTAATATAAACCTTTTAACAAGAAAAATTATAAACAAAATAGAATTGAATGCAGAGTTAGAAACAGAGGAGTTAGAAACTTTGCACTCTAAAGATGAAAGTTTTCCTAAGGGTCTGGCCCCTTTATAAGAGTTGTTCGATTTTAACGATGTGGCGAATAAACAAAAACTGGAACCTCTAGAGACTGAAGTGGAGGAGTGCAATATAGGCAGTGAACTTAAATCGAAATTGATTAAACTGTCTAAGACTTTACCAGCTCACATTAAACTCAAATACATAGAGTTGTTTAGAGAGTTTTCTGATGTTTTTACATGGAGTTACGAAGATCTTAAATCCTATGACACTGAAATAATACAATAAAATTTTTTCCTTAAAGATAACCAAAAACCATTCAAATAGAAACTGCACAGAATAAACCATGTTCAGTTACCTTTGGTTCAGAAGGAGATCATGAAAATGTATGAAGCTGGTATTATTGTCCCTATTAGATATTTTGAATGGGTGTCTAATCTGGTGTCAGTTAGAAAGAAAAATGGAGCAATCAGGTTTTGTATAGACTTTAGAGACTTAAACAAAGCTTCATTGAAAGACAACTACCCTTTACCAAAGATGGATCACATTTTACAAAGGGTGGTAGGGTCTAGAATAATTTCTTTGCTGGATGGCTATTCAGGGTACAATCAGATCTTAGTTCACCCTGCTGATCAATTAAAGACAACATTTACTACACCATGGGGCACTTTCATGTATGTGAAAATTCCCTTTGGTCTAATGAATGCTGGAGAAACTTTTCAAAGAGCCATGGACATAGCTTTCTCGGAGGAACTGAGCTTCTTCATCATTATATACCTTGATGATGTCACTATTTTTTCAAAAACAGATGAAGAGCACTTAGAAAATTTAAGAAAAGTTCTCGAGAAATGTAGAAAGTTTGGAATATCTTTAAACCCTAAAAAGATGCTATTTGGTCTCCAAGAAGGTAAACTTCTTGGGCACATTATTTCTGAGGAGGGTATAAAGATATATCCAAATAGGATTGATGCCATATTGCAAATCTCTCATCCTCGAAACATCAAGGAGTTGCAATATTTCATTGGGAAGATTAACTTTTTGAGAAGTTTCATTCCCAACTTGCTTGAGCTCCTTAGGAATATCACAAACATGTTGAAGAAGAAGCAAGGGGTAAAATGGACCTTGGAAGCAAAGAAATCCTTTGAGCTGGTGAAGCAAGCAATAACCAAAACACCGGTTCTCATAAGTCCTGATTTTTCAAAGGATTTTTATATTTTTTTCATTTTCATCAGAACATACCATAGTTGTTGTCCTTCTACAGAAAAATCCACAAGGACAAGAGCAGCCTATTGCATTATTTAGTAAGGCATTGAGGGATGCCCCTTTGAAGTATAACATTATGGAGAAGCAATATTTTTCTTTGGTTAAAGCTTTGAAAGACTTCAGGGTGTACATCCTTCACTCACACATCATTGCCTTTGTCCCAAACTCAATTGTTAAAGACATTCTAACACAGGACCCAGATGGTAAGAGAGGTAAGTGGATTGCTGTTATCCTTGAATACGATTTAGAGATAAAACCCACTAAACTTATCAAAGGCCAAGGTCTAGCTAAATTAATGGCTGAATCCAATTTTGAAGTTCTTGATATTGATATGATTAATGCTTTGTATAACCAAGAAGAATTCTCAACTCTTATAGTTGAAGATCATTTTATGAATTCTCTTTGGTATGTTGATATTATTTATGTTTTGCTTAAATGGAATACACCTCCTAGTTTGACAAAAACAAAGGCAAGGTTCTTGAAGTTAAAAGCTGTAAACTATTGCATTATAGATAGATGTCTTTATTGGAAAAATGCAAGTGGTGTATTGCTTAAATGTTTGCCTAAGTTTGATGCAGAGAAGATTAAATACTAGTTCCATGAAGGAGAGTGTGGAGGTCATTTGTACTGGAAGACAACCAACAAATTTTGAGGGCTGGTTTCTATTGGCCTACTCTTTTTCATGATGTGCACAAGATGATCCTAGCCTGTCATAAATTTCAACTTTTTGAAGGCAAAAGAAAACTGCTACCCCTGCCTCTGCATCCAATCACTGTTGAAGCCCCATTTCAACAGTGGGGACTTAACTTCATAGGAGAAATCCATCCCCCATTTTCTGCCCAGCATAGATGGATTCTCACTGCCACAGACTATTTCACAAAGTGGATAGAAGCCATACCTTGTAGACAGGCCAATGATTCAATTATCATAAAATTTATGGAGACTAACATTCTCTCCAGTTTTGGTTGTCCTACCAAGATTATCACTGATAATGCAACAACATTTGGATCAAACAAGATGGTTGATTTCTGTCATAGATATCAGATAACATTGGGGCATTCCATGGCCTATTACCCTCAAGGTAATGGACTTGCATAATCCTCAAACAAAAAGTTTAGTGAACATAATCAAGAAACTATTGGAAGACAAAAAAAAGTCTTGGCACACAAAGCTAGTTCATGCACTGTGGGCTGACAGATTGACTTTGAAGAAATCCATTGGATGTCACCTTTTCAGCTGGTGTATGGTATTGATGCAATTTTTCCAAATAGCCTTGGTGTACCAGTAATGAAGTTGATTCAAGAGTTGCAAACTGAAGATAATGACATGATCAGAAGAATAAATCAGACCATCAATCTTTTTTTTTTTTTTTTTTTTTTTTGACAGAAACGGTTATGTGATATTAATATTCATCTTGGCCTGAATGCCAGAAATCTGATTACATTGAGGATGTATAAATCCTGATGCATCTTACTGCTGATATTGAAAATGCAGCCGAAGCTTGCAAACTTCTTCCATGACAGACAATCTAAAAATTCGATTTCAGATATTTTCCCTAACTTAAAGATACAAACAAATTTATTTAAGAGCCAACAGTAAAACATGACCACGGACAGCTTATGGGATAGGTTCCCAAGATTCTTCCTCATCTTTCATCTTGACCCCGGCAGAGAGGAGGGTAGCTTTATTGGCTTCAATGTCCGCCTGTTTATTGTGAGTTCTCAGCACAGGATAGTAATTCATCTTCTGAAAAGCGTTTTCCATACCCTTAATTCTGGATATCAGCCTTGCTAGTTTGAGATCTGAGGCTGGGGAGTTGGAAACCATTGCGTTTATAATGATCTGGGAATCCCCTATGACATTAGCTTCACTTATATTTAAATCTTTGAGGATCTTGAGGCCTTGGTAGAGGGCCAAAGCTTCAGCTTGAACGCTGGATGAGAATCCAAGCCCCCAAGCGAAGGTATGGATTTTTTCCCAATTGGACTTACAACAACACCTCCAGCACCAGATCTGCCCGGATTTCCCTTTGCTGCCCCATCAAAAAAGAGAGAGTGCCTTGAATGTGAATTGAGCCAGTCTTGAAGGTCAGTTTTGGACTTCCTTATTTGCCAGTCTTTGAGAGGAGGGACATTTCTAACTGCTGATTAAAATTGCAAGTCAAGGGAAGATCCCCAAGCAATGTCCTGTTGGCTGAGATTGGAATCATCTTTTATATCAGTCAAGCACTCCTTTAGATGACATTTAATCTTGATTTCTAAGACCTTGTGATTCTGTTTAATATTTATGAAGATTCTTCTGTTTCTTTCTAGCCAGATCTGCCAACAAATAACCTTAGGAAGGACAGCCCATGCAGATTTAATTAGCTGATTTTTAGAAGGGGGGCCAGGATATCTGATTGCCCAATTAGAAAAGAGATCAGCAGTGGAACGAGGGAGCAAAAAGTTGGGATCCAAAATGTGAATGAAGGAGGACCAGATCTGCTTAGAGAACTTGCATTCGAGGACTAGGTGGGTAGCAGTCTCTGCATTTTCATTGCACAGCGAGCAGATGGAGGGACCATAGAACCCTTTTTTCTGCAAGATTTCATACGTAAGGATCCTTCCGTGGCAAAGGAGCCAAGCAAAGAAGTCGACTTTGGGCCATGAAGGAAAACGCCAGACCCCCTGCCAAGGTGCAGGGTC
Source organism: Pinus albicaulis (assembly GCA_034641835.2). NCBI lineage: Eukaryota > Viridiplantae > Streptophyta > Pinopsida > Pinales > Pinaceae > Pinus > Pinus albicaulis. The sequence goes on from JAXQQM020085714.1 coordinate 27,612, forward strand.
AGGAGGGACGTAAGGCCTCTCTTTCAACTTGTCATATCCCATGGAGACAGTGTAACCTTTGGCATTCGGCCCCAGCCTTTCACATCTTTTTTCCTCATGCGCGTGGGTGCCAAGCCATGGAGGAGGTCCAGCAGCGTGGACCATTCGAGTGTCAGGTGAGCCGGCACCTCAATTCGTTTCCACCCTGTCCAGGTAGAGTCTTTCCAAAGAGAAATATCCCACAACGAACATAGCCCCTCTCTATCCATCCAGCAACGCAGCGCTCTAATGGAGGCTCTGTCTTCAATTGGGTCCTTATTCATAATTTTATCAGCCCAGATATTGATCTTTTTTCCATTTCCTGGAATCCAATAGGAGTGCGCTTTGATTAAGGGAGCAGCTTTAACATACAGTTTGAGAAAAGACGAATAAGGAAAATGGATTACATTGTCTAAGCAGGAGGAACGAGGACCCCTGAAATAATTTTTCCAGAGAGCCAATTGGGCCCAGCCAGGCTTGGGCGCTATGATCCTCCAAATAATCTTAGCTGCCATAGCCACATTTTGCTGATAGATATTTTTGAAATTTAACCCACCCTCCCTCAGAGGCTTGGAGATGGTTTCCCAACTGATAAGGGGAATCTTGTTTTCATTCTGTTTACCTCCCTTCCAGAAAAACCTCCGCATGAATTCTTCCATTTTTTTTAATATACTTGCCGGAGTGAGAAGCATAGCGAATTGAAATAGGGGAAGACTGGAGAGCACAGATTTAATAAGGACAGATTTGCCAGCAGTGTTGAGCCAGGAGAAGCCCCAGGCTTGGATCCTAGACTTGAATTTTTCCAGCTGAGGGAGCCAGTCTTTGCTTGTAGATTTCTTATGGAAAATAGGAAGGCCCAAGTATTTAAAGGAGATCCAATTGGAGGAGGCAGCAAAACCCAAACATCTAGAAATAGCGGAGAGCAATCTGGGCAAGGTGTTCCAGCTGTAGATATGACATTTGTTCTTATTTACAACGCTGCCAGAGGCTTCACTGAAGTCATCCAAAACTGCTTTAAATTTAGAGGTGGAGGAGAGAGAGGCAGCTCCCAAAAACAGAGTGTCGTCCGCAAATAGGGCATGGTTTATATTTTTTACCCCTCTAGCAATACACAGTCCGTTGATATCTTGATCTTGCATCTTTTTGTCTAATAGGTAGCTGAGGACAGAGGCTTGGATGACAAAAAGCAGAGGGGAAAGAGGACACCCCTGCCTTAGCCCTCTTGAAGCTTTGAAGAAATCAATGGCTCTTCCATTTACAAGAGGAGCAATCCAAGGCTCCGAGATGCATGCCCGGATCCATTTGATGAAATTTGCTCCAAAACCAAACTTGCTCATTACTTTTAAAAGAAAGCTATGATTTACACGATCAAAAGCATTTGCTAAATCAAGTTTAATCACCATACCTTGTTCTTTTCAAAGAAGACTTGAGTGGATTGCTTCTTGAACAAGGGTGAAGTTGTCCACGATTTGCCTTCCTTGAATGAAGCCTCCTTGGTTCTCTGGAATTATTTTGGGAAGAATGAGCTTCAGTCTATTTGCAATAACTTTAGTGATAATCTTGTACCCAGTATTGCATAAGGAGATCGGGCGGAATCTGCTGAAGTTGTTGGCACCTTTTTCCTTTGGTATTAGGGCTAGGAAAGCGGAGTTTGTGCTACCTCCTATTTTCTGAGCATTTTGAGACTTCTGAACCATTTTGAGCAGATCCTTTTCAACAATCGGCCAACAAACTTGAAGGAACCTGGCGAAAAAGCCATCCGGCTCGGGGGCCTTATCCGGATCCATATCAAAGAGGGCCTTTTTGACTTCGTCTTTGGTGACTTTGGCCTGAAGGATCTCATTCATACGAGGAGAAATTGCAGAAGGAATGATGTCAATCAGATCGGAGTATTGGTCCGAGTCCTTATCCTCACTATACAAGTTTTGAAAGTGAGAGAAGGATGATTTTTTAATGTCTTCAAAATCCTTGAAGGTGGCATTATCCTCCTTAATCTCAGAAATAGTGTTGAAGCTTTTCCTGACTTAGGTTTGTTTGTGGAAAAAGGCAGATTTCCTGTCCCCTGCTTTGAGCCAGAGATTTCGAGATTTTAATCTCCAGTATTCTTCTTCAGCTAGGCAGGCCTTATGATAGCGTTGTTGCAAATCAGCCTCTTGGTCTAAGATCTCCTCTGTGACAATAGCGTGCTCCATATGAGATTGATGAGAGGCGAGAGAGACTTTGATGGCTTTTCTTTCTGTAGTCGGGTTGGACAGGGTTTTTTCCCATCGTTTTAGATCACCCTTTACCCTTCTGAGTTTTTCCTCCCAGATATAGAAGGGAGAACCATTGACAGGCTGACTCCAACAATCTTTGACAATTTGCATGAATTTTGATTCTTTGACCCAGAGAGGACTAAAACGGAATGGAATAGGGCCCAGGTCTGGATGGGCTAGGAGTTCAAGCTTTATAGGCTTATGGTCCGATACGCTGTTAGCAAGGATGTGCATTCTGGGTTCTAATCCTAGTAACAGAAAGGAGCTTTGTATGAAAAATCTATCTAATCTGGCAGCGATATGACCAGGGCCCACTCTTTTGTTAGACCAAGAGAACTTACCAGAAGAGGGTTTGATATCTAGCAAGTCCCAGTCCTACAGAAGATCTTCTGCCCATTCCCTTGTCGGATCACGAACAGCGCTGCCTCCTCTTTTTTTAGACGAGTGGAGCGTGAGATTAAGATCTCCAGCAATAATTATATTTTCCAGATTTGTCAGGTCTGCTTGTTGCCTTATAATATCCCAACATTCCTTTTTTTCCCCAAAATTGACCGGAGAATAAACATTGAAGAGGCAAAGTATTTCCTTGGTATCCAGATTTTGCATTTTCAGCAGTAACCAGTGAGTATTTCTAGCCTCAAAGGTGACTACAAATTTGTTAGGGTTCCATAGAGTGCCAATCCCTCCCGAAGCTCCCCGGGCAGAGATTGCTCTTGCTTCACTTTTGAACCAAAGTTTCTTGCATACTTGCAGGAAGACTACGTCTTCCAACTTAGTCTCCTGGACGAGAAGTATGTCTGGGATTTCTGTTCTTATTAAGCTTCTCATGGCTTCTTCCTTGACTTTACTCCCCATACCTCTGCAATTCCAGGAGATGATCTTCATTATTTATGTTTCTGATGGGCCCCCTTGGAGCCATGAGTCTAATTTTTCAACATCCTTGGCTTTGAGGCAAGCAACTTTTCCAGAGTTGGTTGACTGCCCCGTAACTTATCTTTGTAAGTCTCCTGCTCTCTTTTTTCCCTGTCAGATTTACGGCCTCTTGTAGATCTTCGTACCGAGGTTTGGGATTCTCCTATTTCTCCTTCCTCCTCTGACTCGTCCGTTTCTTGCTCTTCTTCCTCATCATCTAAGGGCATACCATTGGGATCTTTAGCACTTGTTCCGTTGAGGGAGGCTGAGGGAGTATCTTTGCTAGGAGAAACTGGATCTTGTGTCTCGTTCTCCTGAGAATCTTCTGTCGGCTGGCTTAAAGGGTCAAATTTGTTTCCTTGCCCCTTTTTGGGAGGGGGGCATTGAACATTGGCCTGTTGAGAGCCTTTTCCAGAGGGTCCTCCCGGTTTTTGCCCTTTGTGATTGGTTTTTACTCGTTTGACTTGGTTCCAACCCTCTTCAATCCCTTTCTCCGGCTCAGCGTTGGACGGACAATTTCTAGCAAAATGTCCATGAACGTGGTATTTCCTGCATTTGAACGGAAATTGCTCATAGTCCAAGATTTGAACATGAGACCAGCTTCCGACTTTGATTTTTATAGCCTCTGGAAGACCAACCTCTAGATCTACTTCCACGCAGATCCTGGCACAGTCGTACTAGTCCTTATTGTTTGCCCGATCTATGAATTTCCCGAGAGTGTTGCCAATGCGTCTCAAGGAACTCCAGTTCCAGCAGTGAACTGGAAGGTTTGGAAGACGAACCCACACTCGAACAGCCTTGGGGACATCGACAGCCGGATCAAAGTTCGGAGTCCATTTGTTCAGATAGAGGCCCTGAGAACCCATGAAATACGGCCCATTTTGAAAGATCAAGTCTTTGTCTTCTTTGGAGGAGAATTCGAAGAGGAAGTACCCTTTTCCCAGAAAGTAAGAGGTAACCTTTTCCTTAATCAAAGGAGCCCAGTTCCTGCTAGCCCATTGCTCAGTAGTTTTCGGAGATGGCCACAGACCCGTGAACTGGCCGATGAGACCTCGATCTGCCAAAGATAAAACTACTTGAATGGGGGCCTCTGGAGGCAAAGAGATCTCAGGAATTTCATCGAGCTTCTTAAAAAATTTGGATGCTTCACTTCTTTTCTTCTGAGGCAACCCGGCAAGAAGCTGGTTGAAGGCGTCAAAGGCGGGAGTAGAATGAGAATCCGTAGCAGCACCCAGCGTCTCCATAGGGAGGGCCTGAGGCCAGCCGCCGCAGGGGCAGCCACGCAGCAGAAACCCTAGCAAAGCTCAGGATGCGTAGGGAGAGCCTTCGGATCCCAGCCTAGACATTGAACCAACACAGCAGAGGTAGCAGGAGGCAGCAGGAACAACAGGCCGCAACAGGAGCAGCAGGCCCTGCGAGGGCAGGCGCAGCACAGGGGCACTCGCAACGAAGCAAAGTCTTGAAGGATCCAACCAAGCAGCGGGAGAAGCAGGAGGCCCTGCCAGAGTACGCGCAGCCGCAGAGGCTGCAGCGCGCAGGGAGAGCAACTAGGGTTTCTCATTCTACTCCCGCCTTTGACGCCTTCAACCAGCTTCTTGCCGGGTTGCCTCAATGGTAGGATGCTTAAGCATTACTTCTCTTGATCCACGTTATGTTCCAAAAGCCTTTTTATCTTTTTTCCACTATAAATATTTCATCCACCATTGCATTCAAAGTTGTAAAAATAAAAAATACAAAAACAATGAAAAGAAATAAAAGAGGGCAGATTGTGAAAACAAGAAAGGTATAGCCCCATACCAAAAAAGAGAAAAAAATCTGAAAGTGTGCAAGCTCAAATGGCACTCCTGAATAACGCACTTCTAGTTAGTCAAGCTGTCTAATCTTGACTGATTAGCTTTAAATTTTCTGCTGATAGGATAGTGAAATCGATTTGCCAAACTATTTAATCTTGGCTTATCAGTAGATAGTTTAGGATAGAAATTAGAGGTTCAAACATGTTCAAAATTTGAACCTGAGTTTCCAAAGAGAGATGACTCAAATCTGTTTTATTTTCCGAGTCAAAAAAGAAGTAAATCTGGTTCTAATTAGCTCAAAATTTGAACCAGAAAACAAGGAAGAGGCAGCTCAAATAAGAGCCAAAACAAAGCTGTAAAAAGAGAAGGCCATGATGAGAAACTTTCAGATCTTAAGCCTTCCATTTTGTTTTAAATTTTCTACAAAATAAATGTCTATGTGCAGTTTGTCTTTTATGCCATGGACTAGCTTCAAGTTAGACTATTTAATCCTGACTTGAGTGATTTTCAATTTCTGTTGTAGAATTTAGAGAATAAACTCTGTTGGACAGTTTAATCCCAACAGACAGTAGATTAGGTAGAGAATCATATGTGCTCAACTATTTAATCTGAGTCCATGGAGAATCAAGGAGTAGAAATAGATTAGGTTTCCTTCTTTCAAAAGAATAAAATTTTGTGAAAAGAGTTTGCCAATCCAAGTGCACTCTAATGAAGAAAAAATGTTAGATTAGTAGGATTGGGTAGGTAGAAGCTTGTATTGATGAAGATCCATTGTTTTTATGGTTGTTAATATGTTTTCAGAACACATCATCCACAGAAATAAAGTCAGTCCAATGGATGAGGCAATTGATCAGCCTCCTAGAGAACATCAATGGATCAGGCACAGGTCAACCTCCCAGAGAATGCAGGTCTGAAGTTCTTGATGCCTTCAAGAAGGCACCATCCCCAAGTGGAGCCACTGTTAGCCACCTATAAAATTTGTTATATCAAAAGGTGGCTAAGATTTTTTGAGCCTTCAAGGAACAAATTTTATTACTAAAAATTGTTGGCTCTTAAAGACTCTTGAACGCCTCATGCCTATCCTCTGTCCGAACTTCACTGTTGTTCCCATTTTACACTTAGAAATCCTGCTGATTTCCAAGCTAGAATACTGCTGCAAGCACCTTTTCCCTTTTCCCTTCTTCCAAAACTAACCCTCATTTGCCCCCCTCTTTCTCCATAAAACTCCTCTATTTTCATGATTCCTTTTCTCCCTTTCGTGAAAATCCTCTTTACATAGTTTAAAACTCATTTTTAAACTATATCGGAACCCCTCTAAACCATTGAAATGCATGTTTTATATGTATTTTAGTCTTTAACCCATCCTTTTTTAAACCCCCGTCGTATTACCCTTCATATAACCCTTGGCCCCGCAGTCGGGCACCAAGCCGCATTATAAATATATATAAAACCTCTTTTTATATTAATTTTCCTATTTTTTATTATATTGTGAACTTTCTGCCAGTGTAAAATATCATTCAACCCCCACTGTCGATTTGATCTGCAGATCGACAGAGCGGAGTCTGTCTCCCCGGCGGTCCTCGCATTCCACTCACCTGTCCAAAAACCGTGCGGTATTCATCGCATTGCCTTTGGGCGAGGGCGGTTTTTTCCCGATTGGCAGCGATTCCGTACGCTGGCCGACACACGTCCTGGGAAATGTTCATAAAACTGCCATCCATCGTGCATTAACATTCAGACGTGGATCTGACGCAATATCGTTGTACACCGTCTGATCTGGGGAGGGCCATCCAACAGCTATTGGTCACCGAAGATGCCCGACAGTTAACCAGGCTACGACGTGGCATTCAATAGATCTCCACTGTTGATCTGATTTTCAGATCGACGGCCCATATTCCATCGCCCTAATTCATTGCCCGGTCAAACATTTTTCCTCTTTGACTCTCTGTTTCCGCTCCCAACCATCGATCTCTGCGCGATCGATGGCTTTGATTTAAAAAAATCTTCTGCCTTCTCTATCACTTCTCCCGATCAATCCTGACCGTTGGATGATGCCATCCAATGTCCATGCTTCCCCACACGTTCTCGCAGCAATAAACCTATATATGCAGGATTTTTTAATATTTGTTTGTATTTTGCAGGGTTTAAATGGTTTTCTCGCCATTTTTGAAGAAAATTCGAAGGCAGAGGATGATGATCTTCCTGCCTTTGGTTCACCAAAGAAAATCATCACAGGGTGTTAAAAACATGTTTCATCAGTGTTTCTTCAGGAATTGATGCCATATCGCCCCTGCGCAGCCTTGTAGATCAACAAAAAACATGAATCGGGCGCAGTCAGAGAGTATTAGTGACGAAGACCAAAATTTATCAGAACAGAGGATGGAAGACATATTTCTGGGGATCATGGCTAAGAATGTTTATCAAAAGCCTAATCCCTGATTTAAAACACAGTTTAAAGAAGATCTTAAGGGTTTTATCAACAGGAGCATTTCCACCACCACATCTAAGGCAAATTGTTTCCTCCCAGCTACTAAAATGCCACCTGTGCCTCAAAGTACTCAATCAGAGGCCGAAGTTATTGATTAAATTAAGATATTTTCCTCAGCGCAGCCAAAAAGTTACTTCTGCAAGGAAAATTAATGCAAAGGATATTTGCAGAGTAACCCCGACATCACATAGAGCCTCAAAGGTCAACAAAAGCTCCCACCGAGCTTAATCTTTATGTAAAAACATTTAATACAGAGGACACCTATTGTAAGTTTCTTCATTGAGCCCCTTAAAATGCCAAGAAGCCATTAAGTCTGTATTAATTGTAATTGAGATCTTTTATCAGATCTCACCTCCTCATCCTTCTATATATACTACTGCAGAAGATGAGAGAGGGGTTGGTTGTAGAACTTTGAGATACACTTGAGCTTAAACTTCTGATTGTAAATAGTGTTCACTAGCCCTTGGAGCTCTACTTGTGATAGATTAGTTAGGTTGAATAGTGAAGATGATTGTTGAACTGAAACATTGAACTTGAAGACTGTAACTGGTTTGACATCAATAACAAGCTGTTTCTTGGGATCCTGGTCTATATCACTGGTGAAGTGCTCCTTTCTTTGTTATTGTTTTCCTTCTATGTATGTCATATTTTTCACTATTCTCTGATAAAGAACAACATTTATAGAGTTAGGACCTACTGTATATCAGTAACCTTCTCTAACTGAAAAGATTTATATCAATGTTTTCCTCCAATTTGTTTGCTTAAGAATGATTTAATACAGTTTAAGCAGTTAGGAATGCTGTAGTTCCCTCGTCCTACTGTTTTCTTTAAACATTGTTCTTGAAATTTATTTTCCTTATTTGCTTATTAAAGTTAGACGAGAAAAGTGATGGTGTGCCCTGTTTCTAGCTTCTATTCTCCAAAAGCAGATTTTGAAAGTTTCCCTTGGTGTTGACTGAAAGCAGACTAGGTTTAAAAGTAATTTATCTGATCTTATGTTTACACTCTGTCTTCTCTTATATGTTTTCATACTTTCTGAAGGTAATTATGTGGATTACTGGATTGTTTGTCAATTAAGCTGCTTTAATACAAACTTGCCCAAGAAGTGAATGGTTAGCCCTACACTTGGTTGGTTTTAAAGAATTACTTAAGAGGGTTTTCTTGTTTGGGCTGACTATAAATCCTTTATGAAATTATTATTAATTTCCACCTCTCTAACACTTTATTGTTCCCATCCCATCATTATAATCTCAATAATCTTGTGATGTAGATGACTTGCCCCTTGGATCACTCTTGATGTTGTTGTTCAATTAAAGCCCTGTTATGACTCCATAGCCCAATGGACTAAAAACCAACATTATATCTATCTTTTTAGCCTAGCTATTCTATTCATTTGCAACTTCTCACCTTTGAACTCTTTGCATTTGGGACTTTCCACCTCAAGCAATATCCATGCTCAACCATCCAAAAAACAAAACAAACCCTTGGCCTTCATAACTAGCCTAATATCTTTACCCTAAACTTCAAAGACAAATCCATCTTTGCACTTATTGGAGAGATCCCTCTCCGTATTCAGGAGGGCTAGATCCTAGAATCCCAAAGTTGGTTGAAATAATGTTTCTTCTGTAGTTTTAGTCTCACCAATCTGCTAAAATTACAGATTCCTAACAGAACGTATCTCCATTGGTGCTATGATGTTTTTTGGAAGCGAAGCAAGGCTTGTGATGCCAGGGTGACTATGAAATGGTGTATGGATACTCTTTGGTAGTGTAGCCACACCAAGAAGCCAAACAATATATTCATAAAAATATTTATCTTTCTATATCAATCATTAAACATCTCTCTCGATAGTTCTACTTTCCATACTAAAATTTTTAATTCTAAATGAACTTCTAAAATAAACCAATTTGAGCTATGATTATAGATGGTTAGATTAACCTTTGAGACTTAATAACTTTTACAAATTACTTTGAGAAATAACCTCATATATTGAAACATAGAACATATATGTCAACTTTATTAAAAAAATAGGCTCGTCAAGCTTTTAAACTTATATCTTATCAAATTAATTACTATCATTCTTACTATCGATTATATAGGAAATAAATATACGAGGGAGTCATTAGAGGAATTTTGAGGTCTAAAAGGTGCCTCCTAAGGAAATTATAAAATAATAGTGTAAATAATAAAATAATATTAGATTACATCATCAAATTTTAGAGGGAAAAAAAAAACCTATTTGTCAACTCATATTTTAAACTTATCTCCCTATGCGTTTACTCAAACTTCGAGCAGAAACACTTGTTGGATTCAAAATTTGATTCCTCATCCAAGGAGTATCTATGTTGCATACTTTCAATGGACTTTGATACATGAAAAATGAGAAATACATGAAAAACGTGATTGCAATCACGTTTTTTCATGTATTTCTCTTTTTTGATGTAGCAAGGTCCATAAAAAGTATGCAACATGGGTACTCCTTAGATGAGGAATTAAATTTTTCATCCAAAGAGTACTCCTGCTTGAAATTTGAGTAAAAACTTAGGGAGATAAGTTGAAAATATGAGTTGAAAAAGTATTTTTATTATTTTATTATTTTTTATTATTTTTACTCTTTTACTCCAAAAATGGTGAATCATCCCCCATGGTTGACATTATCATCTTGAATCCTATTGGTTCTTATAAAGTGTATTTTTTTGTACATTTTTCTTATTAGGCCAATTTTAGATCTCAAAAATCCCCCTACTGTTTACTCATTTTCTTGGGTAAATTAGAGTTTGTTTTTTTATACATTAAATGTCCCTTTCTTATTCTTTTGTAAATATATAAATAGTTTTTTATCATAAGATTATTATATTTATATTATATCAATGAAAATTATGCAATCTATCCATAAAAAATGAAACTATATGGAATTAAAATCCTTTTTAACTTCACAAGTTAAAAAATGAGTGAAAACATGTAAAAGCCTAAATATTATCGAGTTGTGCAGTTATTGGATCATGCAGAATTTTCACTCTCAGATCAATGATTCATATCATGCATCATGTTTTAACATAAACAACGGATAATCCTAAGTTTTCCTCATGATGGATCTAATGGTCCAGAAATATCTAATTAATGGTCAAGGTTGACATTGGCTAAAACATTTGCATAATATTTAATGACACGTGAGTCGCCTAAAGGTTCGAATGATCCACATTATTACATCCAACGGATGCAATTAACATTATTCTATAAGTTGTGCGATGTTTAGTGATGTTCAATCCACTTGATGGATCTATGCCACGATGATTAATTAAGATCAATGGATGAGATTAATATCACAAGAGAAAATTCATAGTAATTAATGTAGTTGAAAATTTCATATGATATCAAATCCATTGCTCATAATATCAATAATTGATATTAGGTTCCTACGGAAAATAATTTTATAGAATAATTATGAATATTTACATGTAACAAATTATGAACAACATGTATTTTTGATTTACATTAATTATTTTATCAATCACTAATGTAACCCACTATGAATTAAATCCACAGGTTATTAATGCATCTTAGAAAGAGGTAATGATCACAATGACAACCAAAAGCTTTATTCTCAAAATATATCGACTCCATGCCCAACGTTTGGTGACATGAGGTCTGGAATTCTTGCTACCTCATAGGGAAGCACCATCCACAGTAAGAATAAGATGTTGTATCTCAAACTGATCCTATTTAAATTGGGTTATCTCTGCAGATTATTTTTCAATTAAACGCTAATCCTATAATATTTAGAATTATTATGTGTCTTAAAACTCATTTTTTCCATGCTAATGTGCCCTTACAGTTGAACTCTAACACATTCTTTTAAAGTCTCTAATCATAATCACTGCAAAACCTTAAAGAAATACTTTAGACTTTTTCTATATCAAATTTACAAAGTGATTTTTTGATCATATATAAATTTCATTATTTTAAGGCTCAAAAACTTAGGCTTATTGGCTTCATTCTTTTACACCTTATCTTATACTCATATATTTCCTATCATTATTAAGATTTCAACCTAATTTTTTTTTTATAACACTATGTTATTACCATAATCCCTTTCAAATTTGTCTACAACTTCAAGTTATATAGCGATATTATAATTTTACTCATAATAAATACATACATTATTGTTTTGAGTCAAATAAAAAATCTTCCAATTGATGTTGAAAATGCAACAATAAAGTTCGAATTTTTCTTTTTCTTAAATAAAATTGAGTAAATTCGAAATTCCACATCAATAGACAATTTGGAGGAGTTAAATAAGGTAATCACTTGGTTAAGAACACTAAATTTGAGTTAATGAGTTCAAGTTAAGTTTACTTCTGTTGATTCCCAAAAAATAGGAGTTAATCTTAGTTAATTCGAGTTAGGGGCCTGAAGTTTAGTTTTATGTAGTGGGTTCCTAAATTTTAGGAGCCTAGGTTGAGTTAATTTTAGTTGTGGCAATTTAATTTAGTTAAATTAAGTTATGGTGAGTTAAACTAGCTCCAACTGTTGAAGTAACTAGTGGAAGGTCAAGTTGTGTTGCGTAACTTCAGTGAAACCCATTGGTCTTATAGATAACTAATAAATCAACCTAAATTAGCTTAGGCATGCAGATAATTTGAGTTACCTAGTTGAGATGGAGATTCCAAGGCAGTGTACTATCAGTTGTAGAATTTTCCAAGTTGTACAGGTGGTGCATGTAGTCAAATAAAGACCTAAAGGAATTTCTCACTTTTCAATGAGTAATTTACCTAATTAATAGGGGCTAATTCCTCATCAAAGAGCACAAGGAAATAGGTGCTTCGAGGGCTTGCAAATTTGGCTAAGTGTTGGCTAAATTATGTAAGTGAGGTAAATTATAGAAGACATAGGTGCAGGTTGAGCTCAAGGTTGAGGAGAGCATATTGTATTCATTCATATTATTTTATTGATGCAATACAAATACTAAGGGGTTTTAAGAAGTTTCTTTCCCCTTTATATATCTTTGTGTATGTGTGTTAAATCATGATGCATGTTCTTGATCATGAATTAGCTTTCACAGATCAGTAGAGTAGCTTATAGTCTTGTGATTTAGTAAATTTCATGAGAAATTTAGAATATACACATTCATTTATACATGGTATAGGAGTTAGATTCACAATAGAGAAAATATTTCAAATTTTTCTTTATAGGAGGATCGAATTTGCAGGATCAATTATTCATATCTAAAGGGATGGATTTATATGGAATAGAACTCGATTATTCCCTTAAGGGAAGATAAAATCATGTTACTTGGAAGGATCACTTGGAGGAAGTGCTGAAAGATAATGGGTTGAAGAAATTTGTTAATAGTGGTATTCTGAAACCAAAAGAAACTCATATGGAGGAACATGTTGAAGGGATTATGAGACCATGTTTTAGAATATGTATGGGTCAACAACATGTATGAACTTGAGGTAGAATATGGATGCAAATCCTTGAGGAGAAATAAAAAGGTTAGAGACTTGGTGGTTGATATGGAGCATGTTTTACCTCTCAAAAAGAAGCCTCATTAGCATCCTCAACAAGTTTTGATGCAACGGAAAATGGAGAAGTAGAGAGGGTACATAGTGGAAACATCCACTCAAGAAAATACCTATAGTAGGGGGATATTTTTAGCTAAGTGGGCATGGGTAGCACATTCAACCATGCCTCTAGGAGTGAGGTGGGGCGATATAGATCCTTACTCCAAGAGTTGCAGAAATTTGGGCAGGGTCCATTAAGGTATTATCCTAATCGATCATTACCTTGCTATAAGGGAACACAATATTTAGTAGTAGGAGGATCAGTGTAAATCATATAATGAGGAGTTCATAGGAGTGTTGAAAGCAGAGAATATGGCTTAGTAGTAGAGTCAACAACAACACAATTTTCCCAATATTGATTGAGTTTGTTTTTTTGGATGTTTCTTAGTTGTAGATATTGTAGTAGAAATAGCTACAATGAGAGGTATTTCATGTAGCACATTCCACATATGCATGATAGGGGTTGTTTATAATCCCTTTCTTGCTGGGAGGGAGTGTTGAAAATATAACAAGAAAGTCTCAATTTTAATTTTACCTTAATTAAAGTTGAAGAAATTTGAAATTCCACATCAACAAACAACTTGGAGGAGTTAACTAAGGTGACATGGCTCTTGTCGCTGAGTTAATAACATTGAATCCAAGTTAATGAGTTCAAGTTCATTTTACTTGAATTGATTCCTAAAAAATAGGAGTCTGGTTCAGTGAATTCAAGTTAGGGGCATGAAGTTAAATTATGTGCAATGGGTTCTTAAATTTTAGGAGCCTAGTTTAATTTAATTCTAGTTGTATAAATTTAATTAGTTAAATATATTTGTTGTCAGTTAAACTAGTTCCAACTGTTGAAGGAACTAGTGGAAGGTCAAGTTGTGTAGTGTAACATAAATCACACTGAGTAATCATCCATATAACTAATCAATCAACCTAAATTAGCTCATGCATGTAGATAATTCGAGTTACCCAGTTGAGATGGAGATTGCCTGACAATGTACTATCAGTTGTAGAAATTTCCAATTTGTAGAGGTGGTGCATGTTGTCAAAGAAGGGCTTAAAGTAATTGTGTAATTCTCAATGCAAAAATTCAATAATTAATAAGAGATAATTCCTCATAAAACAGTGCAATTAAATATGAGCTTAGAGGGATTGAAAATTGGCTAAGTGTTGGCCAAAGTTAATCATTCATGGAGAGGATAGAAGATACAGGTGCAGGTTGAGCTCAAGGTTGAGAAAAGCATATTGTATTAATATAGATTCTTTGATTAATGCAATACAGATAGTAAGGAGTTTTGAGCAGATGCTTTCCCCTAGATAAATCTTTCTGTATGTCTGTTAAATCATGATGTATTTTTTTAATGTCTTCTTGATCATTAATTATCTTCCGCATATCAATAGAGTATCTTCTAGTCTCAGGATTTAGTAGATTTCATGAGCAATTTATAATCTACACATTAATTTCTACAATTGAATCTAAAATAATAACATTAACCTCATATATTTTATAATCCATAGAATTATTTTCCTATAAAAAAATGAAATAATTCAAAAAATTATAATTTTTAGCATTTATTTAAAAAGAGAAATAAATGGATGAGGAGATATTAAATAAGAGGATTTTTATAAACCTTTGAAGCATGTGCTCTTAAGAGAGTTAAATTTTATGAAAATAATATAAGATATATATTCTTTCAAAGAAACACCTATATAGACATAATTTCATAAAGGTATATCTAGAAAAATAATCAACTTTGTATAAATTAAACATACATTTTATTCTTAGCTTGACATAAGGCATTAGTGCAATGTAAATGATATTTGATCAAAACAAAAAGCTAAAGAATAGACAAGCTTTTTCTCCAATGGAAAGTTCTCTTGTTGATCTCAATGATCATCCACCCTTAGATCCCATCAGATAACATCATTGAAATTAAAATCCCTTTCTCCTCACTTTCCGATATACATAATCATTTTTGTATGGAAAAGCATGCATTCCATAAAGTTCAAAAAATTACTTTTATCAAAGTTTGTAAAATATTATTTAGAAATGCATGTGAATTTCCCACTTCATAAAGATCATGAGAAATGTAAATCCCACCACGTCAAAGAAAAAGGTTAATGCACAAACATGCTTCCTACATGATATAAATTTAAGCCCCGAATCAATATTAATACTAGCCTTTGGATGCATCACACTCACACGGTTCCACCCAACGTGAAAATCTAATTGTTCGTTTTCTCCACCCAATTTTTGTGATGGGTTGTTCGATGCCATTGACGATTTCTAGTTGTAGGATATTTTATTATTATCTTTCTGAAAAAATTGAAAACAAATTTCATATAAATGAGAGGTATTCGATTTTCTAGGGTTTTTGTTTTGGGAGAAATTTTTTACCAACATCTACTCTAGGATTTAACATCTAGAAAAAGTGAGATTATTAAAACTAAAATGGTAACCTACTCCCATTAAAATAAAAGGGTTGTAAACTATCAAAGTAAGGTTCAACGTTGTTATTTTGAAGGCTAGTATTTTAATTTAAAGGAAAACCTCATGATGATCCTAACTTTCTCATCGTAACAATGTAAGAATTATTTTGTGTGTCTACTCTTGTGATGTTCTTTTATTGTCCTTTTCATTTATTTGAAATCTAATATCAATGGAATCTCTATAACATTGAGGCAGTTAACCACTAATATTTTCATTTCTTTAACATATAGCTAGAAGTATTCTTGAATCATGTTGTTTGGAAGAAAATATTGGATATTTATTATTTTTTGTGTTTATATTGGATCATATTTGCATATATTTTATTTCATGGTTTATTGAATGCATTAAGTAAGTATATTTTAAATATCAAACTATTTTTTCCTTTCTTGTATTGTATTTCCTTTATTATCTTTGATTTTCTTTTAACTTATAACTAATTTTATGTGTGTTTTCTCATTACAAGAGTTTCGTATATGAGACAATTGAAAATCATATATATTTCTTGATGAGTTTGAATTTGAGCAATCTTCTTATTATATATGCCTTACCATGTTTTTTCTCCTTTATAAATTCAATAACTAACCTAGCCTTCTTTGATTAAAGCCTATTATTTTTGTAAGTTTTTTTTTATTCCTTCATAAATATTATTAAATACAAGGGAATACCCCCTGTGTTTGGAGAAACCTAGTATTTAACCTAAGTAGGGAGGATCGTTTGATCGTCATTGGATGCCTTAACACTATTTTTCATCATAAGAGATAATTTTAGGGATAACAAGTAAGATTAACCCTAAAATAAGTGTCTCCGGGTGATTTAATTGAACTAATGATTAAAATAAGTAATAGTTAGTTGCACAGGAATGAATCATAGATCTGGATATTTAAGAATCAAGTTGTCGAGAAGAAAATTAATAAGAATAGATAAAAGATACAAACCTATGAAAATATTGAGTTAAAATTAGGAATGAGAGTAAACAGGTAAATACAAACCATGGAGAGACAAATCATAATTTGACAAATTGTATCAATAATATTTCAATAATATAGCTACATATATGAGTTTCGAAATTGATGAATGAGGGATCTAAAAATTAATGCAAGTGTGTACTTATATATCAAAGATCATCTTAAAAGGAAATATTGTCATATTGAAAGAGGGGGTAAAGATAAAGCATGCCTTCAACACTTTTCTCCTTTATATGTGAAATACAACTACCTTGTTCTTGATTACCGGTTAAAACATTATGTCGAACCTCCTTATGAGTTGAAATAGTTCAAACAAATAGATCATGAAGTAAGGAATCATGATACATAAGTGTTATAGGTTTTAAAGTATCCCAAGAAAGATTGAAGTTTTCATTTGGATCAGATTAAAGATTGGAATCATGTGCATTAATAAGATCTTGAAAACCCGAGGGATAAACCTTCACTATAGGATCCATGCAATTAATGAACCCTTACAAGTTTTCCTCAGTAGGATATGGACCATAAGAAGTGGATGGGTATTGAATGGAAAGATTAATAGTTTTATTTTTATATCACCCAACTTTAACATCATCACGAGGGGGCACATGAATTGGTATTAAGAAAGGAGGTGGGCGAGGAGAAAAAGGAATAATAGGTTCCTCCTCGGAAGATTGAGGTGTCTCATGGTTAGTCAACATTGGTGAGAGAGAATCATCTAAGGGTTAAAATTCAAAATAACTGAAAGGGAGTATAATTAAATTATGAATTTTTTACATAATGAAATCCAAATAAATAACTCCCTCAGGAAATGTATAGCAAAGGTGAAGAAAATAATTAAGAAAACCCTCTGGAAATTCACTAGTTTCCATTCTGAGAAAATGAATTCTATCATATACATATTGATAATCATACTTTTCAAAGGCTTCATAAAGCTCCTTAACAAGTTTTTAGAGTGAATGGATAAAAGTAGTAGGTAACATATGACACCATTTCTTAATTCGACCTTAAAATGTGAAGGTGAACAACTTGGCCATGATATATTTACAATGTACTCCATTAGAGAGATAAAAGTGTATAAGTTGAAATAAGTGTTTGTGGATATTCATTTGACACTCACCATCAAACTTGAATTGAGGAAAGTCATGGATTATTTCCATAGAGATGGTAAAATCATGCTCCTTAGAAAACATCCCAAGATTATGATTTGTGAAAGAGCCATTTAAGATGAGAGATTCAAAATAGACTCAATGGGAACATCTTGTCATATGGCCTTCATTATAGCGCCAAAATGTTGATGGTGCTTGATACTAACAACATAGAAGGGGTCTTCCTGATATGAAGTGCTAGTTATACCTCACACCTCTTCGAGTAGGATCCCAATTTGAAGTATAAACATAGTGACCATAATAAAAAGGTTCATATTGATAACGACATATAACATAAGAGATTATATACATAAGCCTTGAATAATAAACTAAGTTTAGATTATGAAACACCAATTGGATTATGTAAAAGGATAGTTTCATGAGCGGGAGAAAAAAAAGTGAGCCTCTAGAACGAAGTAATAGCACTAACCTAAGAGAGACACACCAACAAAGAAATATTCGTTAGTTATATAGTGAAATATTTCACATAGACACAATGATTTTTAAACCATATAAAACACACTTTCCATAAGATAAGTACCAATTCCACCAAAACAGTTCAATTTAATTAGTATATATGAACAAAACATATATAAAAAACATTCAAATAATAGTCCTAATACATTCACAATACATGCATGAAAATGTGTTGGCTCATTGAGATTCAATTATAAGGTGAAATATCCAAGTAAACATTAACAATAGTGAGTCACTACTTCTAATAGTGGAACATTATCTCACTTCTTGCTTCTCCAAAGAATAGTTTTCACTCCTATGCCAAATAGAGAAGCCAAGACTATTGTTGTGCCTCAATCTAGTCTCCTAAACTGAGTTCATTTAATTGTCAACCAGGATTTGTAAACTGCTGAAGTGAAATGTACCATATGTACCTAGGTGCTTGTTTCCTAGTGCGTTGTGTGTAGTGTTTTGTGATGTTTTGGTCTTTTATGTTGATTTATGATGTTTTTGATCTTTTGAAGTTTTATGTTTACAATGAAAATGCCTAGAAAACTAATGAAAAGAGAGTGGTAGTCAAAAACACAGTTGAGCCTAATGTATGGAATGGCAAATGTAATCAAAAACACTGAAGCAACATCTAAACTATGACTGAATAGAAACAAGAGCTTGATGATGACTATTTAAACAAATGACACAAACTAGACTTTGAGAAATGATCACTTAAATATGCAAGTTTTCTAACTAGACAATCAGACACTAATCATGATGCAACATTCTATTCTAAACTCATCTATTCCATGACTAATTTCTAGTTCTATTCTGCAATTTCAATTGAAGGTCAGAGTCTATTCTCCAAGAGTTATTGGTTTCTTTTCAGGGTAGTTCTGTTGAGGAAAAGCTCTGTTTATAGTGAGGAATTTGCAGAGATATTTCAGACCTTGTAATGATGTTATCTTCTGTTCCTAAAGTTATGGATCACCGATAGTTTTCAGAACAAAAAGATATTTGTAAATAATGAAGGCTGTCTTAGGAATCCTATCAACTAAAATGATCTACTGTGCAAAGGGTGACAGTGTGACTATGAGATATGAGTGCAATGAGTTGATTTAAACATGAGCTTAAGATGCTTCTAAACTAGAACAATGTTAAACCATAAGCCATCATCAAACTTTGAAATGAAGTAGTTGGACATGAATTAAATGCAAAATGAAACTCCGGAGCATTCTAATTAACATGCACTATTCTATGAAGTTACACAATCAGTTTGTTCATCATGAGGGATAGTTTAGAAGAGTTCCTTCTTGTGGAAGAGGTAGAACAATTTTGACTGTGGACTTGTATGCAATTGAAAGCAAATGAACTGAAAGCAAATGAAACTAAGTTGTCACATCATAGTCATATCTTGAACTTCTTAAGGATGTCTTGGAAGAATTTCTTCTTGTGGAAGAGTGATTAGGACAAGTGCAACTATGATAGTGAAGACTAAAAACTACAACTAATTCCTATGACACTATAGCTATTCATCATTCATTGTTAAGATTTATTGGAAGAATGTCTTCTTGTGAAAGAACTATGATGAATATAACTACAGTCTCTAGTTAAAAACATATACAACTCCTATCCTACAGTACCATAGTCATTAAACATTCATTGTTTTGATTTATTGGCAAAGTGTCTTCTTGTGGAAGAACTGGAACGAATTATGACTACAGTAGCTAGTTAAAATAAATACAAATCCTATCCTACAGTACCATAGTCATTAAACATTCATCGTTTTGATTTATTGGAAAAGTGTCTTCTTGTGGAAGAACTGGAACGAATTATGGCTACAGTAGCTAGTTAAAACAAATACAAATCTAACTGATATCCTACAATACCATAGTCATCAATCATTCATCATTTTGGTCTGTTGGAAGAATGTCTTCTTATGGAAGAACTGGAATGAGTACGACCACAATATATAAAACACAACAACTACTAATTCAATATGCAGAACGTAAAGACAGCTAGGAAAAACTTATCTAGTTTACGCTAAGGAAATCCGTTCAAGGGGCAGGGGCCCTCTACCACTTGACGGCATTCGACTTCACAATTAAATCACACCTTCAAGGTAATTTTGTCTGCTCCATTAACGATGCAATAGTCTGAACATAATGCTCTGTGTCTTAAAAGACGTAACACAGAGTTTACACCAAAATCTAGCAGCAAATCTACACAAAATTTCTAACTAAGCTCTCGGCCTACTCAAGAGTTTTTAAAGTAAATGCAAGTAACAATAATTACAATAATTTAGGAATGATGTCTTCCTAATCCAAATCATCTTAGGAGTCTTTAAGGTGGCTGCGTAAAAGAGAAAAGACACCTAGACTGTAACAGTCCTAGTAGGAGTCTTCTTTCACAAATGTGTTCCCACGTGCATAACCGTACACAGAATTCATTTCCTCTTCCATGACGAGCAACACACCATGTAGGCACGACGTGGATCATGCCCATATGCGTTTTTCCTCAAGAGGCCACCTGGAACATACTCAAACATAAAGGTAGCTGCAGAATCGCCGGTTAGCTACGGAATGTCTGCATTCTGCAGCTAGTTCCGGTCAAAAATGCTTAACAATGGCAACAATCACAAAATTCAACAAGTCAGTCATGTAAACCATTCTAGAAGTAATTTTAACTATTTTTATTGATCAATTGGGTTTAAAATAGAAATGGACAAGGGAAAATGAGGTAAAAATGAGGTGAAGGAAAGCACAAATTTGAGGCTCAACATACCCCCACTGCTGTCTCTTTGCATGTCCTCATGCAAATTATCCTATGAATTCAGAGGCTTCGGCAAGGACATCTAATCCCCTTCTTCTCCTTTGTCTGAAAGCTAGAGGCCTTCTGGGTTTCCTGATCACAAGTTTGAACCTGAGGTTTGTGAGTGCCCTGATCAACTTTTTGTTCCTTGTCTTCATCTTCTCATTGGTTCTCTCCACTTTGTCTATATGCAGGGATAAGGTTGAGTTCATGTCAGTCTTGAGCTTGATTTGATCTTTGAGAATTTCATTCTCATTTCTGATGTGTCCATTCAACACTTCCAACTCATACCTATCCCTCCTCAATATATCAATTTCAGTTAGTGGAGGACTGGGGGTTCTCTCTTCTCTTTCTGACGCTGTTCTCTCTAGAGTTTCCACATAATCATAGATTTCCTGTTGAGCAGGATCAATCTCAGGGGTGCCTTCATAAAAATCTTCATCATCATACTCTTCCATAGATGTTTCTTCATCTTCAATATTGATTACCCCTGTTAGTTTGATTGATGTTTTCTTTAGTTTTCCTTTTAATCCGTGGCTTCTCCTAAGTTGAGAGGAACCCTCCCCTTTTTCCATAACAGATTCCTTGATTTCCTTCTCTGCCTTGAGTTGACTCTTGATTCTAGTCAACTTCTCCAGAATGACTTCTTCACTGCTTTCTTGAACCGGTTTGTCAATTTTACCTATTGGAGTCCTCCATCTCCTACTTCTCTTTGTGGCTTGTGGTTCAGGTGATAGTTCTTTTGCTTCCTCAAAATGATTTCTTATTAAGAAATCATCCCATGTATCATTTGATTTAGATAGATGATGCTCAATTAAAATTTTTACTAACCCATGATGATACAGGGTTGTCTCCAAAAACTGAACTCTTCTCTGAACACAGGAAGCCATTTTCTTCAGACTTTGATACAAGAAATATGGTAGATTCAAATCTTCTCCTAGAAAATGCAACATTAGTCTCATATGGTAGACATAAAATGTCCCATATCTACCCTCACATGTAACAAATTTTTGTAAAAGAAGTAGTATATTCCTCCATTTGCTCTTCAATGCCGTACTGGGAATTCCTTTCTTGAACACACTAACATCCATGTTTGGTGATTTTAAGATTTGTTTCCATGAGTCATTATGGAATTCCCTATTTTTAAACCATCTTTCCCCAGCTCTGGATAATCCTGTAGACTCTGCTATAAAAACTTCATTAACAGTAAACTTAACATCCCCTATTTCAACCTCAGTGCCTTGGAATGATCTAGCAAATGTTTTGGTGACTTCCTTATGGCAACCATTAAAATTTTCCAAGAATTGGAGCCATCCTATTTGTTGTAGCATCTCCTTGCATTTTGGATAACCTTCTAAATATTTTGATCCTATAGGCTCAATCCTTACGATGAAACCCATGATTTTTCACTATCAATTAACACTCTTCTCTATCCACAAAACAATGGCTTTTACTTTCGGATTAAAATGGCTTCAATCTCTAAAAAAAAAAAAATGGCTTCAATTTTGGAAGAACATACCTTTGAAATAGCTACAGTCTTAAAAATCTCTGGTTTGTATGCCTCTGTTTGGAAAATGCCTTCGAATCCTCGGACTGATGTACTTCTGTTGAACTTTGGAATGATATGGAAGCAATTTCAATTTTCGAGCTAATGTGTCTCTGATAGACAGTGGTAGATGATTTCAAATTTCTTTTTGTGCAATACCTCCGTCTTTGGTAACAAAAGACTTCAAACTTCAATTACTAAAAAAACGCTTCTGTTTCTAGTAACACCAGACTTCAAACTCAACCTCTGTCTCTGATAGCAAATGGTATGCTTCAAATTCAACACTACAGCCTCTCTGTCTCGGGTAACAACAACTTCAAAACCAGTCACTACCACACCTCTGTCTTTGGTAATAACAGACTTCAAACTTCAATTACTACCATACCTCTGTCTTTGGTAGTAAAGTCTTCAATTTTAGCACCTCTGTCTTCTGGTAGCAACAGGCTTTAAACTCTACACGGCCACAATTCTGTGTTGACAATGCAAATGCTCCAACACTTTGTTCTCAGTGATATGCTCTCTGTTCAGTGAGTTCTCACACCGTTATGCTTGCAATGTACCTCTTCTGTTCTGTTTCTGATGATAATAATGCTTCTGCCTTCGGAATGGAATACTGGCTACGGAATGACGTTATGGAAAATGGTCACGGCATAGAGTGGTGAAGTGAGGTGGAGGATTGCATTAATGATTTGAGGAGACAGCGGAGGATTTACGACGGCAGGAAAAATCTTCATCATTAAAGAACTTGGTTAAGAGTCGTGGAAATTTCAAATGATTTGGCCGTTCCACCGCTCAAATTCTATTGGATAGAAAATTTGAATTGGAAGTTTTAATACAAAGTCTATAGAGGGTTTTGTTTGGTGTTTGATCAATAAAATAATTAAAACAACTTTTTGAATAATTTCACAACTAAACTATGCTAAATTTTCATGAATTGCCATCGTAATTTAAATTTGTTACCTCTACCCTTGATGTTTGTGTAGCCTTTGTCTTCTCTGCTCATCTTTGGAGGAATCTTTCACTATTTTCTTGATGTCTTTGATTCATGAATTCACTGGATCACTTTGTTGTAACTCTGATGTCTGCTGGTTGATGCCTTCAGGACTTGTAGCTGTGAAAAAAACTATCGGGCTGCAGAAAGGCCGATCAGCTACAGAATGTACACTGAGCTGCAGAATGTCCCTGTAGAACACTTTTATCATGAAAATGAAATGTTTCTGGGAGATGGGTGAAATTTTTATGAAAATGGATGAAATGGATGATGGATTATGAAGTGGATAATGAAATAAGAATGGATTCAGTTCATGGAATGAAGGAACATAAGGGCTGTACTGCAATTCATGGCATATTTTTATTCACTTGCAGCAAGATATTAAATTCTATGTTTTGACATGAGAATGAAGTGAATGGAAGATGGAGTGAAATGAATGAAATGGAATGGAGTGAAATGAATGAAATGGAATGGAGTGAAATGTGAATGATGGATGAGATGAAGTATGGATGGATAGTGACTGGAATGAGATGAAATGAATCATAAGTACTATGGCACTGAACTTATGATTTTTATAACAACTGCTTAGAAACAAAAATGGGAAAAGTTAGAGTGTCAGAGAGACTCTGATTTTCACCCTATCTTTTCTGTATAAACATGCCAATCAATGATTGGTTTTCATGTTTATACCTTTATTTTATTTTTTTATATTTTTTTATATTTTTTTTATTTTTTTTTATTTTTTATTTTTCAAAAGAGAAATGCTTCGGAAAATTTAATCAAGTTGATGAAGAAGAGAGACTCTTCTTCATTAACTTCACATCATTGTCTTCTTGGAACTTCTTGACAAACTCTTCTCTTGAGAGTGGCTTGTGGTATAACTTCAGTCTATGGCCATTCACAAGAAAAGTGACCTCTTCTTCATCTATAGTTCTGATTTTTACTGCCCCATTATCAAAAATTCGAACAATTTCATATGGCCCAAGCCAATGTGTCCGAAATTTCCCTTGAAAATCCTTGAATTTTGAATCAAACAAGAGAGCCCAGTCACCCTCTTTGAATTTCTTCTCTTTGATGTACTTGTCATGCCATCTATCCCTTTGTTGTTGGACTAGACTTGTTTTCTGAACTGCATCTTGTCTGATCTCATCCAATTCATTAATTTGCTCCAGCCTATGCTTTTGTGCCTCAGTTAAATCAAGTCCTAGCTGAACTGCCATTTTGAAGGTTTGAATTTGGAACTCTATGGGAAACAAAACTTGCTTTCCATAAACAAGCTCATAAGGAGTATGGCCTGTTGTGTTTCTCCATGTAGTTCTATAGGCCCACAAGGCTTCAGGAAGCCTATCTACCCAATCTCTTCTATGTAGATGAACAGTTTTTGTTAGGATTCCTTCAATGACTTTGTTAGTGGATTCCACTTGACCATTTGCTTGTGGATGATAAGGAGTAGATGTTCTATGTCTGATTTTGTACTTCTCCATTATTTGCTCCACTAGCCTTGATGTAAATTGAGCTCCTTGATCTGTAACAATTTCCCTTGGGACACCAAAACGAGTAAAAATATCCTCAAAAAGAAAAGTAACTACAAATGATTCATTAGCAACAAGTAATGGTTTAGCTTCTACCCACTTAGTAACATAATCAGTGCAAACTAATATGTATTTCTTTTGTCTTGATGGAGGACTAATAGGTCCTACAAAATCCAAGGCCCATTTTTCGAAAGGTTCAATGTGTACCTGAGGTTGTAATGGCATCTCACCTGAAGGAGAAGGTTTCCCTACCCTTTGGCAAATGTCACACCTTTTGACATACTCCCTTGCATCTTTAAACAAAGATGGCCAATAATATCCTAAATTAAGGATCTTATAGGCTGTCCTCTTATCTGCAAAGTGTCCGTCACAAGGTTCATCATGACATGCCTTGAGAATTTCAGGCATCTCATCTTCACGAACACACCTTCTAATGATCAAATCTGAACCTGTCTTGTACAACTCATTAGCGACCCATGAATATCTTGCACTATCATTAATGATTTTTCTTTTATCCCTTGCATTCATAATTGAAAGAAATTTTCCTGAAACTAAATAATTAGCAATATCAGCAAACCATGGAGTTTGAGTAGAAACTGCAAAAAGATATTCATCAGGAAATTGATCTTCAACCGCAGTGTCATCTTTGATATTTTGAATTCTAGACAGGAAGTCAGCCACAGTGTTTTGTTTTCCAGGCCTATCTAGAATAGTAATGTTGAATTCTTGCAATAATAACAACCATCTTATAACTCTACCATTAGTGATTGATTTATTCATTAAATATCTAATGGCAGAATGATCAGTGTGAATAAAAGTTTCATAGCCCGTTATATAGTGTCTAAATTTGTTAATGGCATGAACAACAGCTAAAAACTCTTTTTCAGTTACAGTATAGTTTAACTCTGCAGGAGTCAAATTTTTACTGATATAATAGATGGCATAGGGAATTAAATCTTTCTGTCCTAATACTTCTCCTAGAGCTGTATCGGAAGCATCTTTCGAGATATGAAAAGGTAACTTCCAGTTAGGTCCCCTTAATATAGGTGCTTCAGAAATTTTGGTTTTCAAGGTTTCAAAAGCTAACTGGCAATCAGAAGTCCACTTAAATTCACAATCTTTGGTGAGTAATTTGAAGAGAGAAGATGCTATTTTGGTGAAGTTTTCTATAAATCTCCGATAGTACCCCGTAAATCCTAGAAAACTTCTTACATCTCTTTGACAACTTGGAATGGATAGGTTAGAAATAACTTCAACTTTCGCTTCATCAACTCTAATCCCATCCCCCGAAATGTGGTGCCCTAAAACAATACCTTCAGTGAACATCATAAAACATTTTTCATGACTAAGAGAAAGGTTTGCTTCTTGACATCTTTTTAAGACCTTTTCCAAGTTTTCTAAAGCCTCTTCAAATGTATCCCCATAAACTGTAAAATCATCCAGGTACACCTCTACACAGTCATGTATCAGATCAGAAAAAATTCCTAATACTGCCCTTTGGAATGTTGCAGGTGCATTGCACAATCCAAATGGCAATACTCGGTAGGCATAGGTACCCGAAGGACAAGTAAATGTGGTTTTATCTTGGTCTTCAAGTGCTACTTGGATTTGATTGTAACCACTAAACCCATCTAGGAATGAAAAGTACTTTTTACCTGCTAATGTATCTAATACTTGATCTATGAAAGGTAAGGGAAAATGGTCTTTAAGAGTAGCTTTATTCAGCTCTCGGTAGTCAACACACACCCTCCATTTTCCATTTTTCTTAGGTACAATTACTAAAGGGGAAACCCACTGACTATCTGAAATAGGATAGATGAAATTAACATTTAACAATTTTTGTAATTCTTCCTTGACAATTTCCCTAAGATTTGGATTCATCCGTCTTTGAGGTTGTCTGATTGGTTTGCAATTTTCCTCTATATATATGTGATGAGTACAAGTCTTGGGACTTATCCCTTTCATGTCAGTGTATTCCCATGCATATGCAGAAGAATGTCTCTGTAATACTTTGACTAGTTCTTCTTGTTGAGATTTTTCCAGGTTTTTGTTTATGTTCAAGGTTTTGCCTGGAAAAATTTCACTTGTAGAACTGCCAAATTTGTCCATAGAATGAAGAGACATCCGTCTAGATGACAAGAACTCAATATTGGATCTCTCTTGAAATGATTCTTGTTTGTGCTCTGGAGAAGATTCAAAATTTTCTAGAGTATTCAGAATTTGATTATTTTCACTAATTTCTGAAATTGTGAAGAGTGGTTGCAAATATTCTTCATCCTCTATCCATTGAGTGTCATCTAGATCTGTAATTGTCCTAGCTGGAGGATATAAAGTAAATTTCTTTGTTGAACTTCCATCAGAAATATACATATCACCGGACCTACAACTAATAAAAGCATCACCTGTAGCTAACCAAGGTCTTCCTAGTATAACAGGATGGCCTCCTAGATTATTCTTGGGTGTAAGGATCATGAAATCCACAGGGTACTCCCAAGAGTCTAGGGACACTGGAATGTCTTCTATTACCCCATCTGGTCTGATCAAAGATCTATCTGCTAGTTGTAATAGTGTGGGTGTAAAGAGAAGATTAGGAAGTTTCAGTTTGTCCATGATTTGTCTACTCATGATATTTATTGCTGCTCCTAAGTCATTGAGTGTGTTTTGAATTTCAATTCCATTGATGTGAATTTTGACAACTGGATTTCCTGGGTCAAGGTACTTTGGAATAGTAATCTTACCCATCATAATATCTGCTATTTGTCCTACCAGTTGAATTTTCTTGGTTTCTCTTATTCTTTTCTTTGTTGTCTTCATACCCAACTCCTTTATTGTTTTGGCTAAAATTGGGATTTCCTTGATGGCTTGCAATAATGGAATTTTAATGCAAACATTTCTCAATTCATCCAAGAAATCATAATTAGGCACCATTATTTGTTTTTCTAAACCTTTGTCAATTTGTAATCTTTCCGGAAAGGGAGGTATAGAAGTAGATGTGGATGGTTGCTCTAATACTGGAGTTGGGCTTATTGGATCTTTTTGTTTCAGTTTTTCAATGTTTTGGCCTTGAAAGGATGTTTCTTCCTCAAGACTTTTATTAACCCGTAGGGAGTCTTCCTCAGAATTATCTTGTTCTTGTATGATCACAGAAGATTTCCTCTTCTCAAGTATCCTTCCAGACCTAAGTTGAACATCACTAAGGTCTAAAGGAGTAATTAAATAAGTTGGAAATTGTTGTCCTTCTATCATGTATGTATTCTGGGGGTTCTTATTATTGGGGTTTGGTATGGGCTGAGCTGGTAATTGATTGGATTTTTGAGGGCATGGTAATGGAAGTGGTTGATTTTGATGAGGTTGGTTCAGATGATGTTGTTGAGAATTTTGTTGAAAATTTTGTTGAAGATTTTGAGGAAAATTTTGTGGATATGGTGGATAGGATGGTGGATACTGATAATATGGAGAGTATCTTCCATAGGGACCTCGTGCTCCTTGTGCCCAAGCTTGAGATTGATTTTGAAATTGGGGCCAAGGTTGTCGCCAAGAATTGCTGTGAGGTTGATTGTACATTTGATCATGAAACTTCGTGTTCCAGGTCCCCGCGTTCCTAGATACAAAGTTAAGAGATTCTGCAGAATTCCGTAGGGTTTCTTCTTGCAAAAGTCGCCTGAGATCTCAGAAGAGAAGTACTGCAATTCTGGTCTCATGTTTCTCGAACAACACAAGCTACAACTTTACATCCGTTGGCACCCTCTCAAGGCATGTTTCTTCCTACATTTGGGACAAAAGATTGCCAAGGCATCGCATTCAAATTTCTTCTCGTTTTGTATCTTCGAGGGTGTCTATCGTCGAATACACTCCTCAAGATGTCGCATTTAAAATCATCAAGCATGTTATGTCATATTTCGATCTATCATCGTCCTTGGCGTACTTACTTGCTCTGCAAGAGCAAAAGATCTCTTGGACCTTCGACCGTTTCTTTGGATTTCCATCTCAGTGCTGATACATAACTCGGATATTTCAGGTAATGTGAGTTGGGATATATCCCCTTTTCCCATCATGTTAAGGATATCCAACCATTCATCCCTAATGGTTTTCAACAAAAGAGCTTTTAAAGTGTCTTGATCTAGGTTTTCCATTTGTGCCCTCTTTATGTTGTATTTAAATCTTTCCAACAAATCTTCTAAGTTTTCATCTTCTTTTTGTAACATCTTGAACACTTCTTCCTTATGATTAACCGGCATACAATAATCCAAGTATCTCTCTAAAAATGCTTGTTTCATGTCTTCCCATGTTCTAATAGAGCTACTGATTAGACTCATAAACCACTTCAATGCTGCTCCCTTCAAAGTTGAAGGAAATAATTTTAGTTTTTGAGCATCTTGTAAGTAGTCATAAGTCCTACACAGCACTTCAAATTCGAATAAGAAAGTTTCAGGATCCTCAGTTTTAAGTCCATAGAAGTTCGGAAGGACAGAAGGTGAAATGTTTTTCATGGTTGTATTGGTTTCTCCATCAAGTATAGGGAACTCAAAAGAGCTTCCTATTCTACCTCTTCCTCCATCTGCACCTCTACCTCCTCTTCCTCCTTCTCCTCTACCTCTTCCTCTACCTCCTCCAAATGTGTTTTCTCCATTAACAACTCCTCCTCCTCCTTCTTCTGCCATGGTTGACTCTCCTGTGGAAGTAGAAAGGTTTGTATCCTCAACAAAGGTTTTTGGATCCTCTTCTATGGCAGGTTCAGTGGATGAAGTGGAAGGTTTCTCTAAAGGAATAGGTGACCTTAGATCTTCTAGAAGTCCAGGATCAGTAAAGGATGGAAGATGGGTTTGAGTTGAAGGTGTACTAGTTCTGGATCTAGGTGAAACAAGTGGTGTTCTAGATGTCAAACTTCTGCCTCTACTGCTTATAAATCTTCCCCTTGAATCTCTCTCCTACGCATAAAATTGTTTTTGGATGCTAAGAAACAAAGGTTACCTAGTTTTCACTTCCCCGGCAACGGCGCCAAAATGTTGTGCCTCAATCTAGTCTCCTAAACTGAGTTCATTTAATTGTCAACCAGGATTTGTAAACTGCTGAAGTGAAATGTACTATATGTACCTAGGTGCTTGTTTCCTAGTGCGTTGTATGTAGTGTTTTGTGATGTTTTGGTCTTTTATGTTGATTTATGATGTTTTTGGTCTTTTGAAGTTTTATGTTTACAATGAAAATGCCTAGAAAACTAATGAAAAGAGAGTGGTACTCAAAAACACAGTTGAACCTAATGTATGGAATGGAAAATGTAATCAAAAACACTGAAACAACATCTAAACTATGACTGAATAGAAACAAGAGCTTGATGATGACTTTTTAAACAAATGACACAAACTAGACTTTGAGAAATGATCACTAAAATATGCAAATTTCCTAACTAGACAATCAGACACTAATCATGATGCAACATTCTATTCTAAACTCATCTATTCATGACTAATTTCTAGTTATATTCTGCAATTTCAATTGAAGGTCAGAGTCTATTCTTCAAGATTTATTGGTTTCTTTTCAGGGTAGTTCTGTTGAGGAAAAGCTCTGTTTATAGTGAGGAATTTGCAGAGATATTTCAGACCTTGTAATGATGTTATCTTCTGTTCCTAAAGTTATGGATCACTGATAGTTTTCAGAACAAAAAGATATTTGTAAATAATGAAGGCTGTCTTAGGAATCCTATCAACTAAAATGATCTACCGTGCAAAGGGTGACAGTGTGACTATGAGATATGAATGCAATGAATTGATTTAAACATGAGCTTAAGATGCTTCTAAACTAGAACAATGTTAAACCATAAGCCATCATCAAACTTTGAAATGAAGTAGCTGGACATGAATTAAATGCAAAATGAAACTCCGGAGAATTTTAATTAACATGCACTATCCTATGAAGTTACACAATCAGTTTGTTCATCATGAGGGATATTTTGGAAGAGTTCCTTCTTGTGGAAGAGGTAAAACAATTTTGACTGTGGACTTGTATGCAATTGAAAGCAATGAACTAAAAGCAAATGAAACTAAGTTGTCACATCACAGTCATATCTTGAACTTCTTAAGGATGTCTTGGAAGAATTTCTTCTTATGGAAGAGTGATTAGGACAAGTGCAACTAAGGATAAGAAGACTAAAAACTGCAACGACCTTTACGACAGTTCATAGCTATTCATCATTCATTGTTAAGATTTATTGAAATAAATGTTCTTGTGAAAGAACTATGATGAATATAACTACAGTTTCTAGTTAAAAACAAATACAACTCCTATCCTACAGTACCATAGTCATTAAACATTCATTGTTTTGATTTATTGGCAAAGTGTCTTCTTGTGGAAGAACTGGAACGAATTATGACTACAGTAGCTAGTTAAAATAAATACAAATCCTATCCTACAGTACCATAGTCATTAAACATTCATCGTTTTGATTTATTGGCAAAGTGTCTTCTTGTGGAAGAACTGGAACGAATTATGGCTACAGTAGCTAGTTAAAATAAATACAAATCTAACTGATATCCTACAATACCATAGTCATCAATCATTCATCATTTTGGTCTGTTGGAAGAATGTCTTCTTATGGAAGAACTGGAATGAGTACGACCACAGTATATAAAACACAACAACTACTACTTCAATATGCAGAACGTAAAGACAGCTAGGAAAAACTTATCTAGTTTACGCTAAGGAAATCCGTTCAAGGGGCAGGGGCCCTCTACCACTTGACGGCATTCGACTTCACAATTAAATCACGCCTTCAAGATAATTTTTTCTGCTCCATTAACGATGCAATAGTCTGAACATAATGCTCTGTGTCTTAAAAGACGTAACACAGAGTTTACACCAAAATCTAGCAGCAAATCTACACAAATTTTCTAACTAAGCTCTCGGCCTACTCAAGAGTTTATAAAGTAAATGCAAGTAACAATAATTACAATAATTTAGGAATGATGTCTTCCTAATCCAAATCATCTTAGGAGTCTTTGAGGTGGTTGCGTAAAAGAGAAAAGACACCTGGACTGTGACAGTCCTAGTAGGAGTCTTCCTTCACAAATGTGTTCACACGTGCATAACCGTACCCAGAATTCATTTCCTCTTCCACGACGAGCAACACACCATGTAGGCACGACGTGGATCATGCCCATATGCGTTTTTCCTCAAGAGGCCACCTGGAACATGCTCAAACATAAAGGTAGGTCACAGTATTCGCCGTTAGCTTAGCACGTTCGCATTCCTCGCGCTAGTTCCGTCAAAAATGCTTTAACAATGGCAACAATCACAAATTCAACAAGTCAGTTATGTAAACCATTCTAGAAGTAATTTTAACTATTTTTATTGATCAATTGGGTTTAAAATGGAAATGGACAAGGGAAAAATGAGGTAAAATGAGGTGAAGGAAAGCACAAATTTGAGGCTCAACAACTATCTCTCCAAAGATTAAGCCCCCAAAATCCCTTTTCTTGAGTTATGAGGTTTATTTTATAGCAAAGGTGATGAAAATTCATAACCCCATGAATATTGAATTACCTTCATGAATATTGGACTTATAATGTGTCCTTTGGGCTTCTAAACAACTATTGAAATTCTAAATTACTTTTGGACTTCTATATAATATTTTTCCATATATGACTGCCCTGCCTTTAGGTTCCACATATACCTTGGACTTCCACGCATTACATATTTTCCTTTCTTGAAAATGCATCACCGAATTCTACATGATTTAGAAAGACATGTGGACACATATTTACCATCATATTGATACCTATATATGTTTTAACTGACCACGATGACATGGAATTCATAATGATATTGCAATTCCAAGTTGTCTTCCTTATCGCTCATCTTAAATTCTTGATGATAAATGTAATCTATGTTTCATATTCACGAAAGATATAATTTGTTTCATATTCACCCTCCAAAGGGTCTTTGATCATATTGAAATTCTTCGAGTGATCACACAATGTCTTATGTATGTCTCGGTCCATGATCTACTTCAAGTCTCCATGATATATTTGTTAGCGATTCTTCTCTACAAGCATTTCTTCATGCTTTATTGATGCTATGTTCTCTTGAGAATAACCTTGTCATTCTTGGAAGGTACTCCCCGGAAAAATGAAAATTATCCATGATGGGGCAATATCAGCCTTAAAAACATCTATCCTATAACTACCCAAATTTCATGGATTCATCTACTCATGATGGGCATGGAGAGGGTTAAAGGAAATAAGCTTGATTAGAGAGAGGCTAGTAAAACTCATCAATGTATTAGGAGGGATCCATTGCTCATTTTTATTGTGCCATGCATTATGAGGAATAGCTCTCCTTGGTCCAACATAGTGAGGGAAGCCGAATGGACAAGGTGGAAAGCTTCACGCTTCATGGATGCACTATGCTATCCAAATAAAAGAGAGGAAAGAAGGCATGGGGCTTGACTAGTCAAGGCTGAGGGGAGGCATAATTAGCCTTCACTACTCCACCATGAGCTAAAGGAAGGCTTAGGGTTGTTTGTGCATTGGGAAGGAGGGAAGGTGGAAGGTTAAACCTTCAGACAACACTATGCACTCAAAGGGAAATGAAACTTCAAGGAGAGAGAATTTAAATTAAAAAAGGTAGGGATGGTGGCCTTTAGCCTTCCTGGTTGTGCCATGCACTCTATATGATTATTTTAAGCCAATATTGGGCAGAGTGCATTGGGGTGAGTAAGTAAAGGTGAGGCTTCATTTGGAAGAGTGCGCCTATCTAGTCAAATGGAGAGGAGGCTTGGAGAGTGAGTGATATATTTTATTCAAAAAGGGGGTTATTATTTCTTTCTATTGCACCTTTTATCCTAGTCAAGTGCATGGACCAAAAATTGCATGACCATTTGAAGTTCTCTTTTCATTGAGGCAGTTAAAAGGATGTAGCTTCACTTAGCCTGGGAGGTTTTTCTTTAATAAAGACTGAAGAATAAGAGGAATTTTAAATTGCATGTTTTACCTTTGGAAAAGCATGGAAAGAGGTTCATGTCATTAGCTAGGAATGATTTATCCGACATGCAACCAAAGGTCACCAAACCTGAAGTGATTCAGTATGAGCAAGAAAGATCCAAAGGATCTCCCTTGGGAGGATCACATATTTTTGGTAACCTTCACACCAATATTTGGGAGTAGGATTACATCAGTGAGTAATATTGATGGGTTTATGTAATACAAAATTCACTAAAGGGCTTATGGCTTCAAAAATTCTCAATCGTGGGATAAGTGACCAAGAAGGGCTCTAAATGGCTAAGTGTGGGTTAGTAGAGTAAAATATGACAATTTATCCGGAAAAGACTAATATTGGATCACACATATAAAACCATAAACACAAGCCATAAGAATACAAAAAAAAGACTCACAGCTCACTCACACTCAAATGACAAAGACAAGACACTTATGTCTAAGCTATTTTCTACTGAAATGACATATCACGACACTTAGAAGAAAAGTTATGAAACACACACCATGACCAAACCATGCTCTAAGTTGTAGAAATGTGTCTCGTGCATAATCTAATGATATGAAATACCATCTAATGGAGAAGAGTGAGCCATAAATAACTTTGGTGATGTGCAAAGGTGTACCATGTGCAAGATTGAAAACAAAAAATATCACCCGTGACATAAGGAAAACATAAGACAAACCTTGAAAAATATGAACAAAATTGAAAGAGACACATGCTAGAGTGAAGACAACATGAAAACGAAAAATTATCAAAGGAAAAAAAAGAAGAAAGTGATAGCCACAAATGTCAAAGCGACATCTAGAATGGAAAATTCACAAAAGAAACAATGGAGAAAAATCACCGTAATATAAGTACAATGGCAAAGAAAGTGAGGGATAATATCAATGAAACTACACATTGACCATCGTAATATTTTTAACATCACAGAGAATTTCCTTTATTGAAAGTTCTTATGCCCGTGCTCAAGCTTGCATAAGGAAGTGTTCTTGAAGTCACAAAAGATTGTGCATGTGAGTGAAAGTGACTACGCTGAAATCCCCAAGAAGAGTTAAACACTTATCAAAACATTATGACCATAAATTATCCATGGAGAGACAAATCGTAAGATCCTCAAAAGAGGTTCCAAAAATTCAAGCATGATTTTTTTTTGGAGGGAGTTGATCATAATGGCAACACTTGGTGACACATTGGTAGAACTCCAAATTCTTACTTAGGTTTAATTCTCTAAGTGAAAGGACTTATTCTTCCAGATGTGCTGATATTTTTTATGGGTTACCTTAACTTCCATACTTAACCTATTTAAGAATATATTCCTATCCATTCCTTAACCTATTTAAGAATATATTCCTATCCATTCCCTTACTCGTTAAACACATATCAATGCTTTCCAAATCACATTTGTTTTGATCTAGGAAAGGTACATGCGTCGACAAGTTTAAGATATTCAAATTTTGTATTTAATCTCTAGTGTTTCCCCACTTCCAATGTGACTCCGGATAGTACCCGAGTGGATTTACTATAGGATCACAAGCTTTTATTCGCTCAGTGCTTGGAGCGTACCCCCGAAGAAGTCACTTTCTTCACCTCCCTACTTTCGAAGCTCTCTCTTATTTCAGCGCTTTGTTTATTTATTTAATAGGGTCGTGTCTTGGCACTTATTGCTTTCAATGGTGCGAAGAGGGATCCTTTAACTATTTAGAGAAGAGGAGGTTTCTTAGAGAAGTATTTATATAGCCTTTGATATTGGTTTGATCTTTGTATTTTTCCTTTATCCTTTTCTACTTGAACAAATAGATAAGAGAAACACTTTTTTCTAACAATATCAAGTTGAGGAATGGGGATTCTTAAATATACACGAGCTTTATAGTTAAATCAAGAGATTTCCATTCAAGTGGATCTTATTTTCCATTCAAACACTGCTGAATTTAAATATATGCAATCCCAAGATAGACAAGTGGTAAAAAATTAGTCAAGCATTGTTCGTCATCACACCCCTTTTCAAGTTATACCTATTAACAAGGCTTGAGCCAAATAAGAGCATATTTCAAGGAAGTATTATTGAAAAAACAAAATAAAATACATGACAAAAAATGAAAAAAGAGAGAAATAAGTAAGAATTTGGAGGGGGAATATAAAAACATACAATAAGAAAAAGAAAAAGAAATCCAAATACTTGAAGGAGAGCAAGATAAAGGGGTAGGATGCAATGCAAGGAATCTAAAAGAAACTAATCCCACCCCTAACCTAACTAATATAAGGTTAAGCCTAAGTGTAATGATACAATATAACCACGTAGTTCCCAACCTACAACCACAAATATGCGTGCAATTGAAAGAAATATAAAATAATGTGTAATATAAAAGATAAGAACTTTCATAGCTTGCACAAATAACTAAGGGTATTGCTTATTAACAAAGCAATTTTCCATACTAAACTACTTGATATAATTTTTAACT
This sequence comes from Pinus albicaulis, assembly GCA_034641835.2. Classification (NCBI taxonomy): domain Eukaryota; kingdom Viridiplantae; phylum Streptophyta; class Pinopsida; order Pinales; family Pinaceae; genus Pinus; species Pinus albicaulis. Next base: position 64,005 of record JAXQQM020085714.1, read on the forward strand.
ACCTTTTGTTTGAAATGTTGATTATAGAAACCTTAGAGGTCACAGAATATACACATGCATCTATGTTTTCAAGCTCTTGCAAACATTAGAAAAGATCGAAACTTGTTATTTACAACGAAGCTTGGCAGTAATATTTCTCAACCATTTAGAAATTGGATCATGATATTCATAACAACCATTTTTCAATAACTCAATACTCAATAGAAGATAAATCCTCGCTAAAACATTCAAATCACAACGCTGGTCTCTCAGATTATAATCAAAGTTGGTCGATTAACATATAATCTTCTCAATTCTCTATTGGTTCCCTTTTTATCCAATTTTGCATGAAAATAAAAAATAAAAAATATTAGGGAATTCAAGAAATTTTTTGACATTGTGAATCTAGGAAACCAATCAAGATACTAAGTTTAAAAAATATTAGAAACATATAAAAAATCAACCCAAATACCAACACAAGTGTTTTGGTCGATTGGATGATAAAAATAAATTAAAATTATTTTATAAGAGAAAAATGTGCCATGGAGATGATTATCAAGATATTCACAAAAGAGATGATAAGATGATAAAATTAAGAAGAGTTTAATAGGAACATATTTCAACCCAAAATGACCTTTATCTTGACAATTAGAATGATAGGCCTTGGAATCATAAGGATCAAAGGAAGATGACTTCTATGCATTTATCTTTCTCAAGGGGTTGAAATGAAAAGGAACTAACCAAAAATAACGTTTCATTTTATCATAAATTCTAACTTGAAATTCCACTTGAAAATATCAAAATTCCTTTAAGAACAAAATTATAACCAAGTGGAATGATGTTAAGGAAATAATTAGGCATGAAAATTTGGATCCAACTTATTTTGGAGATCTCAATAGGATTGCGAGGACTGAATAACCGTCAACATGAGATGAAGTTCCTTGACTTCCCAACATGTCTCATAAATTTTCGATGGTGGACCATCAAATTTGGGTGGCTTAGAAAAATAAATAGGTAGACATGCATCACTATCAACAAATTTATCAATGAAAACATCGCCAATGATTTAATCAAAATTAAGATAAAACACATCAGCTTTCTTGATGGAGAGGAATCTGAAAGAATACCTGAAAAATCCATTGATCATTCGTAGTTGAACATATTCTCCTAATTTTTTATATAATATTTATTGTTAAATAAATCATGAATAATATATTCAAACTTTTCATCCTATGATTCGAGTATCACATCATCATGTACGTGATTGCAACAATAATTAAATGGATAAATATATATAGATTTTAGAGGTCACGGTATCAAAGACTTATCAAACATATTCTAGGTAAATCAATAATGTGCTAGAGGTGAAAAGGATTGAAAGGCTCATGAGGAGGAGCATCAATTGTATTTGAATCTTATCAACTTGAAAAAATGGAAAATTTCTATTGTCATCAATATAATGGTTAAAGAGAGGCATACCAACATGACTATTAGGTTGGCCAAGATCTTGTAGGACAAAAACCTTGCAATTTACCACTTCAGATATGTCATTCAAATATGTATGTAATAAAGAAAATCAAGATCATTATGAATTAAAAATAGCATCCCAATTCACAATTGGATATTCTAACCGTGAGAAACATCTTCCGAATCAATACCTTGCAAATCCAAGTCCTCCAAAGAAGAAAATATAACATCTAATATACTTGGATGTTAACCACCATATGCGATAATGGAAACAGGGATATCATGGTGACAATTATCTAAAGTATCAACTTGGATGTGAGTTTTAGAGCCACTGGGACAAAGTTATAAACATTAGAAGATCACATATTAGATGAGAGAATGAAATATTATCATCTTGAAATAGGGGGAAAGATAAAACATACCTTCAACACTTTTATCCTCTACATGTGAAATACAACCACCTGCCCTTGATTACCACTTAAAAAGATAGGTTGAACATCATTATGAGTTGGAAATATGAAACAAGTTGATCATGAAGAAAGGATAAATGAAACATAGGTGGTAGAAGTTTTAAAGTATCCCTTAAAAAATCAAGTTTTCATTTGGATCAGATTTAAGATTTCAGAAATATGTGCATTAATATGATATTTAAAGCATGAGGGATCAACTTTCACATTAGGCTCCATGCAATTATCAACCATTCCATTTTTTCCCGCAAGATGTGGATCATAAGAATTGTATGGTGGATGAACAGCAATAATAGTTTGATTTCCAAATATATCAACTTTAACATCATCGTGGGGCACCCGAATTGGTACTAGAAAATTAGAGGACAAACAAACAAAAGGAATAATAGGTTCCCTCCTCAAAAGATTGGAGGTGTCTCATGGTTGTTACCTTGGGAGAGAAAATCATCTAGGGTTTAGATTGAAAAAAATCTAAAAGAGAGTAGAAAAAATTCTATAGTTTTTCCATAGTGAAATATGAATCAATAAATCCCTTAGAAATTCATAGAAAATGTGAAGAAAAATGATTAAGAAAACTCCTATGGATATTCATGAGGGTCCATTCCAAGAAAATTAATTCTATAACATACATCTTAATAATCATGACCAAAGGATTCACGAAGCTCCCTAACAAGTTGCTTTAGTGAATGGATAGAAGAAATAGGTTATGTATGACACCATTTCTTAATTTGACCTTCAAATGTGAGGGTGAACAAGTCCATGCCATATTTACAATGTAACTCCATTAGAGAGACAAAAATGCATAAATTGAAAGGAAGTGTTTGAGTATAGTTAGTTCACTCTCTTGCTATAAAACTTGAATTGAGACAAGTCATCTATGATTTCTAAGGATGGTAAAATCAATATCCTTAGAAAACATTTTGTGATTATGATTTTGGAAAGAGCCATTTAAGATGAGAGATTCAAATCAGAATCATTAGGCACAAATTGTCATTTATCCCTCCTTCTAGCCAAAAAAGGTTGACAATGCGATGATCGGAAACATATAAGGGCTTTTCCCAATTTGAATTCCTAATTAGACCTCACACTATTTGGAGTAGAAGCCCCATCTAGAGTAATGCCTCGGCACCATAATATACAAAGTTCATATTGGTTTCAATGGATAACATAAGATTATATACATAATCCTGTAAATAGGAAAGTAAGTTGACATTGTGAAACTTTGATTGCAATGTGTAAAAGGACACTTTCACGAGGGGGAGACAATTAAATGACCTCTTTAGAAGGGAGTAATAGTACTGAATTAAGAGAGAGACATGAGGAAAAAAGAGTTGTTATTTATCTAGTGAAATATTTCACATAGACACAATGATCATTAAATCATATACAACACACCTTCAATAAGATAAGTACTACAAGCCAACAAAATCGTTCAATTTCCTTAGTACATATGAATTTAAAAGTAAATTTCAAATATCCAAAGAATTATCCTACACATTCACAATACATGCAATAAAAGGTATTAGATCATCGAGCTTCATTAGTAGGTTAAAGATCCACGTATACAAGAATAATAGTGAGACACTAGTTCCAATAGTAAAACATTAAGTCACTTCTTACTTCTCCAAATAATAGTTTTCTCTTCCGATGCCAAGTAGACAAGCCAAGACTATCTCTCCAAAGCTTAGTTTCTAAAATCCCGCTGCTTGAGTTATAAGGTTTCTTTTATAAAAAGGGGATGACCTTCATATCCCCATGAATCTAAATTACCTTCATGCCTCTTTGGATTTGTAATGTGTTCTTTGGGCTTCTAAAACTATTTGACCTCTAAATGAATTTTGGAATTATATAGAGAATCTTTCTCCATACATGACTATAACTCTTCATGTTCCACATATGACTCTTGACTTCCATGCACTACCTTTTGTCCTTTTTCTTGAAAATACATCAGCATTACACATGATGTGGAAAGACACATGGGCACCCCACCGACCATCATGATGATACTTGTATATGTTACAACCTCGACCATGATATCATGGACTTCATGATGAGAGGGCAATTCCAAGCTCTCTTCTTTGTTGCTTCATCTCGAGTCCTTAATGATAAATCTAATATATGTTTCATATTCATGGAATATCTATTTTTTTTTCTCATATTCAACCTCCAAATGGAATTTCATCATATAGGAATCCTCTAATTGATCACACATCGTATTCTTTCTGTCTTCAACATGCATCCGTCTATGTCTCCATGATAGCTTTCTGTGTGTCTTCTTACAAGTGTTTCTTCATGCTTTTATGGATGCTATATACTATTGATAATCAATTTTTCTTGCTTTTAAGGTACTTCTTCGAATTAAAATCATCCATTATGGGGAAATATCAGCCTTAAAAAAAATCTATCCTAACACTACCTAACTCATGGAAGGATCTTCTCATGAAAGCGCATGTGTGAGGTTTAAAAGTAATATTGTTTATTAAGAGAGTGACAATAAAAAAAATTAATGGCTTAGGAGGGCTCCATTTTTCATTTTTAATACACCATGCATTATGAGGAAGAGAGCTATCTTGGGTTCAAACACAAAGTTGAGGGAATGTAAAGGGAAAAGGTGGAAAGTCTGCTTCATGGATGCACCATGTGGTACAAAGAAAAGAGAGGGAAATATTAAAGGCGTAGTTTGAGAAGTCAAGGATCATGGGAGGCATCGTTCAACCTTATTATGCTATGCACTCAAAGAAAGGGTTAAAGAAGTTCAGGGTGTATGAATGCATTGGGAAGGAGGCAAGGGGAAAGTTTCAACCTTAAGGACTACGTTATTTTCTCAAAGGGAAAGGAAAATTCAATGAAAGTGTAGTTTCATGGGTAAAAGGTGGGGAGGATGTTTTTATCCTTCCCTATTGTGCCATGCACCCTAGAGGAATATTTTAATTCAATATTGGGAATAAATAACATTGGGGAAGGGGAAAGGTTGAGGGCTCCAACCTTTGATGTGAAATCCATGCACTTAAAGGGAGAGGAAGCTTGAGAGAGAGCACAATTTTCTTCGACAAGGGTAATTGTTTATTTTTAGTTCAATTTTTATCATAAAGCACGAAGTTTGCAAAAATAGTGGGTGCATGACCATTTGGAGTTCTCTATTCAATAAGGAAGGCCACTTAGGCAAGGAGGATTTTCACTACACTAGAAGGATAAGAGGATATTTACATCACATGTTTTTCCTCTACCAAAAGGGTGAAATAGGTTCATGCCATTAGCTAGGAATTATCTATGTGACATGTAAGGTAGAGGTAATTGCCAAAACTCGCTGAAATGATTCAAGATGAGCAATAAGGATCAAGTGAATACTCCTTGGAGGATCATAATGTGAAAAATATTTTGGGTAACCTTGAGACTTAACCTATCACATGAATATTTGGGAGTAGGATTTCAGATCATTTATCCTCATGGATGGGTTGAGATACACACTCAATCCGAGGGATAAAGGCTTCCCAACTCGCACTGGATCGAGGGACCAAGAAGGTTTATGAAATTGCTAAGTGTTGGACTACAAGAGTAAAAGATGAAAACATATTTGAAGATGACTCGAATAATAGATCACATACATAAAAACATCAATAAATTCTAGAAGAATACATATAACTTATGAATTAAAATCACACCTTGAAACGACAACAAACAGAAACTATATGTCTAAGTGCGATAGTTGAAAACACATTACGACACTTAGAACACAAGTTACGACAACTAAGATGACTATGACCAAACAAATACGCTAAGCTATAGTAATGTGTATAGAACATAATATAATGATTTGTGATACCATAGAATGCAAAAGAGTGAGGAAAACTAACTTTGGGTGATGTGCACATGTGTTACACATGTAGGAGTGAAAACACAAAAACATCGCATGTGACATAAGGAAAACACAAGAGGACATTTGAAAATGTAAATGAACTTGAAAGAGAACATTACAAAGTGAAGATAAAATGAAAAATACACTTATCAAAGTGAAAAATTAAAAGAAACAAATCGTGAATGTGAAAATGACACTTGGGAAAAGGGAAACTACAAAACATGGACAATTGAGAAAACTCACCGTAATATGGGTACAATGGAAACCAAAGTGATGGATACACATCAACTAAAGTATGCACTAACCATCGATATGTTGGCAATACCACATTAATTTCCTTGATGAACATTTCTATGCCCATTAAAGCTTGCATAAGGAATTGTTCTCATGAACTCATCGAACACTATGCATGGGTGGAAGTGACTCGACGATTTGAAACTAGGAAGAGGACTTAAAATCGTTTTGAAACATCAAGTGATTCATGAGTAATTCTGAGGAGCTAGTAGATAGTAAGATCGTCATCAGGCTAAAATATTCAAGGTGAACAAAATTTTGGACCGTTTTTTGATCGAAGCGACAATAGAGGGACAATGGGAAGATCAAATCCAAATGAGGGAAATTTAACTTGAACTAATGAATATAAGAAATAATAGTTAGTTGCGTAGGAATGGATCATATATCTAATATTTGGGAACCAAGTTACAAAAATAAACTAATCAAATAACATATTAGAGATCAATGTTTTTGAAAATATTCAATTAAAATTGAGAATCGAGGAAAAATTAAAATGCAAACCATGGAAGAAAAATTGTGATCTAAAAAATTGTATCAACAATATTTCAAAAATATAGCTATAGATTTGTGTTTGAAAATTGATGAAAAATGGATATCAAATTTTGTGAATGTGGGTACTTGTTGATCAAGGGGTCGGAGAATATTTGTGGTTGGTTTTTGTAAATATTAGGGGAAATGTGCCTTTGTAAATGGGTGCTTGCAAATAAGGGTGTTGGTGCTTTTTTTTTTTGTTTGAGCTAGCAAATACATCAGAATAGCCAATCGAATATTGAATCAATAAAAAAATAAGGTTTGTGGTTTTATCCTCATGGATTTCCATGTAAACATCGAAAACTCATGATTATATATTGTTTGACTTATGTTACTATGGTGTTATTGATTGTGATTTAAATAAATTCAAATATTGTTTAAAAGTACATAACATTGAATTCATCCCCCCTCATTATTATACTACATTAAAATTTGGTATCAAATTAGGTTCCTTCACCAATAATCCGACAATTGTAAGGTAGATCTATGAATATGGTGAACCAAGAAGGAAGTTCCAACAACACAACCCCATTATTTAGTGGAAAAAATTATGCATTTTTTGTATACATTCCTTGAAGATTTAAACCGACAATTGTAATTTACTAAAATGATAGACTTGAATCTACTCTACCAATCGTATAAATAAATAAACGATCGTGAAATCATGAAGAATACAAGATAAATAATTCCATAAACACATTAGATGATGATTACCCAGGGAAATACATAGCAAAACCTCTCCTATCTCATATGAATTTTCAAGTCAAGTGTATCAAAAAGAACCACTCTTAGCTACGCATAACTAATAGCCCTAACAACAATAGAGTCGCCAAACATCTTCGTATCCGCAATTAGTAGTTAAAATGCCGCAACAAATCGCATCTATAAATGGAAAGACATTAAGCAAAGAAAGTAAAGAGTTTGCTCCATGCACTTAAATCGGTGGACAAGACAAGAACACGATTTTTGAATGAATTTTTATATTGGTGGCACCCGGGGAGGAAAACAAGAAGGTGTATCCGCATCTCTGGGATGGGTTCTCTGCATAGTCCTCGCACTTCGCATCTAAGCTTTCTCTCTCTTTGTAGATGTAGAAAACCCAATGCAGAAATAGAGCTCAATGGGAGCAAATGATAGAAATATCAAGTGTATAGATCCAGTGATCTAGTAGGCAACAAAAGGTGAAGAATGATGGGAAACCCTTCCCATTTATAACAAAATATTGGGTCATTCTTAGATTCGGTGTATGATTAAAATAATGTTAATCAAATCTAGATCCACCTTTACGGAATATTTTATTATTATTTGTTGGAGGGAAAGGGTGTTTGACTTGGGTCAAATCCCCCGGATTAGTGAAAATAAATAAATAAATGATTTATTTATCTTTTAAGGAAGTGGTTGGGAGATAATCAAATAAATAATGATTTATTTGATTAATGGTGATTGATTTGGTCATATTTAACAAGGAATATTATCTAAATAAGATTTAAATAATTATTCCTAGAAATAACAAGATAACTATGGGTTTATCTCATTAATTTCTTTGTTTTTAAGTTAAACATGACCTGGAATAATAATTAAATTATGGTTTCATTAATTATTCCATGAGGAAAATCAAACAAATATAGGTTTGTTTAATATTTCCTTTTGGGGTTTCCTAATTTAACATAGTGAAAGCAAACAGTACTTAGGGTAAAACTCGATCTTACATGGTGTACTTGGGTCCATCTAATGATAAAAGGTTAGATGACCAAAAAATGGTGTACCGCATTGCCCCCCAACGTGCGAGTGTCGTGGAGCAAATCGTATGACCAGTACGTTGTAAGAATACAATCACTAGACAACAAAAGGGACAGTCGCAGAGAGAATGTGAGGGTAGATAGTGTGGGTCAAGGACTAGGACTCGAGGAGACGAGACTCAGGTGCAACAAGTCTCTTTTATGAGAGGGTACTGTCAAGGCGGCGGGGAGGCATACCATGCCCGCCGTGGACAAAGTACAAAAGAATAGTGTGTCCAAGTGAACAAGGGACCGAACCATAGAGGCTGCTCCGGCATCCTCAAGAGCTTAGCAAAATACAATGAAGAGTCTCACATACATTGCCGTGCTCCGGATAACAATGACTAGTACAATAATATCTCGAGTACATGAGATAAATACAACCCAAATGCCCCCCGTAAATGGGTAAGGGCTCACAAAATCTGATCGATACATGCAAATCATGTGAGGCTGCAAGTGGCCAAGGCCAACATCATCAAAATCGGAGCGGCATCAAAGGCCGCGAAGAAGAGGTCATCCGGCATGTGGGGGGCTACCTATAGGCCACCCCCTGCGAGAGGGTTGAGACATCTCACACACACCCTAGAATCATCAAGAGCCGCCGGGCCGGGTCACCGGACCGTCAAGTATACGACCCTACTGCGTCGAAAGGAGCCGGAGAAACAATCAAGTCATAGGGAAATGAGATCCCCCCTCGCTTGATCCGAGGCACCGAACAAGAGTGGAAGTCGAACCAAGGTACACCGCCCTCTAGACTCCGGCTTCGGAATGAATGAGCCGATGTCGACAGTATGAGGTCCGCCGTTAGGTGAGGCAATGAGAGATCCTCAACGAAGGCACGAGAGAAAATAGTAGAGCGACTACGTACCAACACTAATGACGATAGTGGAAAGTGGAAGGACCTATAGTTAATGGACGTAACTCTTTGTTAGAGCATAAAGATGTAGATGACAAGGCAATAATCGACAAGATCATAAGGGATAGGGGACAAGCAGAGATCGAAGGTCATAAGGTGCGACGCAAGAGAGGGACCAAGCAATGAAGGATGGAGAGCTATGATGGGGTATAAAGGGACATGGTATAGACTCCATGGATGCAAGGATGACTCAACTTGGATGCTCTAAACAAGGGCGACCTCGATGTGGTGCCGCCACATCGAGAAAGGCCCCACGGGAAGGGGACCAAGAAAGCATGAGTTGAAGGTGGGAACTCATGACGAAAATCGACACGAACATGGACGGTGTGTGCGCATGGTGCCCCCTGTGACAAGTGTCGTAGGTGAGGAAATTCGATTTTAAATGGAGGTGAGGTAACTTCGCGTGGACGAAATGGGTCCCGGTGTAGTAGGAAAAAATGAAACAATGATGTCGGCTATGTAAAGAGTAGAAACATGGGGCATTTCGAGGGGAAATGCTAAGGGTAATATTTCTTAAGATAGAGTGCATTGCGAGGGTTAGGAAGGGGATGTCCTTCAAAAAATCCCTCTAAGAGGTGGCGTCCCTTTGCCAAGATCCTTACTACGGATGTAAGGCTTGCCATAATGAGTCAAACTTCCCATGACCCGTGACATCATGGGCTCCTACCACAGACTAGAACAAGGTCGCCTTCGTGAAAAGTGCGAGGCCGGACTTTTCGGTCATACCGAGCTTTGGTGCTTTTTTTGGCCGCTTCCATGGTTTGTAAGGCAATATGGCGGTCTTCGTGAGGCACGCTCAAGCATGATAAGTCGTTGTTCTAGCGGCTGGGTGTCGTGGAGAAGTTCAACGGCTAGTTGCAGAGAAGGACTACACTCGATCGGTAAACCGCCTTCTCCAAAAACGAGGTGGAAAGGGGTGAACCTTGCGGGCGGTTTTAACAGAGGTCTGACAGGGCCCATAAGGTAGGAAAGAGCATGAGATGCCGCTGGTTTTGTGCTTATTCACCGGTTTCGTCGAAGCATGGTTCGAGGGTTTTCATAAGATCGGCTTTCTAACTTGGCCATTACCTTGGGGGTAATAGAGAGGAATATTGGTGCCAAAACCCAATAGTGAGGATAGCTCACGCCATATCTCATCTTCAAAATGTCTGCCATGATCGAGACCACTAAGCGAACCCCGAAGCGAGCTATAACATGGTTAAAGAAAAAGAGGGCCGTGTAGTCGCCGTGTTGTTGAACGTTGGCAAGGCCCCGCCCATTTGGTGAAATAGTCGACCGCCACGATGATATACCCGTGGCTACCCGAGGATGGCGTTTACACCATAAAGTCGATGGCCCATTTGCAAAAGGGACCATTGGAGATGACCGATGGAGGGGAGTCAGAGCTCTCTACCTTAGGGGCGAAATGTTGCTACCGACAAGAGCCACCGCTCGATGCAATCACCGAAGAGGGAAGGCCAAAAATACCCGGCGCGCATTATTTTTTGGGTAGTAGCGAGACCGGAGAGGTGGCCACCGCAAGCGCCGCTATGGCAGCATGGCACCTCGTTTCGTATTCCTGGGGCCGTGTGGGCAACGACGAAGGATCAGATTGACCCCGCGACGATAGAGGTCACACCATAAGAAGGTATCGAGGGGCTTGGTGTCGCGATACGTCGGCGAGCCTCACTGGCCAAGGTGGAGGGCGCAATTGGGTTCGCAAATAATTAAGAATATCGCCGCGTACTCACCGGTCATCGGAAGTAATGGCAAACGTGTTCATCGTGAAATCGTCATTAACGGGAGGGTCTTGCGATCCGTAGGTACTCCGAAATGAGCTCTCGCCGAGGGCTAAGCCTTTCTTACTTTTTGGGCAGACAACTAAGGTCGAATTCTCGAAGAATAACGACCCAACGGGCGTACTTCCCGTTAGTATACGACGACTCAATAGGCCATAGGTTGGAATTTGTCACAAACCTCGTGTGGAGCGTGTGAGGATATAATGACGAAGTTTTTGGACCGAGAACACGACAACAAAAAAGACTAATTTCTCGTCATAGGAGTATGAGAAGACAAATCCCACAAGGTTCTTAATGAAGTATAGTATCACATGCTCAATGCCATGGTCATCCTCTTGGATAAGGACTCCGCCGACCGAATAGGTGGAAGCGGAGATATAGGATGAAGTCCCGATTAAAGTCTTAGAGGGCGAATTAAGGGAGCGTATGTGAGAGCCTCGCTTGAGGGCATCGAAAGACTCGTGAGCATGGGTATCCCAAACAAATGGGATGTGAGAGCGTAGGAGTCTAAGGAACCCGTGTGCGGTGGTGGCATGGTTGGAAGGCCGTGACGAACCGATGAAGAAAATTAGCTTTGCCTTGGAGGCTTTGGAGTCAAGTGAGGGTACGCGTGATGGGGAGTTCAAGAATGGCTTGAACTTTCAAAGGGTCAAGAGTGATAATTGCCCTTAGACACGATGAAGCCTAGAGATCGCCGTGTGAACGCAAAAGACGCATTTCAACGATGTTAAGGCGGATATTATACTTGCGACATCGGAGAAAATGGTGCACAGATCGTGTATGTGTTGTCGATGCTTAACGCGCCGTGAGTGTCGTCTAAATAGGCAAGGATAATATGAGCCAAGTCGTGGGAAGAAATAAGACATGGCCCGTTGAAAGGTGGCGCCGCGTTTTTAGGCCGAAAGGCATGACCCGGTAAGCAAAAGTTCCCACGACCGATGAACGCAAGCTTTTAGTTGATCAAGCAGGATTCGATAGCAATTTGGTTGTATCCGGAGAAACCATCCATGAAGGATAGACCATGCCCCGCACACTCGTCAATGATTTGGTCAATGAACGGTGTGGGGAAGTTGTCTTTGGGACAAGCTTTGTTCAAATCGCGAAAGTTCGTGCGGTATACTCTAATTTTGGTGCCTTGTTTCGATAGAATGTGAACGGGTTAGAAACCCAAGTGGTGTATTCAATGGGGTAATGAAACCACCGTTTGAGCTTATCGATTTCGGCTTTGATAGCGTCATCATTTAGTGATGAATGGTCTTCATCTGGCTGACCGGGTTTGGTACCAAAGTCAGGTGTCGACATGATGTTCGACAATGGCAGGATTCAGTCCTAATGGTATTTAGGACCAAAGGAGATATCGCCGCGAATTCTTTGGAAAAGCTCGTGTGTAAGTTTCATCTCTTCCGGGTGTACTGGGCACCCAAGGTGATGTATTCTTCGGGATCTCATTGACCGAAATGTCAAATTTGATGGTAGACGAGATATTGGCCATGTTTCCTTCTTCGAAAGCATCAGTGTGCAAGGATGGGGTTTTTGAACCAATCGATCGCATGAGGAATGAAGTCTTTGGTTTCCACAGCCGTATTGGTCATGGACCGCTCGTGGGAGGAAATATGCGCGATGGTGCATATCATCCCAGGGAAAGCCTGGGGTTGGTCATGGCTTCCATGATGTTCTTCGCATTGGAAGATGGGAAGACCGGAGGAAGATGGGACACCCGAGGAAGTAGTGGTGGGGGACAACATCGTCATGAGGAGAAGGGCTCGTATGGGCGATCACCGCATCCAAGGTCTACCGAGGAGCCGAGGGGGATCGTAGTGCTGAATGGCCGGTGAATTATCTCTCAAGGATGATGACATGTACAAAATGGTGGTTGAGGGCTCCGTTGGCTTAATAGCGGAGGTACACGGTGAATGGGGGTAGGAATGTCCTTCGTCCGATCGAAGCGTCTTGAATCGCGTACATGTCCAAGGAGGAATGATACTCGCCGAAGTTGCCGTGGCCGCAGGTGGGGTGTAATGGTCGTGAAAATCGCACAAGGCACAAGGGTGGTTTGTGCGCAAGTGTTTGAGTTTTGGGAGGGAGTCGGGGGATAAGTGACAGACTTCGGGATATCAGAGTCGGGGGAATGTCTCGTTGACCGAAGCTTGAGGTGTGGCACCAGGACACATGTGAGTGGCGTGACCGACGATATCACACAAAGCGCATTGAATGTGGCGGGCTGTGGTCGTGGAGGGGTAAGAGTTGTCGGGGCGGCTCGATCCTCGATGGGTCGCCCTTACGAGCTTTCGCTCTCTTTTTCCCGGTGCCGTGACAACAAGAGGAGAAGGGTCCCGTGGAGGTGCGGGAGGCACAAAGTGGGCAAACGGGAGGAAGCGAGGGGGACCCGTTGAACCTAAGTCAAAGCCATGTAGGGTTTGGGGTGACCAGAGGGGTGGCGGCCGGGGGGACTGGCGTGCCGCACCGAATGCCCAAGGTCAAGTTGTGGAGGGAGAGGGTGGCCATGGACGTACGTAATATATGCCGGGAGGGGAACGAGGAAAGGGATCTCGCCCAAGAGGGAAATGCACTGTGAGGTACGGCTTCCGAGATGGTTAAGGCCGTGGGAACCGAGCCGGGGGGATAAAGGGGTTCGGGGATACCAAATCGTAGGAGGGGGGCAGAGGAGGAGGTCCGGACTGGCGGAGATGTATGGCTAGGAGCCGGGTTGCGGAGGGCAAGGGGGCGGTTGCGGATTAGCCGAAGGTGCCGTTTGAGGGTGGCTCGAGACGATTGCATCATGCAAACATTTGACAAGCCGGGATCAGGATAGGAGGAGGGGGAAGACAAGGAAAAGTTCTGCCAGGAGGAGTCCTTGTAAACGCTGTGGGAGACAATCGGTCGTGAATCGACGGTTTTCTTGTTGGCTACAAAAGAGATGGTGGTCTCAGTGAGCAGTCCGAGAGGGAGGCTCATGATATGTCAATCGGTCAATGGTGACTATCTTTCCATTATGGGGGAAAGACATCTTGCGAAAGACCGCATGGGACAAATGCATAGCATAGGTGTAGCTCCGCCCCAAAGAATGTTGTAGTCGAGTGGGGCGTCAATGACTTCGACGTCAACGCAAACAAGCACGGCGAGGGTGATAGGGCAATTACGAAACAAGCCAATGGGCCGGGGAGGCATGACCGTCCCACGCTCTAAGGGTGATCGTGGAAGGGGCTACCAGGGGATCCGAGTTGCTTCCAAAACCGAAGAGGACATCACGGCTAGGATGCCCCCTCGTCAATTATACACTCAGAAACGAAGGCGTTCCGTGTATCTTGACCTCCGGGATTGGAAGGCGACGAAGGAGGGGAGGGGAGGGTGATCCGATTGAGTGGCATCGAAAACAATCATTTGGTCGTCGCCAGGACCATGCGCACTCCACGGCGTATAGTAGAGCTTTCTTTGGGAAGGGCACGACCGGAGGAGTTCCGGGAAGGTGGAAATGGCCGCGGTGATTGCGCCAAATCATCTACTATGCTATACGACCGAGCGGCTCGGGCCGAGCGCATTTCGGCGTAATGGTCCCTTTGGAATATTTGGATGAACCTCAAATTTGGGTCGAGGGATGTGCAAGGGGCCACCGGATGTCGAAAGAGGTCGAGAACCCAAGAGGGAGGCTCGAGGGCGACGGGAGCAAAGAGGCTTGGGTACCGGCGAGACCGAGTTTGAAGGTGAAGATCGACGGTGAGATTGGGACTGGGACCATCGCGCGGATCTCGGTAATCGTCGAGGAACCGGGGGAAGGGAAGGGGGGCCGATCGAAGCTGTTAGGTGGTTGGGTAGCCACGGTAACTCGCCGAGGGAAAGGATCGGCAAACACAACCGTCGGGTAGTGGCCACATTAGGTGGAGTATGAGGGAGGCGTGTCGTCCGCGCAATGTGGCTTGAGACTCCCACATCCGCCGCATCCGGGTAAGAGGGGACAATCGTGGGTGTAATGACTATAAACACCGCAACACGAATGTGGCTTCGTTGGTGCGAAGCGGCCTCGTCCGGTTTCGTCGATCGCTCCGTTAGTCGGTCACGTGCTAGGGTCCACACCGGAATTGGGTCCTCTCGGTACTGTGTGCGCATTGGTTTTGGTTGCCTCTCCGCCTTCTTTGAGAAGAAGGGGGATTAGTCGCGCCCCCGTCGTGTAAATACTTGCCCCGGAGGGGGCCGTAGGTGGCTGCTGGCTGCTGAGGAGGCAAGGGAGGAGGAAGTGCATATGTTGGAGGAGCCACACTGTGCCGTGGATAAGGGTAATGGGTAGGGTGGGCGACATTAGGGTAAAGGGTGGAGGTTGGGCAAAGGAGGAGGCATGCCGCATCCTCGGATACATGTTACCGGGAGGGGGAAAAGTGCCGAGAGCCGGCCCTCCTCGAGGGAGACCATAGCCCATGTGAGAGGTTGGGCGTATGGATGGGAAAGGGCTCCAAACGATACCGCCGCGGGAATGAGATGCTCCCCGGGCGCAGCGACCGGGCCTCGGGGATGTCGCAAGGATGGTATAAACACAACTGCATCGAGCGTAATCGTGGTCATATTTCAAAGCTATTTGGAGGGCGGCTTCTTCAGTTTGAGGAAAATGGGAGGCGACATCTTTGCTGATGGGAGCGGGAAGGGTGCGCAGGAACCAGTCCATGTAAACCCGATCTTCGAAGGGAGGGGCTCGACATAAACTCCGTCTTCGTCGCCATTCCTGAACATGGGCGGAAAGGCGTGTTGAAGAGGCTTGCTTAAAGGAAGTCAAGAGCTTTGTGCCAGTATCGTATCGGAGGGGGAGCTGGAAGTACGACAAAAAGGCTTGGGCAAGAGTCTCAAAGGTGGTATGGGTAGAGGTGGCTTGTTCAACATACCATTTAGAAGCTTCGCCGGTAAGCGTGCGTTGGAACAAACGAAGACGAATGGAGTCATCAGTGATGGAATTGGAGGAACACCACATGTGGAAAGATCGGACATGGTTGGTTGGATCTTCTCCATTAAGGCCCTCAAACTTAGGGATGTCTGAGGGGAGCTTGGTTGGCATAGCGGGCCAGTTAGCATTGTGGTGAATGGGGTCATTGATCAACTGATGGAAATCGGGGAGGCTGAGGCCTGCAATGTACGGCAGCACAGGGGTGGCCGGGGTAGTTCCTGTGGCGGTTCCGCTAGTAGTAGGGCCGACATTGGGGCCGGGAGAACCGCTAGCGTTAGGCCCTGGACCAGACATGGTGAAGGGGGCAGGAGAACCGGGAGGAGAAGGAGGACCCGAGGAATCAGGGGAGGAGTCGGAGTGCGGACTCGAAGGTGGACTGGCTCGACGGCGGCGGTGCGGAGCAGGTCGATCAACCGGAAACTGAGGGTGAAGGCCAAGAAGTCTCCGGGAAAGGCGCCTTGGGGGCGCAATGATGACAGGAAGAAGGAAACCGACAGGGGCAAAAAGGGGACAAAATCAATTATGGTCAAGGGCAGAAAAGGTGCAGTGACAATTGATTTTAGAGTCTTTGCCAGGCGGTGTTAACCAGGCGCTTCTTCACTTAGGGTCAGTGTGTGGCGTGCGTTAATTTTAATTTTTAAACCCTTTTCGTTTTGAGAGCAAGAAAAAGTGTGCTGCGTAACTAAAAAGAAATCTGCATAGAACAATATAGATTGCTGAAAAGACAGAACATTTAACAGCTAACAATGCATCAATCTAACCCAAAGAGGCGGGCCTCTCAAAACTACTCTAAAAGAGGGCAAAAACCAAGTCGAAACACACATAAAAAGAGCTCGACATATCTAGGGTCAAAAGGGACAGGGATCTTGGAGAACAAGGCCGGCAGTGAGAGGATCACACCAAGAGATGAGGCAGAGGTCGGAAAGGGGGTGAAAATTACAAACCGAGGAGGCGGAGGCTTGCCAAAGGAGGTCCAAACAAAACGACAAGAGGTGATTTGAAAGGAAAAGAGGTTGATTTCGATGGATCTGGAAGTGAGGTCACAGATCTGGAAAAAGAAAGGGCTGAAGCTCTGAAACCGACGGCTGAAACAGCTGAAACTCTTCCACAAAAAGTGGAGGGTACTAAAGCCCTAAGGGGCCGGGTTCCCACTTAGATGAGTAAAAACAGATCAGATCTTGGTCAAGGCGGGCTGAGACAGAGGCTGGAAAACCCGAGCTAAGCTTCAAGAAGAGATCGTAAAAATTGCGTAAAAAATGTTGAAAAAGGCAGGTCAGCTTCTCGACTCCGATCCGAGTGTGTCGGCAGAATAGGTCAAAAGTGCGACTGAGGTCTGTGTCGCAGTTTAGGGCCAGTGAACTGCACTGTCTTGCATGTCCTGCCATACATTTTCAGAAAGCTGGTTGCCTGGGCCATAGCCGGTGTCGCTTACCTGCGCAATAGGGCCAGAAACACACGGAAGTTAGAAATTTTAAGTTTTTAGGGTTTTATGTGAGAAAAATGACATAAAAAGAGGAAAACTAAGCAGCTTAAAAGAAGCCCTAGGGCCTGAAGTAGCTGGATATGCAGGAATATGAAAAACGACAGCGGTCGTAATTTAAAACCCGTGTGGAGTCGCCATTTGTTAGCATGAATTCTTCGTCGAAGTGTACGAAAAAGAACCACTTTAGCTACGCATAACTAATAGCCCTAACAACAATAGAGGCTGCCAAACATCTTCAGATCTGCGATTAGTAGTTAAAATGCTGCAACAAACATATCTATAAATGGAAAGACATTAAGCAGTAAAGTAAAGAGTTTGCTCCATGCATCCAACAGACAAGACAAGAACATGATTTTTGAATGAATTTTTATATTACAGGGCACCTGGGAGGAAACAAGAAGGTGTATCCACATCTCCTCAATGGGATGGGTTCTTTGTAGTCCTCAGCACTTCAGATCTAAGCTTTCTCTCTCTTGTAGATGTAGAAAACCCAATGCAGAAAGTAGAGCTCAATGGGAGCAAATGATAGAAATGAGACCAAGTGTATAGATCCAGAGTGATCTAGTAGGCAACAAAAGGTGAAGAATGATGGGGAAAACCCTCCTATTTATAACAAAACATTGGGTCATTCTAGATCTTGGTGCATGATTAAAATAATGTTAACCAAATCTAGATCCACCTTTTATGGAATATTTTATTATATTTGTTGGAGGGAAAAAGCATTTGACTTGGGTAAAATCCCTTTATTTGTCAATAATAAATAAATGAATGATTTATTTATCTTTTTAAGGAAGTGGTTGAAGGATAATCAAATAAATAATGATTTATTTAATTATTTGTGGGTGATTTGGTCATATTTAACAAGGAATAATATCTAAATAAGATTTAAATAATTATTCCTAGAAAATAATAAGATAAATAAAGGTTTATCTAATTAATTTCTTTGTTTTTGGGTTAAACATGACTGGGAATAATAATTAAATTATGGTTTCATTAATTATTCCATGAGGAAAATCAAACAAATATAGGTTTGTTTAATATTTCCTTTTGGGGTTTCCTAATTTAACATAGTGAAAGCAGTTGTACTTAGGGTAAAACTGATCTTACATGGTGTACTTGGGTCCATCTAATGATAAAAGGTTAGATGAACAAAAAATGGTGTAACACTATCTGTATATTGCATTAGTAAAAAAATATGAGAAGATTATAATCACTTGTTCAAGCCCGAGTAACCTATGCACTATCTCTATCTATCTCACCACTTCCTAGACAAACCTTGGCCAATAATTGACCAATTTTATGCTTTCCAAAGTCCCTATTTCATTGTGCTATTCCTCAAGGAATTAGCCCCCTATTAATTAGGGAAATCCCAATTATAAACTGCGAAATCCATCATAGGCCTTTTGTTGATTGTGTGCCTCACTTGTAAAATTTGGATGATTATACAAATGATAGTATGTTACCATTTAAATCCAATATCAACTAGCTGACCCTTATATCACACATGCCTAAGTTATTTATGGATCATTTATTAGTTAACTAGTTGAACATTGAAGTTGCTCTCCATTGCTACACCTCCTACTAGTTCCTGCAATAGTTGGAACTAGTTTAACTGACTTTAACTCAGTTAAACTAAATTAATTAACTACAAATCAAAATAAAATCAACTAGGTCTCCTATAAAGTTGGAACCACTGTACATGAATCGAGTTAGACCCTAAACTCAAATTAAATAAAGCAACTAGGTCAAACTATCCTTGTCATGTGATGTGGACTTGCAATTTTATTCTAATTTAATTCAAGGGAAAATTAAATTAGAATATACCCCAATCCCACATCTATGAAACTTGAATTTGTCTCTTGATAGTGCCTTACTCAATATATCTGCATCATGTTCCTCTGTAGGAATTTACTCTAGCAACATGATCTACCTCAATCTTGTGGATGGTGGTAGAAGATGTTGATATGCTTGAAATGATCATGAAAAATAATATTATTATAAGGTTTGGTAGAACTAAGGTTATCACAGTAAATCACTGTAGGATGCATCTGCACACCAAATAACCCAAAAAGGAACTTCCTCATCCAAATAGCTTCACAATTTTCTTGAATTGTATCCATGTATTGCGCTTATACCGAACTAAGTGCGAATTATCTTTTCTTCTTGCTGTATAAGGAAACTACTGCTGACTTGAGGCTGAATATTTCCCCTATTTTTCTCTTCCTGTCTGGTGGAATCCCTTCCCAATATGAATCTGTGAAGCCTTGCACTTTCACTCCCTCTGTCTATCTATGCCAAAGACAAAACTAAGTTGTGCCTCTGATGTATCTCAACACATGGTTAGCTTCCTTCCAATATATTTTGGCTGGCTTAAAAATTTCTTCACTAAGCTAGTTAAATGAAAAACTCATGTATGGTCGTGTTTTCACCAAGTAAATAAGTGAGCCCATAAGGTTCCTGTAAATGGTAGCCTCTACCACTTCGCCTAAAGTAGCATCTTACTTTCTCCAATTCCCTACTAGAGGAGTATTTATTGGTTTGCTACTCTCCATGTGAAACTTATCTAGTATATCATTGGTATACTTTCCCTGAGAGAGAAATAATTCCCCATCTCCTTTCAATATTTCCAAACCAAGGAAATAATGCATGAGCCCTATGTCTTTCATATTTAATTATTTTTCCAAATTATCTTTGCAAGATTTTAAATGATTCTCATCACCTATTAGAATTAAATCATCAACTTATAATACCATAATCAATAATTTACGTTTGACCACAATATGGTAAAGGTTTACATCTACTTCACTTTTGGTGTAGCCAAACCTGATGAAATAGCTATTGATCCTAGTGTACCAAGCACAAGGAGTTTGTTTCAATCTATACAATGATCACTTCATTATACACACATGCAACTCTTTGTTGAAGATATACAAATCTTCTGACTGGTATGTACACCTCTTCCTCAATCACTTTATTGAGGAAGCATGTATTCACATCCATCTGATGTATCGCTCATCCCATCTGTGCTAAAAGTGATACAATAGATTTTATTGAAGCGTAACTTTCTACTAGAGAAAATTTATCCTCATAATCAATTCCCTCCACCTGAGAGAAAAAATTTTCAACAAATATTTCCTTGTGTTTCTCGACACTACCATCTATTTTTTTCTTCACCTTGTAGATCCACCTAGAACCTACTAGTGACTTTTCCTCTATCCTTGCGAAAGCTTCACAAGAAATTTTTCTTATAATGGAATATTATTCCTCTACCATGGAATCAAACCATACTGGTTACTGCACTACTTCCTCAAATGAGGATGGATCAGTCTATACACTCTCGCTCATCAAAGCCATGTATCCATTGTACCGATACGGTGGCCTCCTCTACCTTTTTTGTGATGTGGGTGACCCCACATTATCTCTAGAATCATGCATTAATGTGTCAGATTATCTGGTGCACTTCATTCCATCTCTGGATGTCTTTTCATGAGTGGGTGCTTCCACTCTATTCTCCTTTTCTTTTGGATGCGCTACAACATCCCAAGGTTCTTCCTTTGGAGCTAAAATATCCTCATTTTCATGCAGCTGAAGCTCCCTCTTAAGAGAACATCTCATGGCCTCCTTTTCATTGAAATTAACATCTCTATGACCAACTATCATATTTTTAGATGGAAGGTACACCTGATAGTTGTGAGGCATAACAGTTTACCCCAAAAATATGGCCAAATCTACCATTGGTTCTTGCTTTTTCCTGCATCCTTGGAAACATGACATTAAAATCATGACTCAAATATCCTGACATGTTTCACATCTTCTTTCTTACCTAAAAGAGTTTCGTTTGGTGTACTCATCCCAAGAATCCGATGAGGAATATTTGTCTTCACATATAATAATTAGTACATGCTTCAGCCCACAAGTGCAACAATAGTCCCTGATCATGCAACATTTCCCATGCAGCTCCCATAATACTTATTTTCTTCCTTTCATAAGCCACATTATGTTGTGTTTTATGGGGTGCTATCAACTCCCATTGAATGCGTTCTATTGCATAAAATTTCTTAAGCTCAGTCAACACATATTCTCCACTTTTACCACTCCTAAGATCCTTCACTTTCCTGCCTGTGTATTTCTCAACAAGTGCTTTAAATTCAAATTTTTTTTAGAATGTTTAGTCTTTCTTCTACATGAATAATATCCAACACTTACTTGAGAAATCATCTAAAAATATAACATAATACATGTGCATGGTTATGGAGGCTATCGAGAATAGTCCACACACATTTGAGGGAAATATTTCAAGGATCTCGTGTTCTCAACTGTACTTATCATGAAAGGTGGGTTTTGTTTACTTCCACAATGTGCACCCTTTTCCTGTATCACACTGTTCTTGTGCACCCTTGGGAAGTCCTGTAAAAATATGTTGCATGATATTCAAAGCTCCATTGTGAAAATGAACAAGTCGCCTATGTCGTAATTCAACGATGTCTCACCTTTGCACCTTCTTTGCTTTTGTGCTCAAAGAAACATAGTCTTCTACATCCAATTTGCAAAGGTTCTTTACTTGAACACTAATATGCCTCACTTATCCCATGGCTGTGTGATGAAGGAAATCCTTTCCTTTTATAAATATCACATCATAGCCATGGTCTTCAAACATAGCAACTGAAAATAAATTCTTCTTCAGACCTGGAACATACATGAAATTTTTTAATGTGAGAGGACAACTAGACTCCCTCTAAAAAGTAACAGTATTGATGTTTTCCACACTATACCTTCCATCATTTCCCATATTGATGTGCATATGAAGGTCTTTATCCTCCAAGTCACTAAAGAATTATTTCTTTCTAGTCATATGGAATGAGGCTCCACTATCCAGATACCACACACTACCCATCATCAATGTCACCATGCATGAAATGAGGGTGAAATACAACTCAAATTATGAAGCAAGAGCTTCTCCTACCACTCCTCCTAAATGGTTCTTGTTGACCTTATTATACAGAAACTTCATTCCATAGTGTCCCATCTCATGACAGTGAAAACATTTAATCTTTGACAAGTCCTTATTCTTTCCCACCTGACCAGAATCTCCTTTAGATTGTGATTTATTCCCTTTTCCTTTCTTTTCCTTTCCAGCCAAGGAACATTTTTCCTCATCATAATTCTTGGATGGTGTTCCATTTCTTTTGTTCCACCTTATCTTTTGTTGCATCAATTTAGACCACAAATACTCCATTTGGTAGCTTCTCCCTCCAATTAATGAATCCTATTAGTTGTGCCAACTCTTAGGATGACCTAGAAGTGATAGGCTTACAAAATAATATTCAACAACTATAATAAAAAAACTCCTAGGATCATCCCAAAATTGGGTGAAATTTCTCAAGTACTGTGGTATTGTGTCACCCTTTTCCATCTTGATTTTTCAAAGCTTGTCCTTCAGTTCCATATTCATATTGTCACTATTGTTTTGAAACAAATATGTCAACGCTTTCCATATTTCATATGGAGTCCCCTTCCCATTGAGGTTTGGGAAAATAGATCACAAACTCCTTCTAGTAATATATTTCTTTCCTTGGGTACACTCTTCTTCCATTATGATAGATTTTGTGCATTAACAAATCTTGGTTTCATAGCATTGCTATCAATGTATTCCTTCAACCGATTATCTTCCATGATTTATTCCTTTTGGTACGTCTAAGAAATGTAATTAGAGATACCACTAAGGGCATACTTGAACCTTAGATCATAAAACACCATCCTGATCATGCTTCTTGCTCTAAAGAATAGATATACAAAACTAGTTCATCGTGCAAAGATAACTTCATATTCTTCTCCTATATAGTGATTTATGACCTGGGCCATGTATAAATTCCTTGTAGATTAAAATTGCTTATTGTAATTTACTAAAACAATAGACTACAGTAACAATTAAATGATCGCGAAATCATGATGCATACAAGAGAAATAATTCAATCAACATATTACACAATGATTTCATGGGGAAAGCCACATCTAAAACCCCCCCTATTTTTATATTTCATTAGTCAGAAAATATGAGAATATTGCAATGGTTTTCTCAAGCCCAAGCAACCTTTGCACTATCTCTATGTATCTCACTTCTTCCAAGACAGGCCTTGGCCAATAATTAACCAATTTTTTTCTTGCCAAAGTCCCTATGTCCTTGGATTGTTCCTCAAGGAATTAGCCCCCTATTAATTCAGGAAATACCAATTCTAAAATGCACAATCCATCATAGGCCTTCCTCTGACTGCATGCACCACCTGTACAATTTGGATAATTATACAATTGATAGTACACTAACCTTGAACTCCCATCTCAACTCGATAACTTGTATATCACACATTCATGAGCTATTTATTTCTTATTTATTAGTTAACTGGTTTAACACTGAAGCTTCTATCCACTGTTGGAACTCCTACTAGTTCCTCCAACATTTTGAGCTAGATAATTTCACTTTAATTCAGTTAAATTATATTAATTAATTACAACTCAAAATAATCTCAATCTGGGCTCCTATAAAGTATGAACCAATCTACATGACTCAAGTTATACGCTCAACTTGAATTAACTGAACCAGTTAAGTCAAACAAACTTAGTTAACTCCTACAATTTATCATGTGATGTGGAATTACAATTTTCTTTTAATTTAATTCAAGGAAAAATTAAACTAGAATATTTCTTGGTTCCATTTCCAACATTTTGGATGCTTTGAATGAAAAAATACCTAATGTCTCTTGGTGCAAATTGTTGGGAAAAATACTGAGAGGGGGGGGGGGTGAATCAGTATTTAGGGCAGACAATGAACTTTTATTTTTCCTTCATAAAATCCATACGCTACTTTCCTGAAGGCAACCAACGTATATACGCGGATATCCTTTACTGAACTCGCGTATGCTCAGAGATCTAATTATGCATTCAATTCTTAACTCAGATCATTACTTTATTCATTCATCAGATATTTCAGAAAATAGTAAACAGGTGCAGAAAGAATAGAATAATCATCACACATAGGCAACACACATGAACACCAGGATTTTTAGGTGGAAACCCAATTTGGGAGAAAACCATTGTTGCCGTCATCTCAGCCTTCAAAATTATATTATTAAGAAAACTTCTTACAACATGTACTAGTGCAGACTCATACCAGTACGCAGGCACCCACCTGTAGAAGGCTACAACCTTCTCTCATTTACCAGCCTCACCTGGAAGGGAGCAACAACCCCCTGCACTCGTTTACCATCCTCTCCTGGAAGGGAGCCACTACCCCCTGATATTCACACCAGCCTCTACTGGCAGAAAGCTTCTTTTTTCAGACTGAAGGCTTCAACCCTCAGATTCACTGTAGACCACGTTTCATCAATTTTCAAACTAGATCAAAATAGCTTCAACGCAACCCTTTACTTCTCAACAAACATTCTTGCCCAATGCTTCATACAGAACAGTGAGACCACTGTAACTAGACATCAGAGACAACCCAGACTTCAAAATAGATATGCAGAAACACATTCACCCTTTAAGAAACCATTGGTTCAGATACCATACGCGCTTTTATTTAAGAGGATCCGCGTATGTACGTGCTTTCAATGAAGAGAAACCGCGTATACATTTGTACACTTTTCAGAGAAACCCTGACTGCCCATACACGCTTTTCATTAAGTAGATTCGTGTATACACACGCTTTTCATTCACTGAACCTACGTATATATTTGAGAAAGATAGGTTTTACAAAATAGATCAGATCTATGAACTTACCCAGATTTCTTCAACAGATTTGCGCCAAGTCTTCTTCAATTCTTTTCAGATCATCCTTGAGATTCTCATTTATAGATCTAGAGATCTTGAACCTTCTTTATGAACATAGGTGCACCATAGACTTCAGATCTATTAATTAAGAACAGAGTTCAATCATGCAGATATACTTCAGAGTTAAGTATTCAATAAAACCCAGATCACTTGCACACCCTTTGCACAATGATTTTCTTCTCCTTATATAGGGTTACCCTTCATCAATACCATGAGTCAAAACCACATAACTTCCAATGGTATTCCTGGACGGGATCACATAGGCGAACCATCATTCAATACAATGGGTCAATACGATGGTATTTACCCCTGGTTTTACAAATTTAGAGTGCTTTTTCCCATACACGACTTGGCACGTTATTTCCCGCGTGCATACGCTACTTCGTCTAGACAAATCCGCGTATGCCTTGAGACATACTCTTTTCATCATATTCTGGCACATACTGACATTCCTTCCATCATTAAATTCTATACTCATTGTAGATACATTAGATTTACATCATTTAACAATTTCATCAAGACACATTCCATCAAGGACAACTTCATCAAGTAGGTTGCCATCATCTTCATCAAGTGGGTTGCCATCAAGGACAACACTTTGCATCATATTGCCAACAATCTCCCCCTTTGGACTTGATGGCAACCACAATGGTGTTTGATCACCACATCAAATAGGTACATTAAGCATAATGATATTCTCCCCCTATTCAAACACCATGTCACATGTCACTCTCCCCTTTTGACATCAAGGGCAAAGGGCGGACCAAAACCAACACAAGGTTTTTCTCCTTATGTAGAAAGAAGTGCTTTGCAGATCTTAAGTGCACTGAATTTACCATGCTCCCCCTGAGTTCAAGCTGAATCTTCAGACATATTTTACAATGAAGTACACGACTCTATGACCTTCCTATCACCAAGGACTCATACTTGCATCATAGATCCAACCAAGTGGATTTACATATGAGACTCAAGTACCCAACCAAGTGGGTTTACATATTTTGACAAGTCCTTACATGATTGAATATTACAAATTTACATCATGGGTCTCAACATGCCCTTTTTCAACCAATTACAAAAAAAATGACCTTTTGTAACAAAAACCAACAAGATCTCAAGAAAGAGATTATATTTCAGAATCATCATACTGCCAACAATGCATTATACTCAGCAAGGCTAATGCTCCCCCTGAAACAGTGCATCCAATTCTCCTTTCTATATGACCAAGGCTCCTCCTTAGCTTGTGCAACCTGAACACTTTCAATCAGCAAGTCATCAAGGCATCTTCACCCAATAATAGAGAATGAAACAGATATATAAGAACTTGAACACCACCAGAGACATCAAACAACATCAGAGATACCAAACAGCACTGAGAAATGTTGACCCTAATAAAAAATGGCCAGCAACCAACCATACGCAACTTTCTGTGTATAAACTCGCGTATATACACGACTGTATTTAAAGAAACCTGCGTATCCAATTTAATCTTCTGAATTTAATCAGATCTGATATTCTGAGAGGCAGAGACAACACCCAGCTTTTGTCTGAGATATTCGAACGCTTCCCTGGGCAGAGGTTTGGTAAAAATATCAGCAACTTGTTCTTTGGAGGGAATGTACTCCAACTTCACCTTTTGTTCAAGCACTTGTTCACGTAAGAAGTGATACTTGATGGGGATGTGCTTGGTCCTTGAATGCATAACAGGATTCTTTGAGATACTGATGGCACTTGTATTATCACACATAATGGAGATAGGAGAAGTACATTTGATTTGAAAATCTTCCGAGGTTTGCATCATCCAAAGGAGTTGAGTGCAACAAGATGTGGCAACCACATATTCTGCTTCAGCAGTAGATAAGGCAATAGAACTTTGCTTCTTACTGAACCAAGATACCAACCGGGGCCCCATATAGAATGCACCACCACTTGTGCTTTTCCGATCATCAACATTTCTAGCCCAATCTGCATCAGTGTAAGCATGTAGAGTAAGATCAGCATTCTTTGGATACCATAGTCCAAAGTCTTGAGTTCCTTGTAGATATTTGAATATTCTCTTGACAGCCTGAAGATGAGACTCTTTTGGATTAGCTTGAAATCGTCCAACAATTCCAACATCATGCATAATATCTGGTCTGGTCCCTGTGAGATAAAGTAGGCTTCCTATCATTGATCTGTATTCTGGTTGATTCACTGTGGGAGAATCATCATGACAACTGAGATTGCATTCAGTTATCATTGGTGTACTTACAGGTTTGCATTCTTCCATGCCATACTTCTTCAAAATTTGCTTAAGATATTTTACTTGTAATAGGAATATACCATCTGTAGTTTGATGCACTTATAAGACAAGAAAGAATGTTAGTTCACCTAGTAGGGACATTTCAAATTCTTGCTGCATGACAGAAGCAAATTTCTGACTCATAGATTCTTCATTACTCCCAAAAATGATATCATCAACATAAACAACCACAATCAATAGTTTATCATTTTCAACTTTTGTGTATAAGTTGCTATCAGCAGACCCCTTTGAAAATCCTTGTTGATGAAGATATTTGTCAAGACGATAGTACCAAGCCCTTGGAGCTTGTTTGAGACCATACAACGCCTTTTTAAGTCTACAAACAAGATTTGCATCATTTCCCAAAATGAATCCTTCTGGTTTCTCTATATATACTTCTTCTTCTAGATCACCATTAAGAAAAGCAGATTTGACATCCATTTGATAAACTTTGATTTGTTGATAACTTGAAAAAGCAAGGAACATTCTGATGGCTTCAAGTCTAGCTACGGGAGCAAAAGTTTCTTCAAAGTCTATACCTTCTTGTTGAGTATACCCTTTGCAAACCAGTCTAGCTTTGTTTCTTATAACATCCCCATTCTCATTTAACTTGTTCTTGAATATCCATTTAGTTCCAATGACATTTTTATCATGTGGTCTTGGTACCAATTCCCAAGTGTGATTCTTCTCAATTTGATCAAGCTCTTCATTCATGGCTTGAATCCAACATTCATCTTTGCTAGCTTGACTGACATTGTGTGGTTCAATTGTGGATAGAAATGCCAGATAGCTAGAAGAACCCACAAGAGTCCTCCTTGTTTGTACACCTGATTCCTTGTTTCCCAAAATTTGAGATTCAGGATGATTATTTTGAACATATCTGGATGGAGCTTTTCCAGATAGATCATCTTCTGGTACTTCATTGGATCCATTTTCTATATCATTTCTATTTGATGTGGAAGGAAAAAAGTCACCATCATCTTCTTCTGCTATGTGTTTTTCTTCTTTAGTAGCTGCAGGAAACTCATCAATAACAACATCAATACATTCAACAATCTTTCGAAGCCTTTTATTGTAACATTTATATGCTCTGCTTGTAGATGAGTAACCAAGAAATATTCCTTCATCAGATCTGGGTTCAAACTTACCAAGCTTTTCATCATTATTTTTGATAAAGCATTTACTTCCAAAAACTCTAAAATGCTTCACAGAAGGAGGATTACCATACCATAGTTCATATGGAGTTTTGTCATTGTTTACCCGAACATGTGCCTTGTTGAGAATATTTGCTGCTGTGTGAGCTGCTTCTCCCCAATAAGTGTGAGGTGTTCCGGAATCATCAAACATAGCTCTAGTCATTTGTTGAATTGTTCTATTCATTCTTTCTTCTATGCCATTTTGTTGTGGAGTGCCTACTACAGAAAAAATGTCTTTTTATGCCATTTTGTTCACAAAATTCAAAGAATTCATTTGATGTATATTCTCCTCCTCGATCAGATCTAAGACACTTGATTTTTAGATCTAATTCATTTTCAACCAATGCTTTGAAGATCTGAAATTTCTCAAATGCTTCATCTTTGTGTTTAAGCAACCCAATCCAACACATTCTAGAGAAATCATCAATAAATAAGATATAGTATTCTTCTCCACGTGGTGAATTTTTCCTCATAGGACCACATATGTTAGTATGAACGAGTTCAAGAGGCCTATTTGATGAACCTTCTTTGGCATTGAATTGTACTCTGGTCTGTTTACCGAATTAACAAGATTTGCATATGATGCTCTCTGGTAGATTAATATTGGTAAGACCACGAACTGCTTTAAGTCTGCTTGATTTGTTGATTTGAGAGAAGCTTAGATGCCCCAGCCTTCTATGCCATAGCCAATTTTCTAAAGATTTACTTAAGTAACATTGATCTTTGCAGTTCTTCAATACATACAGGTTGCTTGGAGTTCTCTTTCCTTTGATAATGGTTTTACCTGTATCAAGATCACGTACCACACATTCTTTTGAACTAAAGACAACTTCAGTTCCTTGATCACACATTTGACTTACACTTAACAGGTTATGTATTAATCCATCCACATACATGACATTATTAGCTTTCACCTTTTCTTTTAGAAAAACAGACCCTTTTCCCTTAATAACAATAGGTGTATCATTTCCAAAAGTAACATTCTTTTCCTTTTCTAAGGCATCATATGCATGAAGTTTGTTTTTGTCACCTGTCATATGTTTTGAGCATCCGCTGTCAATATACCATTGATTTTCTTCACCTTCTGCAAATAAAGCTATGCCATAATTTTCAACCTGTTTTTCCTTCTTTTTCCAAACTTTGGAACTTGAAGGAACATGTTCTTTTGGCTGTATTTTTCTCCTGCATTCAGATTCTTCATGGCCAAAGTTATTGAAATAAGGACATTCAACTTCATTTTGAAGAGGGAAAATTTGTTATAGACACTCTTCCTTGATTCAATATCCATCCTTCTCTTTCTTGCTTCTCTTGTCATGATGGTTTTATATGCAACACATTGAACAGCTTTATGGCCAAAATTGTGACATGAGAAACATTGTCCATTGAAGTACAAATTTCTGCGATCATAAACTCTTCTATTTGAATTTACCTGTTGGTTGTAGCCCTTTTGAAATTTATCCCTGTTAGTGTTCCTTGTATCATGCTTTACCTGTAGAGTTTCTTTATTCCCTTGTTGAGTGGTTGAATGAAGTAAACCAGTTGTAGCTGCTTTTAGGTAATTTGGAGCTGAGGCCTGAGAAGATTCTCCTGTATATCCAAGACCTGTCTTTATAAGAGGAGACCGTTGTACCTTGATAATTTCATCTAAGGTTTCTGAACCTTTAGCAAATCTAAGATTGAGAGTCTTCTCTTTCTCATGATCTTTTCTTATCTTTACTACTTCACACTCTAATTCTCCAATGTGTTTTTCCTTTTCTTCAAGCTGATTTTCGAGAGTCTCTATGATTATGTTCTTTTCTTCTAGGCTTATTTTAAGTTGATTTTTTTCTTCAAGAAAATCCTTGTCCTCTAGAGCATCCACAAAAGTATTGTTAGATTCAAAATCCATGAGAAGTCTAAGATCTTGTTCACATTCTTCCTCACTATCAGATAACCCATCACTGTCTTCATTAGTATAGTAACTTTTCTTAGTGCTAGATCTGTTCTTATTCCTTCTTGCTACTTCTTTCCGTTTAGTAGATGTTTCTTTATAAGGACACTTTGCGGCATAATGACCAACTCTTCCACATTCAAAACATTTGAAAGGAAGCTTACCTCTAAATCGTCCTGTGCCAAGTTGAAGTTTCTTTACAAAATTTGCCTCATCCTCTTCTGAGATATATCCTGATCCTTTTGCCTTTTGAACTTCTTTCCCTTTTGTAGAAGCTTTAAAAATAGCTTCTTTGACTTCAGATGGTCCTCCTCTCCTCATTTCATATGCAGTCAGTATGCCATGAAGTTGCACCACAGTAAGAGTTTGAAGATCCTGTTTTTCTTCAAGAGCAGAGACTTTTGATTCAAATTTTGCCGTTAGAGATCTTAAGATTTTCTCAACCAAGGTAGATTCGGTTATTGTTTCTCCCAGATTTCTCATACGATTTACAACATCATCAAGACGTAAAAAGAAACTGGCAACACTCTCATCATTATGCATTTTTAAATTTTCATATTCAATTCTAAGAGTTTGAAGTTTTGCACTTTTTACCTTTTCATCACCTTCATAACTTAGAATGATTTTGTCCCAAATTTCTTTTGCTGTATTCAGCTGCATGAATTTGACAAATTCAGCTTCAGTCAGGCTTCCGGTTAGAGCATTCACCGCCTTTGCATTTGATTCATAATCCTTCCTTTCAGTTGGATCTGTAGGTATAGTAGCTGGATATTGATATCCTTGTACAACAATGGCCCATATATCTGCTCCCATAGACTGAAGATAGGATCTCATCCTTATTTTCTAGAAGATTAAATTGCTTCCATTGAAGAGTGGAGGCTTGATAGATGTTGTTCCCTCATGATTTCTCATCTTGCTTGATCTTCCTTCTAGCGGTTAAGCCTTTTCAGAAGGACCTGCTCTGATACCAATTGTTGGGAAAAATACTGAGAGGGGGGGGGGGGTGAATCAGTATTTAGGGCAGACAATGAAACTTTTATTTTTCCTTCATAAAACCCATACGCTACTTTCCTGAAGGCAACCATCGTATATATGCAGATATCCTTTACTGAACTCGCGTATGATCAGAGATCTAATTATGCATTCAATTCTTAACTCAGATCATTACTTTATTCATTCATCAGATATTTCAGAAAACAGTAAACAGGTGCAGAAAGAACAGAATAATCATCACACATAGGCAACACACATGAACACCAGGATTTTTAGGTGGAAACCCAATTCGGGAGAAAACCACCGCTGCCGTCGTCTCAGCCTTCAAAATTATATTATTAAGAAAAATTCTTACAACATGTACTGGTGTAGACTCATACCAGCACGCAGGCACCCACCTGTAGAAGGCTACAACCTTCTCTCGTTTACCAGTCTCACCTGGAGGGAGCAACAACCCCCTGCACTCGTTTACCAGCCTCTCCTGGAAGGGAGCCACTACCCCCTGATATTCACACCAACCTCTACTGGCGAAAGCTTCTTCTTTCAGACTGAAGGCTTCAACCCTCAGATTCACTGTAGACCACGTTTCATCGATTTTCAAACTGGATCAAAACAGCTTCAACACAACCCTTTACTTCTCAACAAACATTCTTGCCCAATGCTTCATATAGAACAGTGAGACCACTGTAACCAAACATCAGAGACAACCCAGACTTCAGAATAGATATGTAGAAACACATTCACCCTTTAAGCAACCATTGGTTCAGATACCATACGCGCTTTTCATTAAGAGGATCCGCGTATGTACGCGCTTTCAATGAAGAGAAACCGCGTATACATTTGTACACTTTTCAGAGAAACCCTGACTGCTCATACGCGCTTTTCATTAAGCAGATTCACGTATACACTCGCTTTTCATTCACTGAACCTGCGTATATATTTGAGAAAGATAGGTTTTACAAAACAGATCAGATCTATGAACTTACCCAGATTTCTTCAACAGATTTGCGCCAAGTCTTCTTCACTTCTTTTCAGATCATCCTTGAGATTCTCATTTATAGATCTAGAGATCTTGAACCTTCTTTATGAACATAGGTGCACCATAGACTTCAGATCTATCAATTAAGAATAGAGTTCAACCATGCAGATATACTTCAGAGTTAAGTATTCAATAAAACCCAGACCACCTGCACACACTTTGCACAATGATTTTCTTCTCCTTATATAGGGTTACCCTTCATCAATACCATGAGTCAAAACCACATAACTTCCAATGGTATTCCTGGAAGGGATCACATAGGCGAACCATCATTCAATACAATGGGTCAATACCATGGTAGTTACCCCTGGTTTTACAAATTTAGAGCGCTTTTTCCCATACGCGACTTGGCACGTTATTTCCCACGTGCATACGCTACTTAGTCTAGACAAATCCGCGTATGGCTTGAGACATACTCTTTTCATCCTGTTCCGGCACATACTGACATTCCTTCCATTATTACCTTCTGTACTCATTGTAGATACATCAGATTTACATCATTTAACAAGTTCATCAAGACACATTCCATCAAGGACAACTTCATCAAGTAGGTTGCCATCATCTTCATCAAGTGGGTTGCCATCAAGGACAACACTCTGCATCATATTTCCAATAGAAAACTCCTGAACGAGTCACTAAAATCAGTTGGGAGGTTTGGCTCTGGATCTCCATTAATGGGAGGTAGTTTTCCACCTATCATGGAAGCTTCCTTAGAGATAGGGCCAATCCCATGATTGTAGGGATCCCAACTCCCCTTCCACCATCTATATAAGCTTGACTTCACCCTTAGAAAGCTAGAGCTGAACTTATAGCTAGGAGACTATAGCCAGACAGCCTTTGAGAGCCAAGTTGAAGAGAGAGAGCTTTGTCCCATTTCCGACAGGCTTCGTTGAGACATGCTCTGCTATCAACCCCGCTGAAGCAAGATCAAGCATCAGAGCTTTGGGTTGTATCTTTCCTTTGTTATTTTAATGATAAGAGACTTTGAGTATGGTTTCATTCGTGTGTCTATTTCTTGATGCAATGAATTACATCCTCTCTGACTGATGTATGGTTGCAAGATTTACATTTTACGTTGTGTATCATTGTATCCTTTGCATCTGTGCAGGTGTTCGAACACGTCAAGAAGAAGGATCATGATCTTCCAAGTGAGGAACGGGAAGCGTCATCCTTTCTTCAACAACCATTGCGTAGGACTTGAGGTAGGCAATTCGTTATGTTTTTTTCGTTTTGTAACTAGAGACCTACGTCACTGCATGACTAGATTGTTGCTAGCCCCGATCTGGGCTAGTAGGGTTTTCCTCTATCCGCAGAGGGGATTGACATGTCCAACAATCTCTTTTCGCCACCTTGATCAAATGAGACCCTTCTCACTTTATTTTCTTTCCTTCATCCTAAGGCCTCCTTAAATAGTTTTTCCTAGACCCCCTATGAACCCTCTAGAACTTATGGGTTTTATCCACTTAGACCTTAGGAAATATTAAATTTCCTTTTTAATTTTCTTTTATATTTTAAACCCCATCTTGGATCAAAAATCCCTTTTCTTGGCTTCTTTTCCCATAAAGCCTTTTGCAACCAAACTCATGCAAACCCATCACAATAGGCCTATGGATTACCTCCCAAGCTACATAATTCAACAACATAGTCTAGTTGTAGTAACAGTAACTTGGTCAAGCTCTTGTAGTCAAGCGAGGGCTTGGTTGGGTTCCCAAGTTTCAAATTAAGTAAGGGTAGTTGTGAGCGCATGATAGCTAGGGAGGGTTAAGGCATGCAAAAGAATGAAAAGACGTTATAGCACATTTCGGACAATGCAAATGCATTATGAAGAGTGTTAGGGAGTGTTAGGGCATGTCAAGGGATAACTAGGTCAAAATGCATGGAAAGGAATGAATAAGAGTGTGTGTCGGGGAGTGTCAGTGAATTCAAGTATGCTAACGATGAAGTGTGTTAGGAGAAGTTCAAAATAATATTTACAGGAGGCAGGCCTACGGTTGTTATATGGTGCTCGACATAGCACTAGTTTTATACAAAGAGAGATCACTTTGTGCTAAGCACAACATTATTTTGCCTTTAGCTATTTTTTTATATGAGATGTGGCACACTTTGGCTACATGCTCATGTTTTAAACTATTCTATATAATTGCATATTGTACATTGTTGTGTATAATTTTTGGGGCACTCACCTTGTGTCGACTTATATCTTGTGTGCCTTGTGCATCTTGAGGTTTTTTCAAACTCTGAGTTAATGTTCTACTATTTATATGAACTGAACATACATGTGAAATATTGCATTTGTAATCTATGTTGCTTAGTTTTTTTATGGCCATTGCTTGATCATGTGATCCTTGTCTTGGTAACTAGTTAAGTGGGACAATTTGAGCTTTGAAATGAGTGGCATACAATGAGTTATATGCAGTTATTAGGTGAACAAGGCACAATCTACTTATAGTAGGTGAAATTGGTCAAGTTGTTGCGGTTGAAGTAGACCAATATTGTCATGTGAATTACAGTAGCCAAGGACTTGATTGGGTTCCCAAGTCGTGAAAAAATGTAAATTCTAGTTGTGAGGACATGAGTGCCAAGGCGTGCTAGGGAATGCTAAGATGTATTAAATAGTGCTAAAGCATGTCAAACATACTAATATGTGCCAAGTGACATGGCGTGCCAAGATGTGAAAGGGTGTTTCAATGCGTGTCAGGGACTATCAAGGCAAAAAAGGGAGAAATAAGTTAAAATACAAGAAAATGAACACATAAAATGGTTAATAAGTCATCAATTTACCTTTCCCAATAGGGGCATGCTAGGAACACCAACACTAGGTAGCAATAGGTTTCAAGTCTTCCTTAGTTTCTTCTCATCTACTTTCCAAAAAATGGTCTCAAATAAATTGAATATTAAACCATGCCAAATCATACCGAGGCATATCAACGTATTCCATAGATGCTAATACTTTCCAAGCACCAACATGTGCCAAGTGCCAATATGTGTCAGGGAGTGTTATGCATGTTATGAAGTGGAAGGACATGTTGAAGAGTGATAAGGTGTGCTAGAGAGTGCTAACACATGTTGAGGAGTGTTAAGGAGTACTAGGACAAAACATTAAGGGAGCACTAGGTAAATATTCATGGAAGTTATTGAATATGAGGAACATGTGCCAGGGACTACTATTAATGAGTGCTAGTTGTCATGCCAAGGAGTGAGTGACAAGTTATGCTAAGCATTGGTAAGGCATTCTACGGAATACCAAGGCTTGTCAAGAATTCCCAAAGTGTGCTTGGGAGTTCAAGGGTGTGCTAATTATATGTGCCAATTAATAGTGCCAATATATTCCAATACATGCCAAGTGCTAAGGATGTCCAACTTGCCATGGTTATAGGTCAATATGTGTCAAGGCAACAAAAGGAAGAACCAATAAGAGGGTTAATAAGTTGGGACTTTATCTTTTTCAAAAGGGCAATGCTAGTCACACTAATAATAGGTCCTAATACATGCCAAGTGGCATTGTGTGCCAAGTGTTAATGTATGTCAATGCATTCAACCAAGGTGTTCTAGGGCATGCTAGGGACGACATGCATGCCAACACATGCCAGGAGAGTTACATGTTGTGTTAGAGCATGCCACCATGTGCTTGGGTGTCACTGTCATGACAATATGTTCTAGGTACAATGATGTTCCAAGACATGCAAGGTGCTAATAGATGTTAGTGTGTGCCAAAGCATTAATTTAAGGTGTTCCCATATTGTTGAGGAGTGTTAGGTATTTCTCATTAATAGAATTGTTAGAGCTTGATTATGTATTAAATAACATATTTCCTACACACACTACTGGAACTTTATCTAAAGGGAATTTTCTAGATAATAAACTTAATAGATATGAATCATGTGTTGACTCATAGGAAAACTCTAGTTGACTAGTCATTACTTGAGAGAAATTATACACACTAATTATTTCTTAAAAATTTGACGGACTCTAACCACTGTTGCCTTGGACATATTATAAAAATTACTCCAAAATAATGGTCTTAAATCATTATCTTTTGAAAAAAAATATATTAACAAGAACATACCACATCAAAAACTCATTGGAATGATCAACGATGACGGACATGTTTTGACCGTCACCAAAAGTAACAAAAAGAGAATTGGTGAGGGTCATTAAAATTTCATCACTAGAAGTGGCACCAAAGAGAGAGTTAGTGATGGGCTTTTAACGACCCTCACCAAAAGCGTCATTGAAAATGGCTTTGGTGACGAACATTTAAAGACCATCACTATATACACTTACAGTGACGCTTTTTTAAGGACCGTCACCATATGTGACATTGGTGACAGACCTTAAAGGTCCGTCGCAAGCATGCCCCTCACCAATGTCCTTTTTTCTTATAGTGAAAACACATGCACATTAACATATAATTGTGATATTTTCCCTTCTTTCCAACTTTGTGGACATCCTTCTAGAAAAATCTCTTTTAATGAAGCAAATATATCCATAGTGATCCACTAATATTTGTTCACTAACAACTATTCCATTTTGGACTTATATATCTCAAAACTATGCTCATTGTTTCCCAAAAACGTTTTTTTGGGGCACTACCCCTGAACAGCTATGTGTGGGGAATTTTTCATCCATATGAAACCCTAAAGTGGGGGTCCTTTCCTCCCATTTTATTCCCACCACTATGCTTAGAAAAATATATAGTGTAGGGGGTTATTCACATAAAGAATAAACACGTACCAAACATCCAATAATTCTCCTTAATGTGACCATCAATGTTGCAATGGTTAGAATTATTTCTACTACCCTTGCATGGATGTGTAGTGGCTATTTTATTCAAATCCTCCTATTTCCAGTTCTTATTCCCCTCCTTCAAATCTTCTTGGTGCTATTTTTTCTTCAAACCACAGAAGTACCATTTATTTTGGCCTATGGTTTCTAGATAATGTGTGTATACACAAGGCTCATACATTATCCTTAGCTTGGAAAGAGTCACTTGTTTTTGTAGATGGTTATATAGACCCCACATATACTTAAGGAGTAAATTTTGGATATTGGGAAAGATATACAATAGTATGACCATATTTTTTAACTTAGTACACTCTTATACACCCTTATGTCTACGTAAAGTAGTGTGAGTGATTCCATGGGTCCTCTACACACTTCATCGGGTATAATTGGAACAGGTACTGTTAACTTCTACAAGTTCTATAGGTAGACTCTGTAAAGGGCCAGGTAGCCTTAGGATCTCATCTTTTATGAATGGTGACATATCTAGTAAATGCCCCTACAGTCAATCTCTGGAATAGATCTAAATAGAAGTTCCTCATTTTAATATCCATAAAACACAACCACTTTAAGGGAAACTATGTACATGTGTCATTTATCCCATAAGTTTTTAGGCAAAGTGTTTAAAGCATACATGTCATGTTGGATTTCTCCCATTAACTTTAAAGCACGTTTTTTGCAAGTGCATAAAATAATTTTGCAAACCATGTAAATGTCATTTCTCTCAAACTTTAAGGCCTAAAAATTGAACCTAAAGTGGTTGAACTCTCATAGGATTTTGAACTTCCATAGGATTTTGGTTTGTCTATTGAGTATTAACTTCTACAAGTTCTAAAGGCAGAGTCTGTAAAGGGCCAGGTAGCCTCTGGATCTCATCTTTTCTCAAAGGTGACATATCCAGTAAATGCACATACATTCAATCTCTGTAATAGATCTAAATAGAAGTTCTTCATTTTAATATCCATAAACCACAACCACTTAAAGAAAAATTGTATACATGTGTCATTTCTCCCATAAATTCTTAGGCAAAGTGTTTAAAACATACATGTCATGTTGGATTTCTCCCATTAACTTTAAATCATGTTTATTGTAAGTTCATAAAATAATTTTGGAAACCATGTAAATGTAATTTATCTCAAACTTTAAGGCCTAAAAATTGAACCTAAACTGACTGATCTCTCATAGGATTTTGAACTTCCATAGGATTTTAGTCTGTCTGTTGAGTGTTAACTTCTACAAGTTCTAAAGCCAAAGTCTGTAAAGGGTCAGGTAGCCTCTGGATCTCATCTTTTCTCAAAGGTGACATATCCAGTAAATGCCCCTACAGTCAATCTATATAATAGATCTAAATATAATTTCTTCATTTTAATATCCATAAACCACTACCACTCTAAGGAAAGCCTTCTACATGTGTCATTTCTCCCCTCTCCCTTAAACTTTTAGGAAAAATTTAAGGCATGTGTCATTTCTATTTCATTTCTCCCACAAACTCATAAAGGTGTGACTTTTGACATAACTAGTTGTTTTAGGAAGTGCATAAAATTCATTTCTCCCACAAACTAAAGGTTTCCTCCCATTAATTCTAGATCTGAATTCTACCATAAACATTTTGAGTCAAACTTTAAGATAAACCATGCACATGTCATTTATCTCATGCACATGTGTCATTTCTCCCATGAATTTGCAATAAATGTCAATTTAATATATATTTTTATTGAATTTGATTTATTTTCAGGGATAAAAAAAAACCACTAAATATGTTTTAAAAATGGAAATTATACATAGATGCTTCTTGATATCCCAATCCAAGGAAAGTAGTGATTACATATGTTCTTTCCAATATTGCAACTAGCAAATTCATCCAAAGGAAAATGAATATACCGTGAAGAACAACAAACAACGAGGCATATTATATTGGATTGATAGAAGGCTTGGGAAAAGCTATGGAGTATGAATCAAATGGAATTGTAGTTTTCACCAATTCCAAACTTGTGTGCAACCAGATGAATGGCATGTACCAAGTTAAGAAGGAGAGGCTAAAAAAATGGCATGGAATAGCAAACAATATTGTTAGCCAATTTATATTTTTTAGTATAAAACATTGTACAAATGTGAATAAGATGTATGTTGATCTATTGTGTGGGTAAATGCCAATTCAGGATTCATATATCAAAGATGAATTAATAGATGAATTATAATTATACGGGGCAATGCCAATGCAAGATTCATCTCTCAAAGATGAATTAGTTTTGAGATGCTCTTCTTCAAAAATTCAAGATTAATCTCTCAAAGATGAATTAGTGTTGAGACGCTCACCTTCAAAATTTATTGATGGACATTGTAAGATATCTTGGTTATGTGTGTTCTTTCTACTTATAAATGCTTCTTTTTTAATGACCATGTGTTTTTTTCAATTATATACCAAGTGTGCTCCCACCACACCATGTAAAGTGCAACTTGGTGAACTTTGCATTCGCAACAAGTGGTGAACTTCACATTTTGTTTAAATGGAGTTTCACGCTTCTTTTTTAATGACCATGTGTTTTTTTCAATTTTATACCAAGTGTGCTCCCACTATGTAAAGCGCAATTTGGTGAACTTACAATTTTATAAAATGTTTTGCTTAAATTGAGTTTCACACACTAATTATTGCTTTGAAAGTTTTGTTTTACATAATTTGTGTACACTAAATTACATTAATTTTCTGAAATTTATTTTGAATCTATTTTAAATAGTAATTTAAAAAAATAATTGTAAATTTCCACCGTAGATATATATATCATGGAGGATGAATGAAGAAGATCAATAGAATACCATATCTCTACGAGAGAGGGGGATCAGGGATTGAGGGATGTTCATGGTATTTAAATATAATCTTAAATATCCATACACATACATACATGTGTATGTACATATGGAAAATATTTTTTATCAACTTTGTAAGTTAAATTAGTTGTTAATAAGTTTCATTTTTTATTTTTTAGGACCTAAGAGGAGAAGGGTCTCTACTCCATCAATGGAGCAGGCCCATGGTTCACCCAGTCGTGGTATGGTTCACGCAATTTAATCAATGACTATGTACATGTATTTATATGTATGAATATATTTTTCAATTGATTATAAATTCATATTTGTTTATGAAGCTTCGCTCTCGTCTCGAGAGGTTGTTGGTGGTTCAAATCCCCTTAGAGGGCCATAAATAAGTGCTAGTAGGTTGTGTGAAGGTGGTGATATTTATTCACCCAAAGGCCAATCAAAATATGGTCATGTTGGTTCTCAGCAGGGTCATTCTGGTTCTCAACAGTCTCAGAGTGGGCAAGATGCTACCAACCACATCGAGGTCGCCATCAATTTCAATATTTTTTCATTCAATTTATACATATTTGTTTACATGTGTTTTTTCTAATATACTAAATTTTATATATTGATGCAGTGGCTGAAAATGCTCCAAGTGTTGGTCAAAAAGCTATAGGGCAGAACATTCCATTCAAGAAGAAGGTTTTTCACCCACCACGACTTATCTGGCCAACATTTCCGATATACCTTGGGAAACAAACATGTAGCAATGCACCTTAGAAAGATGTCAACATCTTCATGCAAAATTGTAGAGAGATATCATGGCCTTGACTCTACCTGGTGAGAGTCAACAAAGCTTGGAAATATTTACACACTCTTTAGGCGAACTAGTAGATGTGTACTGAAAGCTTGGGCCAACCACTAATAATTTTGTAGAAGTCATGAGAAAAATAAGGAAATGGTGATGGGTCTCAATAAATAGGAAGTTGTAAAAGAAAGAGTTACAACAGCAATGGAAAATTATATGTTTAATTTCAAAGAAGGTCTAAAAAGAAAGATGCTAAAGGTGAAACATTTCAAGCACCCTGATATAGCTCACTATTTGTATGATAGACACCTTGCGGCCTATGTAAGACTCCCATGGAATGATGAGGTTTCGCTTTATTTTACAAACTTATTTTATGCAAAATTATTTTTGCAAATGAAACCCAATCACAATGACCTTCCCTCTGAATTTTTTGGTCCTGGGAAAGGTCGATTGTGTGACCATAGGGGCGCTAGGCGTGATGATGAGTTGCCTCGTCCTGAGCCACCATTGGTTAGTTGACCTTTTCATGTCAAAAATTTTTGGTCAAAGATGGAAGCCACTTCTCAAATTATTCGAGAAGCAAGGGATGCCATCATTGAAAATGTTCACAGTGGATTAGGTGGAGCTTATGTTTGTCTAAATCGACAAAGAGAATTTGAGAATGCATGTGCTAATTTTGTGTATTATACAGATGAAGATATTGACAACATGAGTGTTGAAGATCTCAAAACATATGCAAATAATTTTCGCAATGGTTGGCTTGACCTAATTGTTCATGAGGAAGAGGACATGGGAACGGTATGTGTTAATGGTTAGGGTTCAATTATTTTAACACATGTACAATTTGTAATAAATACATATATACATACATTTATTTGTATACATTAATGTAACAAAAATGTAGTATTATATGTTAACACCATTTCAAGTTGTCACACTTGATGAATGAAGAAAATGTTAATATCACGTTCGGAGCCTCTTGTTCAAACAATCAAGATGGGTCTAACCATCAAGATATGTTGGAAAATGTTAGTGTTTTTTAAGTGATATTTTTAAAATAAATAATTGTGCACACATGTACATATACATATATATAATAAAATGTTTTAAGAGATTCTGATTTCGTCTGATGTTTTTGGCATGGCAGTACCTTCTCCTTCCTTGGGATATGTACCTTCTACTTCCTTAGGATATTTACCAGATCCACAACAACAAGTATGGACAAATTTTCACTTTTAAAATTTATGTTTTTAAGTTATATATTCCACCTCAAAAATATTCATTAAAAAATGAGAAATATCTATATCTTGAGTTATTTTAAATTTTTTGAATTTTAGGATTTTGGAGATTTTCTTTCTGAAGCACTCTTAGGAGATGTGCCAAATCCGATAGCACAAGTATTCAATTTTTCACTTATATATATATGTGTGTGTGTGTGTGTGTGTGTTTAAGTTATAAATTGAAGATTAAAATTTTTATTATAAATTGAGATCTAGAGATTTTGAGTTATTTTAAATT
The DNA here is from genome assembly GCA_034641835.2 of Pinus albicaulis. NCBI lineage: Eukaryota > Viridiplantae > Streptophyta > Pinopsida > Pinales > Pinaceae > Pinus > Pinus albicaulis. Next base: position 106,645 of record JAXQQM020085714.1, read on the forward strand.
TTTTGAATTTTAGGATTTTGGAGATTTTCTTTTGGAGCCTCTCTTAGGTGATGTGCCAAATCCACCAGCAGAAGTATTCAATTTTTCACTTAAATATATATGTTTTAAAGTTATAATTTATAAATTTAAGTTTAAACATTTTATTATAAATTGAGATCTTGATCTTGAGTTATTTTATAATTTTAAATTTTTTGAATTTTAGGTTTCTATAGAGAATTTCTTCCATGGACTCTAGCAATGGAGATAGGAACATCCACGCCCTTTCAACCATTTGAACAAGTTGTCTAATTTTTTTTTTAATATTATTGAAAATAATTTTATATATATGCATTTTCATTTGAAAATTTTTAATATATATATGTACATGTATATTATACAGTGTACTGTTGGAGATGTTCTTGTGGGGGAAGTTGTAGCAGACGAGCAACAAATGGAGAGGGAGCCTCATGGGGTATTGCATGATTTTTTTTTATATTTTGTTTTTTGCATGAAGTTCTATATATATTCTCACTCAATTTTAAAACATCAAATTTTAATGTTCGTATACATTGTGTACAGGTTCCCCATGCTTCGTAGGATAGCTCGTGGATTGAGACTTTGCCGGGAAAGACACTACATCCATCTGTATTTGATGGATGATGCACATGTATACGTGCGACATTGTATTTTCAATAGATTTCTAGTCTTAAATTTACTTTTTTTTATATTATCTAGATGCAGTCATATATAACTTGATACTTGATACTTGTGAGATCTACAAATTTTGGACATATTTTATGTGAACTACATTTGGTACATGTGAATGTGATATATAATGTTTTTAAAAATTAATTTTTGGATGGTTGAACTAAATTTGGCATGTGAAGTAATGTTACAGTGTTATATATAATTTGTTTTGTTTTTAAAACTCAAGTTTTGGATGGTTGAACTACATTTGGCATGTGATGTTTTGTTTTTAAAACTTAAGTTTTGGATGGTCAAGAACTACATTTGGCATGTGATGTTTTGTTTTTAAAACTTAAGTTTTGGATGGTCAAGAACTAAATTTGGCATGTGAAGTAATTTTGTGATCTATATTAATGTTTTGCTTTTGAAAGACTCAAGTTTTGGATGGTTGAACTACATTTGGCATGTGAAGTAATGTTGTGATCTATATTAATGTTTTTCTTTTGAACTACATTTGGCATTTGAATTAATGTTGTGTTATAATTTGTTTTGTTTTTAAAACTTAAGTTTTGGATGGTTGAACTACATTTGGCATGTGAAGTAATGTTGTGAGCCATATTAATGTTTTGCTTTTGAACTACATTTGGCATGTGAAGTAATGTTGTGTTATAATTTGTTTTGTTTTTAAAACTTAAGTTTTGGATGGTTGAAATACATTTGGCATGTGAAGTAATGTTGTGATCTATAATTTGTTGTTAAATTAAAACTTAAGTTTTCGATATTTGATGTACATTTGGCATGTGATATAATGTTAAATGCTTTTATTGGATAGTTGAACTACAATTGGCATGGCATGTGAAGTAATGTTGTGATATAATCAAAAAGTTTTTAAAACTCAAGTTTTGGATGGTTGAACTACATTTGGCATGTGATTATGATATTATGTTTTGTTTTTAAAATTCAAGTTGTCGTTTTCCAAACAAAAAAAAAATCACATGAATATATGTACATGTAGAAATGATTTTACACATGTTTGAATATATATGTTAAAACGATTGAAGTACAATATATATATATAACAATCATAAGATTCTAGGTCTTGTTAGATGTGTTGAAAACAATCATAAAATTTTAAAAATGCATTCTATAATGTATATATATCCAGTACGTGCAACATTTTTCATCAATGCATGTATAGAAAATCCACTTTCAGTTAATTCCATTATAGAACATATATATCCAGTATGTGCAACATTTTTCATCAATGCACATAGAAAAGCTATTTGAATAGTTAATTTCTTTCTAGAACATATATATCCAGTACTTCAATATTTTTCATCAATGCCAATAGAATTTAGCTACTTTCAGTTAATTTCATTCTAGAACATATATATTCAGTGCGTTAAACATTTTTCATCAATGCACATAGTAAAACTACTTGAACAATTAATTTCATTCTAGAACATATATATATCCAACACGTGAAACATTTTTCATCAATGCACATGTAGAAAAGCTACTTTCAGTTAATTGCCTAGAACATGTATATATCCGGTACATGCAACATTTTTCATCAATTCACATAGAAAAACTACTTTCAGTTAATTGCATTCTAGAACATATATATCCAGTACTTGCAACATTTTTCATTAATGCACATAGAAAAACTACTTTCAGTTTTAATTGCATTCTAGAACATATATATATATATATATATATATATATATATATATATATATATCCAGTGCTTCTAGAACATATATATCCAGTACATGCAACATTGTTCATCAATGCACATAGAAAAGATACTTTCAGTGAATTGCATTCTAGAACATATATATATATATATATATATATATATAGATCCAATATATGCAACATTTTTAATCAATGCATGTATAGAAAAGCTACTTTTAGTTGATACTAGTGGGGATGTACCAAATCAATGTACATGTGCAAACACTTGCACATATAACATAACAAGGAAGCTCAATTTTTAGTTGAGTTCTAGAATTTCTAAAACATGAATCCAAAGAGAAGAAATTTTTGGGAAGTTCAATCAAAAAAATTCCAATGGAATACCATCTTCAATGATCTGTTCATGATTGGATTTTGACATTTTCCATTTCTTAATTTTTGTTTTTTTCTTTGATTGAACCTCTATCAACTTTATGCGTGCTGCACACACCAAGTGACTATATTGACAACTTATGACATCAAGTTCATAGTCTTCAAAGTAAACAAAATCCCCACTTTGATTATTTTGTCTAAAAAAATAACCTTTCAATATAATGGATCCTCTTTCATATGGAAACCCGTGATCATAATAGTTTTCTAATAATTTAATTTTTCGTTCAGTGCAACGCATCAAATAGTACTTCAAATTTTCGTCATTGTCAATTGGTGCAATTACAGCAAAAACATCTCCTGCAGAATAAAACAAACTTAACAAACTTATGTATTTAAATTTATTTCTAGATCTCTATCATTTTAAGGAAATTCAAATGTTACCTTCTCTAACAAGATCAGAAACTCGGTCACCATCAGATGATATTGTAGTCTCCTCTGATTGCATTTCTTCAAACATTGAAATGGACATTTTCCCCTTTATATTTAGCTCTATATGCTTCCAATATTTTACATACATTTTTTTTTACAAACATCATTGGATTCTATCATGTCTATGCAAACATGACAAAAACAAGAATATTTTATTTTATCCAATGCAAACACATTTGTGGACAACTTTGTTTTAATTGAATGAAATTTTTGAGTCCCTTTTATTGTTTCAACATCATTTCCAATTGATCTATCTACATCTTTGATCCCAATATGCCAAAAAAACCTATATATGGAAAATTTAAAGAAGAATGTAAATATGATATCAAAATACCATCAAAGATAATCATTACATGATAAATACATACACTATTTAAAATTAGATATCCAATAAAAATTAAATTTAATGTACCTTCGCACTTCCCTTAATCGATTAGTATCATGGCTTAGAGCAGCAATGCACCATTGAACAACTTCTTTAGCGTCCACGAGTCGATTTTCAGAGGGGTTCATTTGATATCTTTGAAGTGATCGTTTTATGCATGCCCCTGCACCATCATGTTCTCCTTTTCCATGGCTAGTCTCAAATAAATTCCAACAATGTTTAATTCAGGTTTTCTTATGAAGAAAACACAACCAAAATAATGATTGTGAAGATTTGAATTGACCTGCGCATCCATCTGACCATATCCAATGTTCATTGAATTTTATTCCATGACTTTTCGAGGACTCATAAATCTTTCCAAAACAGTGTTGTACAAAATATGTATCATGTGTATGATCGTCACTGATATAAAAGTGATATTATTTAATAACATGACGATTTTCATTGGTTCTTTCTATATGATCGACATTTTTTCAGCATGTCTATATAGAATATGAACAAGCATGGAGACTTGGTCATAATGATAGTATTCACTCTGAATTTCTTTTTGTGGAACAAATGTGTAGTTTTCTGCAAAATCAATTACTGACAAGATGGTCTGTGGTGGAAAAAAATTCATAGGATTTTTTTAATTGCAAGTATTTCCATCAAGCTCTATGGAAATGTTTGGTGTATTTATAAATTTCTGCCTCGAAGTTTCTCAAAAAATCTATCACAAAAATTTCTTCTTCTTGTAATTCAATTCTTTTAGCACTATTTGAACCTTGAATCGATGTATGGATATATTCATATCTCTTCCATTTCACTTTCATGTAGGACAATGATTGATCATTTATATCAATACAATATTTGTTTTGAAATTTAGTCAAATTTCCACAATCATCGCATTTTTTACCACCAACACATTTATTTTGGTAAAATAATTCATGGCTTTCTCTTTCACGTAGAATTTAAGATATGAAATCATGGATAGTCGAAGGAGGAGATGAATCTTTCCAAAATTTTCTACCAAAATTAAGGAATTTGTCATAATATAACTCAAATTCCACATGTTAACGACAACAACAAATGCCGCGTATGGTGATAGGTTTTACATACCATGGTTTTTGTTGAACAAAAGCACTGATTGAGACATGAATTTCACGTTTCTCTTCTTTGAACTTGTTGAACAACTCTATCTGAGTGGTTTCCAAGAATTTTTTTTCATTTTCATCGTACTGATTTCATGTTATTCTTCTCCGAATCACATCCCTTGCATTTGGCGAAACACGTGAATTTTTCTTCCAATATCCATATATTTTTATTTTAACATTTTCTCCAAGTATATCTTTGTATGGTTTCCTACAAATATCCCTCCAACAAGCGAGTTCATCATTTACATCTATTTGCAACAGAAATTTCTGACGTTTGTGCAAAGTTTTTCGTGAGGTTCCTAATTCTCGTGCCATACATTTTACCAAGCTATTCTCTTTAGTACTTGATGAAACCACTGCCATATGTATTTCTCTATGTACAGCTAAAACATTCTTCTATCTAGATTTCTAATTTAATTTATAGCACTATTTATATTTTGTATCACATTTTCCTTCATTTTTTTTATCTTTTGCTTCTTTTCGAATACCCAATAAAGTCGTAGCTTCTTTTAATTTCCTTAATGATAGGAGACCTTTAAACATTTGGGCTTGAACTGTCACATTTTCCTTTATGAAGTACCTATCAAAAATGCGTTTAACACGATATCTTATAACATGGTCAGCTCTTTTATCTCCATATTTGTGAGTGTCAACATATTCTAACATCTCATCATTGACATTGATTTCATCTATACATATTTGAATGAATAGTACATAATAATTTTACATATTGAATAAATAACTAAATTAATAAATATGTATAATTTCAATAATACATGCATGTGTTCAACATATATATATATATATATATATATATATATATATATATATATATATATATATATATATATATATATATATATACACACCTTGTGATTTAATTTCTTCACTTGAATTTCTTTCAACAGTTAAATATTTTTCAAATTAGTTCATCAAATAAAAATTAAGCTTCGCATTTTAAACTAGGAAAATTTTAAATATCAAATTCATAATATTTATATTTACATACCTGTTTCAACTTCTAGTTGAGGCTGATTTTCCCTTTCAATATTTGAGAGTGCTTCTCTCTTTCTTTTGTGAGATTCTCTCGTCTCTTCTCTACATTCCTCAGGGTCTCTTTTTCGATCATATTTTCTTGTGCAATTCCTTCGATTTCCCATGATAATAGAGTATGAAGTTCAAAAAATTTCATTCAAAAATTTAGACAAAAACTCAATTAAAAAAAACATCACAAAAGATTTAATTAAAAAAAAAAAATTCATTTTAAAAATTTTGCAAAAAATACATACCTCAATCCAAAACACTTACATTAAAAAATCCGAGAAAAAAATGTCTTATAAAAATGAAATGAAGCTCAAAATATTTCCTTCCAAGTCCTGCAAAAAAATTTCATTTAAAAAGTTAGACAAAAACTCATTATAAAAAACCATTATAAAATATTTACTTCAACCCAAAACACGTACTCTAAAAAAATGTCACTTCAAAAAATACCTCCAAAAAATGTCCATTGAAAATTAATTCCAACTTCCTAAAAATTGCCACTTTAAAAAATACTTTAAAAAAACCTCTAAAAAAATATCACTTTAAAAAATACCTCCAAAAAATGTCATTTGAATATTATTCCTAAAAGTATTCGTTTCAAAATTAAGCCTAAAAAGATTCCTTCGAAAATTAAGCCCAAAACCTCTGAAAACAATGAAAATTAAGCCCAAATCCATATCTTCAAAAAACATGAAGGCCAAAAAACATCCAAAAAATGTATTACATACCTCCAAGAAATGTCCTTTGAATGTACCTCCAAGAAATTTCCTTAAACCCAAAACAATCCTTTGCAAAAATTTCCTTTGAATGTACCTCCAAGAAAATTCTTGAAACCCAAAACAATCCTTTGCAAAAATGTCCTTTGAATGTACCTCCAAGAAAATTCCTTAAACCCAAAACAATTATTTGCAAAATCAGACCAAGACCTTTGCAAAATTAAACCAGATGTGTGAAAATATGCTAAAATAATTGATGCCTTTGCGGAAATTTATATTGCAGCAAAATGTTTTTTTGGAGGGGCTTCGTGGTATTTCCGGCTGATGGAAAGTTGGGTAAAATTTTGGCTGAACATTTATAAAAAAATTTGGACGAACTTTTATGTCGTTAGACTTGATGGGCCGTCGACGCAAACAAACAAATTTCTCATGTCAAAATTTTTATTCCTCGGATAGATATTTCTAATGAGGTATTGAGCATGTCAAACGAAGATTGTATGCCAAAGTTACGTCCTTGGGAATATTGATGTACGAATTTACCCAAATGGGGCCCACAGTTTTGGAGCTTCATCTACTAGGGTTAGGTTTTTGGATGTTTAGGGTTTTCCATTGTTTCTCAACAATAAATAGGCCTCTGATTCTCATTTTAACACAATTTAGAGGCATGTAGCTACCACATTTCTTCTCAGAGATAAGCCTACCAGTGCCCTTTCTAGTTTATTTCCATTATATCTGTAAGCATATTTCGGTCATTTGTTATTAATGAAATGAAGTTTTATTTCCACTGCATTTTTTTTATATATATATTTATGTATTTTATTGTGTTCCTGTATAGATATGGATCGGGACCTCCATGCCCAAAATGATCAAACGATTATCATACATTTTATATGATGGTCCTTAACCTTTTCAGGCACATATTTTTTCCAATGATAGCAAATCCTCCACCACCAGAAATTCGATCCAAAAGTGATGACAAGATTCTTGGTCACCAAAATATTTTAAGAACCAATAATTTCAATCAATCCTACATAATTTTCCCTCATCAGAATCCCAACGGCCTATTTCTAGGCCATCTAAATGCCAACGACCTAGAAATAAGTCATCGAAATTTTGACGACATAGAAATAGGTTATCAGAATTTCGATGAATACAAAAACTTTACAAAAACAAAATTAAAAAAAATATATACATTTTTCTTGACCTTTTCAATAGTATAAGCAATAATTTCATACTATTTCGTTGAAATATAGTCTTATATGTAGTAATGAAGCAAAGAGTTAAAAGCCTTTATTTGACAATATTATAGGGTTCTATTATTGGTCAATGAGCCACTTAAACAACTCACATAGCATTAATAAAAGAGAAATTTCATATTGGAAAGTAACTAAGGTTTTTTTTTGATGAAAGGAATGCTCAAAAATAGATGAAAGCTATTTTCTTTGCGACAACCAATATGACTAACGAATTAAATATCGAAAACATTTTGGAATAAAATAAATTTATTTAAGATAAAATAATATATATAATAAATGTATAAGAAATTATATGATGATAGTACAATGAGGGTCCCATTATAAATATCTAGGTGGGGTGTCATTTCATTAAAAGTCACATCCTTTAGTTGAAACATGCCCTTTCATTAGGATGTATCTCTTCACTAATTACACGTATTGCAGTTCCTTCCCCTTTAGAAATGCTTTGTACTCAAATCATATTTATGGAAGGGCTTTAGGGGCTTCGTGTTTTCTTCCCTTGCTGATAATTACTTTTCATCATTCTCTCATCTTTGAGTCATCATATTTGATGACGTAAGATGATATGAACCTATAAGTGATGAGAAAAAGTATTGAACCATAAAAGGACATGAACATGCTAAATCAATATTTTGTGAACATTGTTCTTATAGGATTTCCACGATGAATTGTTATCATGTGACTTAATGATACTTATATCAATATTCTTTGGAATATAGATCAATTGTTTTAGTATTGAATGATTTTGATACAATGACCGATTGTGATACATGCTCTTATGGTTGAGATGTCGATAAGGTGTTGTTGTGACATGATTTTCTCTTATCATGCTTATAACATTTTCTTTTTTTTCCTTCATTATTATTTATTCTTCATGCCTTTATGTTTCCTTCTTTATTGCTAGATTTTAATTAGTAATTTGATCCATTAAATAACATGGTTACTTCACTAGAAATTTCATTAATACAAATATGATAGTAATTTACTGAAAGGAAATCCAAAATATATATTGCGAGGGTTAATGTTTCCTTAGGTTTCTGGATTTGATAGGTTACTATTTTTTTATTATGCATTCAAAATATAAAAATGCATAAAATAGAGAACAACTTAAAAAATTCACTCACAAAACCATAATAACACAAATATATTATTTGAAACCCTTTTGAAAGAAAACCCATCTTCAAGTTGATGTTTCTTTTCTCTCCTTTCCTCTGAATGGAAATGGCACAAATGCAAACAAGTAAGTTATGTGGCTTGTGGAAAAACCCTCTTTTTTCTACCCTCTCTCTTTCCACTCTCAAAAATTATGTTTTTGTATGGAACAAAATGCAATAGCATAGAATGAAACCTCTTTTCCTCCTAGTGAACCTATTATAACCTAAATTTATAGGCTCTTAGTGGTTAATTTTAACTCCTTAATCTCTTAACTAGAGCTAGAATATTCTCCCTTCTAGAGTCTTACTCATCGTGCTCACATGGATATCCCTTTTTTCATGAGTAATGGGTTTGAAGTGGCATCTTGGGTGGAAGAAATTTTGCATGCAAACTCCATTTGAGGTCTAACTTGTCTAAATTGATGGTCAAAATAGGAATTTCAAATTCTCATTGCCATAAATTTTCATACTGACTCCATTTGAGGTCTTTCTTACACTATTGTAAAGGTATCATACTATAGAATAGTGTTATGTGGTCTAGCACAAAGGAGATTTTTTGGGCCCAAAAAGCTTCATGAAATGCCTCAAACTACCTCTATAAGGTTTAAAACCAAAATTCACCAAATTGGGACACCTCGATAAAAATGGTCTCATGAGTTGATTCCTCCAATATTTTCCCTTTGAAAGCATCAAGATATATGAAAAATGTTGTAATAACCGAATCAAGATCATGAGTACACTTGCAATTATAATCCGTTTTACTCAAACATTTGGGTGTGTCTCTACTTTAATGGGTTTGATGTTCTTTTGAGTCATGATATTAACTATATTTGTACTTGTTCCTTTCTCCTCAACTTGGACATTTTATCTAAATAATTTTATGCTTATTTCTTAATAATTTGTTCTAACTTGTCTTAAAGGTATCTATTTTCTCCTTTTAACTTCTTAATTTATGTTATCAACTTTTGACTATGATTCTTGAGGCAAGAAATTTCTTCGTTTTTATATAAATACTTTGTCAAATTATTTATGAAAATTTCTACACTAACCTTTGATTATGTTTAAGCATCACCTTTGAGATATCATTAAGGTTTTTTGACATTACTGAATCTGACTCTAATGTAATTTCTTGTAATGTTTTTTTTCTCTTCTTGTAGGAGAATGCCAAAAATTACTTCTTTATATTTAAAATGAAGGTCCCTAGTTCTTCCACCTAGGGTGAACCCATAATTGTGTCACTATCATCACAAGATATAAAAGTTGTTTCTGATAAAAAACTATAATATCCATTGTTTAGTCTTAAATTGATTATATCATATTGTTTTTCATCCCATGAGTCTACCTTTTTGTAACATCCCTCATGAAAATTCCATGTAATAAAAGTTAATAAAGGAAAAATAATAACCACAGACTATGGGGCACCTATTCTAGGCTGAATGTCGGGCAAAAAAATCCTAGTGTGGGTGTTCATTTTGTTTATCATGGCTAAGGAAGTTGGCAAAGGCAATGGAAAAGGCTTTGGAAGGGAAAAATGGAATTTCTGGAAATTTAGTTATGAAAATAATGGAAATTAGGAGAAAGGGAAGGTGAAAGGTAAAAGGTTGCATGTGAGGAGGAAAATGAAGGAAAATAACATAAAATGAAGAAAATATAGGCCTAATGGGTAAAAAGGCTTATGAGGATCAGTTGGTGCCTTTTTTCAGTTCAGTTTTGGAGCTCTCTTTCTATTCTCTCTCTCTCCCTCACCCTTGGAAACGTAGAGATTTCTTGGAGCACTTCAGCACTGGATCAAGAAAGGAAAATAAGGAAAAGAGGAAGTAAAGATCAAGCAATGTGGTGAAACCAGCTCCAAAAATAGAAGAAAAGAGATATCAACTCCTTAGCAATAAGCCACTTTGACGGGGCAGACTCCAATACATTACATGAATTAAAAATTCTTGGATGATACAAATTACAAAACCTCCTTTATATATATAGGAGTCCATGGGGCCATAATGTAATCCTAGTGGGCCAAAATGTAATCCTAGCCGACCTAACAATAATAATTTAAGGGCACAATAATAACAATATGGGGGTTACAGGGGTACAATAATAACAATAAGGGGGTCACACTAACAATAATAAGGGACTATACTAGTAATATAGGGACCTAACATGCCCCTCTCCTTAAAAAAGTGTTGTCCTCAATGCTTGAGTAGCTCTGGGTACTTCTCTATAAAATTATCATCCTCCCATGTAGAATATTTAGTGGTTAAGTTCTTCCACTTGATGAGATACTCTGAAATTGATCGATTTCGTAGCTGTCAAGTTCTTGTTTCCGTGATCTCTTCAGGTTCCAATATGATTTTTCCTTCCTCATCAAGTTCGGGCAATATTATTTGAACTAGAAGATTTTCACTTATAACCTTCTTTAAGCATGAAACATGGAAAATTGGATGCACTCGTGAAGAAGCAGGAAGCTCCAATTTGTATGCCATAGTACCAATATTTTGTAACACCTTGTAAGGACCATAGTACTTTGGCGATAATTTATTATCCTTATTAGCTTGCTTGAGGGACATTTGTTTGTATTTTTGTAGCCATAAAAATACCCAGTCTCCTACATCAAAACTTCTCTCGCTGCGATGTTGATTTGCCTGTTGTTTCATTCGATTTTGTGACAAATTGAAGTTATCCTTTAAGAGTTGGAGAACTTCTTGTTGATGCTTGATGTGATATTCCACTACTTGAACCTTTGAATTTTCTCCTAAAGATGATGTGATGGATGGTGGATGATATCCATAAAGTGCCATAAATGGGGTCATTTTTGTTGTAGGATGGAAGGAATTGTTATACCACCATTCAACGAGAGGTAACCACTTCACCCATTTTGTTTGTTTATCAAATACAAAACAACGAAGGTATCCTTCCAAACATTTATTTACTATCTCAGTTTGACCATCGAATTGAGGATGATAAGATGAGCTATGAGTTAATTGAGTACCCAAACAAGAAAATAATTCAGTCCAAAAATTTCCAGTAAAAATGGGATCTCTGTCACTCACAATCACCTTTGGGTTTGCATGTAGCTTTTGAATTGTTTCCACAAATGTAGTGGCAATTGTACTAGCTTTAAATGGATGAGATAATGCACAAAAGTGTGCATACTTGGTACGTCTATCAACTACCACCATGATGACGCTCTTTCCTTTAGACTTAGGTAAACCTATGATAAAATCAATTCAAATCTCCTCCCAACGTTGGCTTGGAATGGATAAAGGTTGTAGAAGACATGGGGTCTTAATTGTCTCTAACTTATTCTGTTGGAAAACCAAACATTCCGCCACAAACTTTTGAATATAAGATCTAAGGCAATCCCAAAAAAAATCTTTCTTCACCGTGTGCTAAGATTTTAAAAATCATGAGTGTCCTCATAAAGGAGAAGTGTGCAATTCCAAAAGAATATTTTGTTTTAGTTGGGAATTCTTACAAAGATATAAGCGATCTTTGTACCATAAGGAATCATTTTTCCAACTAAATGTATCAGATGTACTAGGATCTTGCTGCAACTTTTGAATGAGTGTCCACACTTCTTCATCCTTCTTCCATTCATCCCTTTCTTTGGTTATCCAATTTGGTTGGATAATAGAAATGGCATAAAGTAATGCTTCCACCTCTTCATTATTTCTTGAGAGTGCATCTGCAACAACATTTAACTTCCCTTTTTTGTAGATTATTTCAAAGTCATAACCCAACATATTTGTGACCCATTTTTGCTGTTGTTCTGAAGATAGTCTTTGTTAAAAAGAGTTTTTAAAACTATCATGATCAGTTTTTACCTTGAAGTGTCTTCGCATTAGGTAATGTCGCCATTTATTTAGTGCATGCAGTATTGCTAACATTTCCTTCTCATAAATAGATTTCTGTAAATAATTTCCTTTGATTCGAGGATTTTCAAAAGAAATGGGTCTTCCTTCTTGCATTGAAACAACACCAATTCCATTTCCTGAGGCATCACATTCCACAATAAAGGTTTTTGTGAATTCTGGCGTAGCTAAGACCGGTTCTAGGCACATTGCCTCTTTAAGATGTTCAAAGGCCTTAGTTGCTTTAGGAGTCCATGAAAATTCATCTTTCTTCAATAATGTTGTTAGAGGTGCTGCTATTCTCCCATAATTTTTAAAAAACTAGTGATAATACCCTGTTAACCCGAGAAATCCTCGCAACTTCTTAATGCTTATGGGGATTGGGTGAGATATAATATGACCCAGATAATCCAGCTCTTGTACTCCAAAGAAACATTTGGATATTTTTTCATATAATTGTTTCTCCTGCAATAGTTTGAGCACCCTGTCAACATGTTCAACATGATCCTTCCAAGACCTGCTATAGATTAGTATATCATCAAAAAATACTAGCACAAATTTTCTAAGGAAGGGTTTGAAAATGGAATTCATCAACCCTTGAAATGTAGAAGGTGCATCGGTAAGGCCAAAAGGCATGACCAAAAATTCATAATGACCCTCATGAGTTCGAAATGCTGTTTTTGGAATATCTTCAGTCTAAATTCTAATTTGATGATATCTTGAACGAAGATCCAACTTGGTAAAATAAATTGCTCCATGTAATTCATCCAATAATTCATCAATCACATGAATGGGAAATTTTTCTTTAATGGTGAGCTTATTGAGCTCCCTATAATCCGGACACATTCGCCATGATCCATCCTTCTTGTGTACCAATACTACAGGAGCAGAGAAAGAACTTTGACTAGGTTGAATTATACTTGCCTCTAACATTTCTGCAATCATACGTTCAATTTCGCTCTTTTGGAAGTAAGGATATCTATAAGGCCTGATGTTTGGAGGAACACTTCCTGGAATCGAATGAATAGCATGATCATGATCACGAATAGGTGGGAGTCCTTTGGGAGTTTCAAACACCTTGGAATGATTGTCCAAGACTTGTTGGAGATCTACAGAAATAGATGATTTTGATGTCGAAACTTCTAGTGAGCATAATTGTGCAATTACGCCTCGTTGTTCTTTCTTTAGAAGCTTTGTCATGACATTAGAGCTTATTATCCTTCCTGGCTTCCCCGCAATACCCAGTAATTCGACTTCCTTTCCTTCTGAAAAAAATTTCAAGAAAAGTTCTTGAAAATTAAAAGCTACCGTCCCCAAAGATTGTAACCATTGTACTCCTAGTACAACATCAGCACCTCCCATAGGAATGGCAAGCATTAGACTAGTCAATACATATTCCCCCATGGTTAGCTTGATATTATGGCATTTTCCAGAGCAATTTATAGTTCCTCCATTTGCAACCATCACTTGACATTCTGGTGCTGGGTATAGGAAACAATTTAATTTCTTGGCTACCTTACAATGAATAAAATTATGGGTGCTACCTGAATCAATCAACACTATTACCTTTTTCTTCTTGATTTGTCCTTCTATCTTGAGAGTTTGAGGAGTTGTAATTCCTTCTAGTGCATTACACGATATGGTCGGATTCATTTCTTCCTCTTCTAGGGCTGGTTCCTAGTGTATATCCTCTTCTTGTTCATTTTTTTCTTCCTCTTCACAATCTATGTAAAATAATTTCTTCTCAGCACACTTATGACCTTTAGTGTATTTTCTATCACAACTGTAGCAAAGCCCTTTTTCTCTTTTTTCTTCCAATTGTCATGGTGTCAACCTTGTAGGTTGTGGAAATCTAGGCGTAGCAACACTTGCTTCTTTATAGAATTGAGTGGTAGGCTTCCTTGTCGCCATTATTTTACATTCAAATTTTCTTGCCAACCTGAATGCCTTCTCCAATGAATCTGGTTCCAAAACGTGAACTTCATGTTGGATATTATCCTTTAAAGTGCCTATGAAGAGATTGATCTTGTGTTCCTCTAGAATATCAGTTACCCTTATATTCAATTTTTGGAATTCCTTAATGTGCTGTGCCACTAAACCCTTTCGTTTGAGATTTATCAATCGGCTAAAGAAGGTGTTGCTCTTTGTATCCTCATAATGTGCTATCATTTCTTCCATAAAAATTGACCAAGTGACAATTTTTTTACGGGAGCAAAGCCATCGATACCTTACAAATGTATTTTTCTCTAAATGTAAAGTTGCAATGCATACCTTTTGTGTGTTTTGCACATTATGGAGATCACAATATTGCTCCATCTGTAGTATCCATGTTACAGGATCCTTTCCATCAAACTTCCTCATATCCATTTTTGGAATATGGTGGTTCTTCCCGCCAACATTAGAGTTTATGAAATCATGATTAACATTGATTTTTTTCTCATCATGAGGTTCTTCTACTATCTTTTCACCATTAGGAAACATTTCTTGTATCAACTTTGTCAAACCTTCGATGTCTGCTTTTAGATCATTCTTCATGTTTTCCATGTTGTATTTCATGTCATCCATCTTAGCTTCCATGCTAGCTTCCATGCCATCCATCTTAGCTTCCATGCCATCCATATTAGCTTGCACGCCATCCATATTATCTTCCACACCTTTCTTCAAAACTTCCATTTCATTTTTTGTTGCTCTTTGCGAGAGTGAAATTTGTTGCACTTGCTCTTGTAATTTTGATAGATCATGTTGCAATTCTTCATCTTCATGGGTCATAGTAGAGCCTTCTGAAGGCTTAATGTGTGTTGAATTATTTTTACGGTGCATATTTTAGAACCCAATACTGATATCTATTCTACAATATGTACTTGGAATCAATTCAAATTGATTCTTCAAACAAGATTTATGCAATTCGAAAAACAATACACACCTTTTCCTTGCTTTTGAGGAGCTCGATATTGAAATTGGATTATCTTTTTGATTGCAGTACTTCAATATTTGATTTTTGGTACCAACGTATCCCTTTGAATTATATTTTGAATGCCACAAGTCTGACCTGATTTGGATTCCCCAAGACAAAGTTGTGTCCAATCTCCCACAATGACCTAATTATGGACTGGTTCAGTAGAGTGAACTTGTACGACTTGCCACGTGTCACTGTTTCATCCTTCGTCTCTGAAATTGATAGCCAAGAAATTAAAATATGTGTACTTGCGACCAATTTTTACGGCACTCCAATCCAATGCACAGAGAGAGAGTTATCGAAATTTTCCCACGATCACCTCTTTGAGATGAAATTCAGGAGCTTGAAAAAGCACTACCTTCCACAGATCATATCTCCAAAAATATTGTGAACCAAGCTCTGAAATTTTTTGACGAATTTCTTCAGGATTTAATATTTGCACCATAAGAACGTCAGATTTTGAACCTTTGTAGAAAACAAGTAATATCACAAATGCCACGATGACCTGTTTAGGACCCTGAAAAAAGACCTAACTTCCACAGATCATATCTCCGAAAATATTGTGAACCAAGCTCTGAAATTTTTAGACAATATTCTTTAGGATTGCAGCTTCGCACCCTAAAAATTTCAGCTTCTGAAACTTCATATAAAAAAATTTATAGAAAAAATTCCGCGATGACTTGTTTGGAGTAGTGAAACCCTAGAATCCAAAGCTATGATACCAAATGTTGTGTAACCAGCTCCAAAAATAGAAGAAAGAGATATCAACGCCTTAGAAATGAGCCACTTCGAGGGGGAAACCTCCAATACATTACATAAATGAACAATTCTTGGATGATACAATTTACAAAACCTCCTTTCTCTATATAAGAGTCCATGGGGCCATAATGTAATCCTAGTGGGCCACAATGTAATCCTAGCCGACCTAACAATAATAATTTAAGGGCACAATAATAACAAAATGGGGGTTACAAGGGTAAAATAATAACAATAAGGGGGTTACACTAACAACAATAAGGGACTATACTAGTCATATAGGGACCTAACATGGATCTAGAGTGAAATATTTTGAAATGTGTTCCAAAAAAGAGCTTGAATGTTGGGGTCTTTGGTGTGGTAGGTGGTGGCTTATGTATTCAGGTTGTAGTGACATTGTTCATGTAATGTTCCTTCTCCGGGAATTTCTCCAATATAGTCCAGAGGGATGCTGTATAAGGCAACCAATGCAAGAATAAGCTGTAAGGGGGCTTCGATCCCTTTGTTTACCCTTCATACATTACATTTCCTGAATATTAGCTCAAATAAATAACCCTAGGTGGGTTATTCTGATCTCCCACTCTTAGGTATCTCAAACAACGCTCAAAAGGGAGAGCTAAAGCAATACATGAACTCCAACAAGTAGCACTAGTGAAACATCAATACATATGGTGCAAGAAGAGAGAATAGCCATATATTATATGTAGCTATAAATAGATATATAAGAACTTGAGGAAAGACCTCTCAAGATAGGACAGATCAACCCCAAGACAGATTTAGATGCAAAAGTGAAAGTGCAAAGCTACACAACCCAGCCAAAAGCTATGACTACACATTCCATAGTGAAGAATGACTGAAAAATAATATAGACACAATGATCTAGCAATAGAAAGCTCAAATAAAGTGGGGGAGAAAGATCCCAACCCCAGAAAAAAATACTACAACAATCCTCCAAGGGATTGACTAAAATGTACAAAATGGAAAAATGTCGGAGTTTCTGGGTAGCAGCAGCAACTCAATAACAATACAAAAATGGAGAAGGATGGAAATGATGCAAATGATGAAGAAACCTCCTCCAATGGTATTCAAAGTGAAAGGATGCTCTCTTCACTGAAGATTACACCCTCCAATCCATAGTGTGAACCCCTCCTGCAAGTGCCCTCTGAAAATAACGCAATATGAGGAAGAGAATGTGTTGGGAATGAGATGAAACATATGGCTCAATGAAAAAATCTGAAATGAAGCTTTGATATCTTCCTCACTAATCTCCCAGAGAAAGAATGAGCTCCTCCTCTAGAAAACAAGTTCCAGAAGTGGGTGATAATGAATCCTCACTGCAACCCTTAGCAACTCAATGTTTTTGCACAGCTGGAAAATGCTATAGCTAAAGATGGTTGCTTTGGCCTCAAGCCTAGATGTGAGGAGAATGAATAATAGGTCCTCCAAAGCTTCCCAATGAAGGAGAGGAAACTCCTAAAGAGGAACCTCCCTTGTGCTAAGCAACACAACTATCCCAGTTGAACAACTAGAGAGAGCAGATCAATTTCGAAGTCTCAAAACATGATGAGCAATGGCTCTCCTTCCCCCTTTTATGCCAAGAGGAGGCTTCCTTGTCATATACCCCACCCATTAGGGTTCTCTCATCCAATGATATCCCTCCTATCAAAACTGTGATGTCTTCTCATGCAAGCTACACCTCTTTAGGCAGCATTGTTGACTTGGTTAAACTTGACCTAGTCTTCTTGTATTTTCCCCTTTTTAGATTAGGAGATGACAAATAATCCACTTAGGTGACCATTCTACATATTAGGAGTGTTTATTATGCCTCTTCATGGGCCCCCTTACCCATTTTATTCTTTTTATTAGAAAGAAAGCAAAATTAATGTTCCAATTTTCTTCATGAAAATGTGGGAACATTACAGTCCTCCCCTCCCAAAGTTTGCTTGTCCTCAAGCAAGTGCAAGGTTAGACTGATTCCTCATCTCCTCTCATGTAGAATTCTTGTATAATTATCTCCTCCAAGAAATAGAATTCTGAATGCTGAATGATGAGCTCAGCTCCGATCCCACTCCTCCTTAGCATGTAAATTAGCTACCAAGCTATCCTCATGAAAAAGAGAGGTACTCAAGAGAGTGGCAAGGTGATGCCTAGAGGTCCTCCCAAAGCATGGAGTCTAAACTATGTTGGGAGACATTCTCCCCATGTGGACCCTCCATCCCCAAGCAATCAACCAAGAAAAATGAGTTACCTTCCAACTAGGCAACTTCTGGAAATCATCCTCCACCTTGGGCTCATGCAGAATAGGTGGGATGGAAATATGAACAGAGTAGGCTTCATAGCCTACCCCACGCTGTCCTCTTCTCCACTCATGATAAGTGTGGAGTGAAAGCTAAACCTGGGCTGCAATAATGTTGCCCTCAAGTGGCAAGATGAAGTCTAGATCTCCAAGGATCTCTCCTCCAACTCTATGAATCAAGCTGGCCCAAATCATCTCATATGTGATGAGTTGGAAGTCATCATCATATGGCATCCAATCAATCATATGGTTCACCTCATGGAGAAACAAATATCGTGTCATGGTGACCATATCCTCTTCCATACTCCCCTTAGAGCATGTGCTGCAAAGAGTATGGAAGTCTTCTTCCCCAAAGAGCACATCCTCCCAATGTGTCTCTCCCTCCTTATGATACATATGGGGTTTTTTCTGATACATGGCTAAAACATAATGTTCCTTGAGAGAGACCCAAGCCATCCCATCAAATCCAACACCCACAGGGTGCCTCCACTAAGAGCTCAAGCTCTCCAAATGGCTCCTCCCATTTGAAAGCAAGAGGTGTAATATGGAAATCAAGGCTAGCCCACTTGTTTTTCTAAAATATACAATGTGAGAAGTATGGAGAACCATAATCCCTATGGGCATCCTCATCTCTTGTGCCACTCCTCTAATGGTGCTTCCCAAATCCAACGTTCTACTAGCAAAATATGGAAGCATAAATATGTGAGAGAAAGGAGGTGAAACATGTTAGAAAATTATATATTATGGAGCAATGCAACATATAAAATATGCGGAAAATAAAAGCACAAAAAACACATAAAACCAAAGAGACACAGATATATGTCGTTCACCCAGTTTGGGCTACGTCCACCCCAAACAGCCAGTCCTTTCTTTCTATTATCCAGCAAAATTAAAGAGACAAAACCTACAACAGATCGACTGTAATATCCTCTGTTCTCTCTCATAGTCTCCCTCTCTATTTCTTGCTCCGAGAATACACATAAAATTCACAGTCACAATATAATGCCCTCATAAAAGTGAGGGGTTTCCTTCTAGGGAAAAAAAACCTAATTTAAACATAACTTCTACCGTCAGATCATTTGCCTAATGAACGACCCAGATTGACTAGAAATTACTATACTTTTACAGGGCAATTTTACATCTGTTTTTAGCTTTGGGGGCGCTGCCCCCGAAAGCCCCCGCCAAGGGGGGGCTCCGAAAAGCACTGCCACCTCCTTTAAGGTACAGGGGTCCAATGCTGTGATACAAAGTAAACAAGATAATCAGGCTCCACACCCAACAATCTCCCACTTGGAGACTAATTGTAGCAACTCCACCGCTGCTTCATTTGCTGGACAATGACTCCTCTTTGGACCTAGTTGTTTCTCATATTCATCGTCATCCTTGAAGACCAATTGAAACTGAGCATGTTCTCAGTTTCTCCCTGGTTACAACTTTTGTTAGCATACCTGCAGGATTCTGGCTAGTGTGTATTTTTTGTAGCTTCAACTCTCCATCTTCCAATACTGACCATATGAAATGGTACTTGAGATGTATGTGTTTAGTCCTGGAATGAAATGCTGAGTTCTTTCCAAGATGAATAGCACTTTGGTTATCACTGTATAGTGTGCCCATATCATGCTTCTTACCCAATTCATCCATAAACCTTTGTAACCAAATCATTTCTTTACTAGCCTATGTAGCAGCAACATACTCAGCTTCTGTTGTTGAAAGTGCAACAGCACTTTGGATTTTTGAAACCCAACTGACAGTTGTTCCACCTACAATAAATACATATCCTATAGTGCTCCTCCTGTTATCTCTGTCACCTGCCATGTCTGCATCAACATATCCCTGTAGAGCAATGTTTGAACCACCAAATCATAATGCTTGATTTGCGGTACCTCTCAAATATCTGAGAATCCATTTTACTGCCATCCAATGTTCTTTTCTTGGATTATTCATATACCTACTTACAACTCCCACTGCATGTGCAATATCAGGCCTTATGCAGACCATTGCATACATTAAGCTTCCAACTGCTGATGCATATGGAACTTTAGACATATAATCCATGTCTTCTTGCGTCTTTGGGCACATCTCCTTACTAAGTTTGAAATGGCTAGCAAAAGGTGTACTATTGGTTTTGCATTACTTGCATATTAAATCTTTTCAACACCTTCTCTATGTACTCATTACGAGATAGTGTTAATTTGCGATTTTCTGTCTCTAGTTATCCTCATACCAAGGATTTGTTTTGCAGCTCCCAAATCCTTCATTGCAAATGGTGCCAATTTTCTTTTATTTTATTATTTCCTGCATGTTAGACCCTGCAACAAGCATGTCATCTACATACAATAACAAAATAATATAGCTGCCATCATTTTGCCTTTTTAGATTAACACAATGATTAGAGTGACATCTAGTATAACCTTTTTTAGACATAAACTTGTAAAATTTTAGATACCACTTCCTTGGAGCCTGTTTTAAGCCATACAAGCTCCTCTTTAACCTGCACACTAATTTTTCTTTCCCTTTGACCTCATATCCTTCTGGTTGCTCCATATAGATCTCTTCCTCCAAATCTCCATGGAGAAATATTGTCTTTACATCTAACTGTTCAAGATGTAAATATTCTGCTGCTACAAGACTTAAAATAGTTCTGATTGAAGTCATCTTAACAACAAGAGAAAATATTTCATCAAAATAAATACCTTTCTTCTGTGCAAACCCCTTCACCACAAGTCTAGATTTGTACCTCTGTTTTCCTCCATCTTCTTCCTTCAGCCTGTAAACCCATTTATTCTGCCAGTACGATTTTACTGCGAGGCAACTTGTGGTAAGTCCCAGAATGCGGTTGTCGTTAAGGAGCCCATCTCTTCTTCCATGGCTCGCTTCCACTTCTTCCTACTTTAAACCTGCATTGCTTCTTCATAACATTCAGGTTCACCAGAATCAATCAACAATAAATAATATAATGAAGGAGAGTATCGTTCAGGGGGTCTACTTATCCTGGCAGATCTTCTAACACCACTTTCAGGTGTTTGAGGTGCCTGTTGTTGTTGTGGTAGGCCCATTTGTTCTTTGTGGTGGTTGATTATTATCATTTTCAGGCACCTCTACTTTTTCAGTTATCTCATCAAGAACCGTGTATTCCTTGCTTTCTTTTTCTTGTTTCTTTTCGTGCAACTGATTCTTATACAAGAACTTTTCATTTAATATTACATCTCTACTCCTAATGATTTTGTGATTTTCATAATCATATAAGCGATAACAAAAATCATTAGCACCATACCCAATAAAGGTACATTTATTTGATTTTGCCTCAATATTTTTTCTATTTTCTTTATTAATATGGACAAAGGTCTCACAACCAAACGGATTTAAAAAAGAGTATTTTACCTTTTACCTGTCCATGCTTCCTCTGGAATGCCACCATCCAAGGAACTTGAAGGCCGTCTGTTTATTAGATAAACAACAATATCTACATCATCTACCAAAAATTGTAAAGGCAATCCTGCATGCAATCTCATGCACCTTGCACGCTCCATGATTGTTATGTTCAACCTTTTTGACACACCATTTTCTTGTGGTGTTCTTGGAGGCTGTCTTCTCTCTCAAGTTCCATATAGAGCAGGTACCTATCAAACTCTTTGTTGCAATACTCACCTCCATTTTCTAATGCGAGACACTTCAACTTCTTTCTGTCTCAATCTCAACCAAAGCTTTCCATTTCTTGAAAGTATCAAATACCTTGATTTATTAGGAATACAATAAATCCACATTTTCTAGTTATCATCAATAAAAGTAACATAATAGCAAGAATAGAGAGATGATACATGGCAAAGGATTTATACATGCAGCAATGCATAAGCTCAAATTTTTCACTCTTCTTAGGTTTTCCCAACTACGAAGTACAAGTCACTTTGTTTTCCATAAATGCAATTTTCAGAAATCCAAATCAACATTGTTCAAACCCGACAACAAATTTCTTGAGTGAAGAATCTTCATCCCCTTCTCACTCATGCATTCGAGCCTATTATGCCATAATGCTGCATCTGCTCCTTTGGAGGTTAAATAATTAACAAAGTTAGAAATACCACTGCATAAATACAATGTACCAACCTTTTTTCCTTTTGCTATTACCAACGCTCCTTTGGTGACCTTCCAAGTTTTATCTGTGAAAGTTGTCACACAAATTTCACTGCCTAACTGCCCTGCTGAAATCATATTTTTCTTCAGATCTGGAACATGCCTTACCTCCTTTAATAGCCATTAGTTTCCATTCTTCTGTTTTACAAGAACCTTACCCATTCCAACAATTTTACAAGGTTTATCATCACCCAAACAGACTTGTCCAAAATCTCCTTGAACATATTCATGAAAATATTTCTTATCAGGTGTGGCATGGAATGAAGCCCCTGAATCTAAAACCCAAGAATTAGTAACATTTTTGAAAGAAAGAATCAAAGCATCTTGTAACACATCACCTGTCACATTTTCTTCATGATTTTTTTCTTGTTGTGTATCTCCTTCTTTTCCCTTCCGAGATCTAAAGTCTTTCTTTAGGTGTCCTTTCTTTCCGCAATTCTAGCACACTATCCCCAATCTGGACTTGGATCTGCGTTTCCTTGATTTACTGCGATATCCCAAGCTCTTTCCTCTTTCCATTCTTCTTCCCCTATACTTTTCACTCAAAGCATTACCCGATGTTTCACCGGAGCTTTTTCGTCGTATTTCCTCGCTAAGGATAGCACCCACAACATCATCAAACTTTAAAGTACTAGATCCAGAGACAGAGTTACTAATGGCCATAACTAAACCATTCCATATTTCTGGTAATGAGCACAAGAATAACAGAGCTCTAACTTCATCATCAAAGTTTACCCCTACATAACTTAACTGGCTGGTAATCATATTAAATTCATTTAAATGGTCATAAACGGATCCACCTTCCGACATATTCATATTAAATAAGAGTTTCATAAGAAATACCTTATTTGAGGTTGAGGATTTTTCATACAGTTTCACCAATACCATAATTAAACCCTCTTTTGTTGTTTCCTTCGAAATGTTGAAGGCTACCGACGCCACGAGGCATAGCCGTATTGTTCCAAGTGCCTTTCTATCGAGAATCTGCCATTCCGCGTCTGTCATACTCGATGCCTTATTTGTTTTTCTGTTCAATGGTAGGTATAGATATTTTTGATATAGATAATATTCCATCTACATCTTCCACAAAGGGTAGTTTTGGCCGTTAATTTTCTCAGGCCCCTAATTACCATAGTCCTCCATTGCTCCCAGACCACTGTGAACAAGGAAGCCTTCTTTCTGCCAAGTTTATCAGCCAAATATACCTTCGGCTCTGATACCAGTTGTTAGAAAATTATATATTATGGAGCAATGCAACACATAAAATATGCGGAAAATACAAGCACTCAAAACACATAAAACGAGAGAGACACAGATATACGTGGTTCACCCAGTTTGGGCTACGTCCACCGCGAACAGCTAGTCCTTCCTTTCTATTATCCAATAAAATTAAGAGACAAAACCTACAGCAGATCCACTGTAATATCCTATGTTCTATCTCATAGTCTCCCTATCTATTTCCCGCTCAGAGAATACACATATAATACACAGTTGTAATACAATACCCTCATACAAAGAGAGGGGGGTTGCCTTCTAGGGAAAAAAACCCTAATCTAAACATAACTTCTACCATCAGATCATTTTCCTAATGAACGACCCAGATTGACTAGAAATTACTATAATTTTACAAGGCAATTTTACATCTGTTTTTAGCTTCGGGGGCGCTGCCCCCGAACCCCCGCCAAGGGGGGGAGGGGGCTCCAAAAAGCGCTGCCGCCCCCCCCTGGACCCCCCATGGCAGCGATTAAATTTCGGGCGGCGTTGCCGCCCCTTTTTAAGGTACAGGGGTCCAATGCTGTGATACAAAGTAAACAAGATAATCAGGCTCCACACCCAACAAAACATAGCACCACACATGGAACCAATGCAAGGCATCATTGGCCTGCCTCAATATATAGTGAAACAAATTTCCTTTCAGCCACTTTTTTTCTGCCACATTCATCCTGCAAGATGAGACCATGGAAACATAACTTGGTGCCAATGGTGCACACCGAAAATCCTGTGGATTTCCCCCACAATCCACCAATAAGATGGCCATCATAATTGCTGCAACTGACCATAAGTACAACAAAACATAATGTGCAAGAAGGAAAGATCCTCCTTGATATGATATGCTACTCATAAAGATAAGAGAGTGCAAAACATAAAGCAAATAGTTACCTCCCTCATCATGTACTACGGTCTTTGAGCTGAAATGGCTCAAGTGAAAATTCTCCCTTACTGCAACAGAGTAGGGAAGTGGTTGTGCCAACCATCTCATCATCTCTCAGGCTGTGCATCTATTTGTATGCTGATATACATCCATTAGGATGCCCTCCCAGGTGGACTCCTCCATCGATAAATAGTATGCATAAGAATGCATGAAAGGAGAATCCATAAATGCTGCATGTAGGTATCTCCCCTTGTGCTTGTGAACCCAAGCCAAGAAGATCAAAATATAGTAAGGGATGCTTCCATCCATTACTCCATCATCCTCATCTCCTACATGCCTCCAAGGTACATCACTTGTGAAGTGGTCTTGGGAACACTTCAACAAGTAAACCCAACTTTTAAGTGACAACACTGCTGGCCTGTGGAGTAGGGCCACTGTCATCTCAAAGCTCAACTCTTTGACATAGATCTTGTCAAAGACTCTACTCATATGTTGCTGCACATATAGAGTCCCTCCCATGAAGAAGGTATTGCTTGGGCATATAAGGCCACGGAGCAGCCCCTTTGCACTATGCTAGTGCCTCCTCCTGCTCTTGCAACATCCAAATACAATCTGAGCAACAAGAATGTTTGCTGCTCCTCCATACTCCCACCATAACAAATATGTGATGGTGACGTAATAAGTGGTAAGAATAATTCCATCTCATCATAATGCACCCATGCTCTTTTCTTCCCCATGGTGTAAGTATGCTGCCAGTCCTCCTCCTTCTTCACATCCCGTGAAAAAAGATAGGTCCTATGCTGGCCAAACTCTCTCAAGAGTAGCCAACGCAACATTGCCTCTTGCTGCCTTGTGTCATAGATTTTCAAGAGGCTCACCATCCTCTTGCTTCCCATCCACATCCACTCAACTCCTTGTGGATGTCTCCCTTCATACTACATCTTGGTATTCCCCCAACAAGGGCTACCATCCTCCCAAAACAGATTTTGGCCTTTGCACTTCATGGGACATTGAAATGAAATCTCTTCCATGAAAAAGTTTCCAAACCCCAACCTCAACGGTGGTGCATAACATATCAATGGTGTATGAAGATGATGGCACAACGTAGTGAAAGTTTTATGCTCTAGACAATCAGCATATAAAGATGTACACTCCTCCATGAGATTTAAAAGCATAGGCATGCCTTGGAGAGATTTGGAAGAACCTTGTGTTGTTGTAAGAGTTTCTTCCTCCATAGTGCTAGCCGCCTCAATTAACAGGGATGAAGGTTGCTCCTCTAGCAATATGGCAGTGCTGGTATGTGCCTCTTCTACTGGTGGTGAGGGCTCCACCCTCTTTTGACCAAATCCTCTGATCAATCTTTGAGAAAAATCGGCAAGAGTAGAAACCTTTGCATGACTCCAATGGCTGAACCACCAAGTCTTTGCTTCACCCTCAAGGTGTAGCACTGCAACTTCTATAGCCTCTCTATCTACTACAAGATGTAGTAGGAATAAAGCCTCTAGCTTCTTCACCTAAACCTCTACTACACATGTGAGTGATCCATCAAATGTGGACAATAGAAATCTATTGCCTCTCATCATCCCATAGCTGTGGGGTCTTCTTTCTTCCTTCTACAGAATACTTTGTGGAAAGGATAGAGTCTCTTGGAAGGATCTAGATTTTTCTCGGTATTCAGTAAGATACTCACTTAGATTCTCGAATTCCAAGTGTTTTCCATGCTCCATTTTTCCTCCTTGGCGAGAGTAAGAAGTGCATGGTCCTTCCTCTTCTCCTCTTTTAGTCTTCTCAACCTCCTTGGAGAGGTCTCTGCTAGATCTAGAAATTGATGAGAGAAATCTCGCCCTCTGCATCATCTTGAACTCTTCTCTCTTTTTGATTCGAACGTCACAAGTTGAGCCAAGTTCGAAGCTTCGATACCACTGTAATGTTCCTTCTCCGAGAATTTTTGCAATATAGTCCAGAGGGACGATATATAAGGAAGAAAATGCAAGAATAAGCTATAAGGATTCTTGGATCCCTTTGTTTACCCTTCATACATTACACTTCCTGAATATTATTTCAAAGAAATAACCCTAGGTGGGTTATTCAAATCTCCCACTCTTAGGTATCTCAAACAATGCTCAAAAGGGAGAGCTACAACAATACATGAACTCCAACAAGTAGCAGCAGTGAAACATCAATACATATGGTGTAAGAAGAGAGCATAGCCATTATATTATATGTAGCTATAAATATATATACAAGAACTTGAGGAAATACCTTTCAAGATAGGCCAAATCCGCCCCAAGATAGATGTACATGAAAAAGTGAAAGTGCATAGCAACAAAACCCAGCCACAAGCTATGACTACACATTCCATAGTGAGGAATGACTGCAAACTAATATAGACACAATGATCTAGCAATAGAAATCTCAAATAAAGTGGGGGAGAAAGATCTCAACCCCAGAAAAGAATACTACAACAATCCTCCAAGGGATTGACTAAAATGTAAAAAATGGCAACATGCCAGAGTTGCTAGGTAGCAGCAGCAACTAAATAACAATACAAAAATGGAGAAGGGTGGAAATGCTACAAATGATGAAGAAACATTCTCCAATTATCTTCAAATTGAAAGGCTGCTCCCTTCACTGAATATTACACCCTCCAATCCACAGTGTGAAACCCTCCTGCAAGTGCCCTCTGAAAATAACGCAATATGAGGAAGAGACTGCGCTGGGAATGTGATGAAACATATGAACCAATGAAAAAATCTGCAATTAAGCTTTGGGATCTTCCTCACTGATCTCCCAAAGAAATAATTAGCTCCTCCTCTGCAAAACGAGCTCTGTAAGTGGGTGATAATGAATCCTCACTGCAACCCTCAGCAACTCAACGTTCCTGCACAGCTGAAAAACGCTATAGATGAATATGGTTACCTTGGCCTAAAGCCTCGATGTTAGGAGAATGAAGAATAGGTCCTCCAAAGCTTCGCAATGAAGGAGAGGAATCTCCTAAATAGGAACCTACCTTTTGCTAACCAGCACAGCTATCCCAGTTGAACAACTAGAGAGAGCAGATCAATTTCGAAGTCTCAAAACATAATGAGAAATGGCTCTCCTTCCCCCTTTTATGCTAGGAGGAGGCTTCGTTGTCATGGACCCCACCCATTAGGGTTTCTCTCATCCAATGATATCCCCCCTATCAAAACTGCGCTGTCTTCTCATGCAGGCTACACCTCTTTAGGCGGTGTTGTTGACTTGGTCAAGATTGACCTAGTATTCTTCTACTTTCCCCTTTTAACATTAGGAGATGACAAATAAGCCACTTAGGTGACCATTATACATATTAGGAGTGTTTATTATGCCTCTTCATGGGGCCCCTTACCCATTTTATTCTTTTTATTAGAAAGAAATAAAATAATGTTCCAATTTTCTTCATGAAAATGTGGGAACATTATAGTTCATGTAGTGTCCTAAGAGATTGGGAGTGTTGTCTTCCATCGAGTGGTTTTTAACTAACCCAATAGTGGCTAGGTGAGACATATTGGGTGTCATGGCTTCCAACAGGTGGTCCCTTGCAAAGTTAAGGGATTGGTGGCTTCCTATAAATGGTGTTTTGCAAAGTTCATATAGGTAGTGTCCTAGAGCGAGTAGAGACTTGCAAGATTGGTAAGTTGTATCTTGCACACTCATGGTGGCCATTGATCATATGTAAAATAATATTTGATTATTAATAAGAAGAATAAAATGAAGACTATCTACCTATGGTGGTTTCTACCTTTTGGGTTTCCACCTTACATGTAGTGTCTCTATGTGTGCATGTTGTATTCTTTATGTTGATGCTCATGGTTATTTATTTCATTTTTATGTGCTTTAACATGTTCCTTATGATTGATGGTTATGTATAGATTTGGTTATGTTTTATGTTGCTAATGAGTGAATGAATATGGGTTTGAGATAAGAAATGAAAAAATTGTAAAATTTCTCATAAGCCACAATATTGATTCAACCCTCGCTCTCCTCTCAACATTGTTTAGTGTATCCAACAAAGATGAGCTTCAAGTGCCATTATTCTAATTTTTTTTTCATCTTCAACATCTTCTAAGTTTGATTTATCTACATGAAAATGAGTTTCTTTCACACTTGGGGAATGAATTTTAGCATGTTAATTCTCATCGTTTGGTCAAATTTCCTCAATATCATTATTATCAATGTTTTTAAAAGGATATGGATAAACTATATGTATAGTGACCCTCACATTCGCAATTGAAATGTAATGCAATACCCGATTCACCTTCTTAACTATCGTAAACATCCTCAATGAGTGAAAAGAGAAGTTCTTTGGTATCCGAAATGTTTCTCACATGGTTGCATTTCTTCCTTTTTAGAGTCAACTTCTTCTTAATCTTACCATTATTGGCCATAGGTCCTTGATATTCTTTTCAGCGATCAAACTGTAGTTGAGGGAACCTCATTTTGATTCCAATGATTGGTAACTAGATCACTATGGAGAGAGGTGGTGAATTAGTAGTTAGGACTTTTATACAATTTTACAAAGTTTAATATTCTTCAAGCATTCATAAACACGTGAAAAATAAACAATAAACAACACATAAGCATCATGACGATCATGCACATAGGAAATAAATGTTTGTGGTGGAAACCCTAAGGGGGAAAAAACACCCTACTACTTTGTTTCTCTCTTCTTTTATTATTCTTGAATCTCTTTTAAATTGATTTGTTTACCTCTAACGTCTAGGAAGCCCCAAATCCCTCTACATCAATTTTTCTAGCCACTACCAACTAGGAAGCCCCAACGTCCTTTACATAAATTTTTTGGCCACTACTAGCTAGAACTCCCTATTATAGCAATCCACCACTTTCTTGAGGCCCCAACATAAATCATCACTATGTGATACCCTTCCATGCATTTTCAAACTAGGCCCAAACATATTTAGTTCAATATCAATACTTCGAGACTCAACTTCCTCTCTACCACACTAAAATCCATTTAGCGAACTAATAAATTCGGTGAGGCTAAAAATGAAGCCCTAGCAACAAAATATTCAACAATACATAAAAAATATCTAATAAATACATCTCATTTTAAAAATTAGCACCGACATATACAATAATTCACTCACATCAACAACATCCTCTCCTCGGCTAAGTAACAATCACAAGATTCACAATAACAAGGTAATTAAAAAAATATTCTTGTAATAGCCAAGGTCGCACCGTATTTGATGGTTTGTCACATATTTGAACACTACACATATTTGACCCATGATTTTCTGGCTCGTAGGAAGGTATGTTATTGCAATTTCACTGCTTAACTTTACTTCAAAATTCTCAGTGTTTTTGGTAGTAAACTTTGTCTTCAAGAGCTCTAGATTCTTAGAGTCAATTCTAGTAGTACTTTGCATCTATGTTGGGGCTAGGATTTTGAGATTTAGTTGTTTTATTGGTGGTTAGAGGGGATCTTCCAGAGGGTTCTATGTCATTTTTCTTCCTCTATCGCCCAAGATAGTGGTGGTGTTTTTCAAGTTGCCTTATCTGAAGACATTTGGGGGGATTTTAGTGCTATTACCACCCAGGTGTCCTAGTTTTATGATCTGTAGAGCTTGAACCTAAAAAATTTACCAATTCCCTGCACATTATATAGATTTGATGGTTGCTGGGATAGTTCAGGCACAAATTGGGGGTTTAGTGGTAGAGTCATACGTCTTCTATTATTTGGCTCATTATCGATGCCAGGGGTGCTATGTAGTCTTGATGTTGGCGCTCTTCAGAATATTAGGTTAGAGTTGGCTGGCATGGTCATTTCCAAAGCTATTGTACAAATATTCAAGGTCTCGACCCATTGATACCTTCTCAGTTCTTATGTCTGAGGGAGAGGGTTTTTGTGTTGGCTTTATTGAGATTTGGGTGCACTTTTCCATTAGTCATGTGTGCAAGATATTTCCAATAGTATCTCAAGTAGCAGTGCCATGTCAATGTGGGTAAGTGAAAAGGGGTGTTGGCAAGAGAGGGTAGCGGCCATATTTTGGGTGACTTAGGTCTTGGTGAGGTTTTTGACCCCAATACAACCCAACCACATAGCTTTGTGGCATAGGCTCCCTCTCCCGAGACTCTTCAAAACTAGCTTCGATACATAGGTATTTTATTGGAGAAACTCAGAGACCATCATGGTGACTACAATGTGGTCATTAACTTCATAGCTCACTCTCTAGAGACTCTTGAAAACTAGCTTACATAATTATTTTATTGAAGCAAATAAGAGACCATCATGATGACTGCAATATGGTCACTAACATCATAGCCCCACTCTTCAGATACCCTTGCCAACTAGCTTAGACACATAAGTATTTTTTTGGAGCATCTCAGAGAGCGTCATGATGACTGAAATGTGGTCATTAATTTCATGAATGATATCCAACAAAATTAGTGGTAGTTGCAAGGTCATTTGGTTAGCTTGTATAGAGGGTAATGGCGAATACAAGAGAAATTGGATGGGCATGAAAGAAGGTTGAATGATAAGGAGAAACATGAACACTATGACTTCAGACCTCCTTCATTACTATCACCCCAAAAATTCACAAAGAAAAAACCATTGATTCATTATTGTTCATTAATCATCAATCTTTATACATTCAAAATACCATTGGTAGATAGTTACATAACTTCTCTCCATATAGGAATAACAAAAATTAAGTTATAAATAACATAAAATATTGAAGGATTAGTTTAACATCCCCCCTTAATCCAAAGGGACATCTGACATGCCAAGTAAAGATCTGAACTTTTCAAAATGTCCATGTCCTAATGATTTGGTAAATATATCTGCAATTTGTTCTAACATAGGACAATGTGTCAGATGAACTGTTTTGGCCTCTACATGATGTCGAATCAAATGATACTTAGTGTTAACATGTTTGATTCAATCATGGAACTTAGGATTATTGGCCAACTGAATTGCAGAAGAGTTGTCGACAAATAGAGGAGTTGAGGATTTTTGTTTCTCCTACAAATATTCAAGTATTTTCTGAAGCCAAATTATTTCCTTAGTGGCTTGAGATGCTGCAACATATTCGGCTTCGGTGGTAGAATCAACAGGAACAGATTGCTTGCACGATATCCAATTGATGGTTGTTGATCCAAGGTTCATCAAATATCCAAAAGTTGAGACTCCATTTTCTTTATCTCCATCAAAATCTAAATCTGAATAACTAGTAAGGTGGAAGTCTAAAAATTTGGAATATTTGATTCCGTAAGTTTGAGTTCCTTTTAAATATTTGAAAACACTTTTTGCTGCTACCCAATTCCCCTCACAAGGATGATGCATAAACCTAGAAGGTATTCTGACATCAAAGGTTATATGAGGACGAGTAATAGACAAATAAATCAAACTTCCAACAAGTTTCTTGTACTTTGTTGGATCTTCAAATTGATTTCCTTCTTCGGAAGTGAGTTTCAAATTCTGCTCAATTGGAGTAGCAACAGGATTACATTCTGTCATACTATATATGTTCAATAACTTATCAACATATTTCTTCTAAGAGATGAAAATATGTTGTGGTTTTTTATCAACTTAAATACCAAGATAATAATGAAGTAAAAATAAATTTGTCATATCAAAAACCTTTTTCAATTCCTTATTTATAGATGATATATATTGATCATTGTTTCCTGTGATCATCAAATCATCAACATAAACAACTAGATATACAATTGATCTTCCAAATTTCTTAGTGAAAGGAGTTGCATCATCTAGGTCAAAATGTTTATAGTTTAATTTAAGAATATGTTCAGTTAGCTTCTCATACCATGATCGTGGCGCTTGTTTCAATACATACAACGACTTCATTAGTTTGAAAACCTTTTGTTCTTTCCATTTAATGGAAAAACCTTCTGGCTGAAACATGTAAAAATCTTCTTTCAAATCTCCATTTAAAAAGGCAATTTTGACATCCATATGATGAATTTTCCATTCTCTCTAAGCTATAATAGCAAACAAAGATCTAATAGTGCCCCATTTAGATATAGGATCAAAAGTATCTCTATAGTCGATACCCTCTTTCTGTGCATATCCCTTCACTACAAGTCTTGATTTGTATTTGTCTAACGAACCATCAACTTTATACTTAGTTTTATAAATCCATTTGAAACCAATAGGTTTGATGCTAGCAGGAGGATCCACCAGCCTCCATCTACCATTTTTTATGAGAGCATCATATTCCTTTTGCATTGCATATTTCCACTGCTCATAACTAGCAGCTTCTTCAAAGCAAGTAGGTTCACAATCCAAAGAAAAATTAAATTCACAATGAAAATAGTTACCTGAGGAACTTCCAACCTTAAACTCGTCATATTTCTCTGGAAATGTTTGAATACAAGTTGAACTTCACAAATCTTGTGTAGGAAGTTGTTCAGGGAGTTGTTAATCTTCTTCATTTGGATAATTTCTTTCTATTTCTGTCATTATTTCTGTAGAAACACTTGCATTAACTAAATCTCATCAG
Organism: Pinus albicaulis; assembly: GCA_034641835.2. Lineage (NCBI taxonomy): Eukaryota > Viridiplantae > Streptophyta > Pinopsida > Pinales > Pinaceae > Pinus > Pinus albicaulis. Next base: position 140,195 of record JAXQQM020085714.1, read on the forward strand.
CAATAATGGAATTATCATCATTAACCACAACCAATTTCTCATCATTGAGAGAAGGAAACTCCACAAACTGATGTAATATAGGAATCCCCCCTTCAAGATCGGGAAGTATATTATATAATTCATAATAAAAATTTTGAGGTACACATTTTTATATTTGATTAACTTGTCTATCAATAGGGAGGGAATCTTCGGTTGAAAAAAAAACATAGAGACTCTGCAATGGTACTCCCTTTTTTTGTCTTCGTTGAGTCCTCCCTAAGATCTTTAGAGCCTGGTGATCAGAGGACTCCAATCCTGCCATTGCCATTGATTGTTCCTGCAATCTCACCTGTGAGTAGCCTTCAATAAAAAACGGATCTACATGTGCATTTCAGGAGCCATGCAAGAAGCGTTTCGATCAAAGATCAAGTGGCTTAGACCTTTCCTCACAGGCAGAACCCTAGCCACTTGGAAAATGGAGAAAATTCAGTCTCTAACCCCTTAAAATTTTAGAACCATGCCTGGACCTGGCGCGATTCCCTGGATCAAAAACATCCAAGCAACCCTCATGTACAGAACTGTGGCCCGAAAATAGAAAAGGCTGCAGTAGGAAGAGAATGAGCAAGGCCCTTTCATCTGGGCTCTGCAATGCATCTTGGCAGCCCGGGTCTCCTCAATCAACCCTCTCCTACCTTCAAAATCCAAATCTCGCTCCTCACAGGCGGATCTATGATGTTATGGGTCTGCTAAACGGATATAGTCCAAAAACTCTTGCTCGCTCTGGAGCACCGATTGATGATTCCCTCAACTCTTCAAACACTTATTCATGGAGATAAACAACTTGATGCCTCCATTCCCCTTTCTTTAAATAACATTGAGAGAGATGCTACTATAGTTTTAACCCTTTGTTTGAGAGGAGAAGCTGTTGGGCACTCCTCATCTGCACCAGCTTTCTCCTATAAGGATGTTGTACATGCACAGCCCAAGAAAGAAGCTCAAACTCCTATAGCCCCCAAAACATTTTTGATTAACAGGTTGGAGGATGTCCCATCCATAGAGATCTCCCATCCAAAGATGGAAGAACAACTTCAAAAATATGCAAAATATGCCATCATCTGTAGATTCAACGGACTATGGCATCAAATAAAAGATTCCTACGACTGGATCTATGCCAACTGGACCCAAAACTGCACTGTCATCTTCTGCTCAAAGGGCTTCTTTATTTTAGTATTTGATCACGGCAAGTACTCAGAGGGCTATAAATGAAGGACCATGGTTTTGGGGACGTGCAGGGTTATTCCTTACACCCTGGTTCCCAGATTCCGATCCCTCCACAACCATCATCACCAAGATTCCAGTGTGGGTCAGACTTCACAACTTACTGGCTCACTTATGTCACCCTTCCATCTTTCAAGGAATTGGAAATACCCTAGGCCGTTATTTGACTACACATCCCTATCGGGAGTTCTAGGGGCTTTACACACATGGTAGAATATGTGTTGAAGTAGATATTAGTAAAGGGCTACTGGAACAAATCAATCTCAAGATTGATGATTTCCTGTGGACATAGACTCTAGATTATGAGAACACTGCCTTCAGATGTTATCATTGTTACTAGACAAGGCACCTTCAGAACACCTGCCCCACATTCCTGGAAAAAAAGAAGCAAAACCTTCCCAAATCAAAACCCAAAATATGGATACATAGTTATTTGCCTCACATAGATGATGATGAATCCTCTAACTCAGAGGAGGAGGAGAACAAGGTAGAAATGGAGCCAGAAAAGAAAACGAAGGAAACTTCCTCTAAAGTCTCTCTGGGTCCCCCTGTCACTATGGCCACTAAAAAATGTATCCATGAGTCCTCTTCCGACACAGATAAGGAGACACCTCCTTCAGTCAACAATACTCTACAAGTGGTTCTAGCCTAGCCGCACCATTCAGGTTGGGTCAAAGTCAGCAAAAAGAAAGGGAAAAAACTTCGCATGGAGGATTCTGCCCAATCTAGGTAGAACCTTGTTTCTCTCTTCTTTTGTTTCTCAGTCTAGCATCTCCATTCTTTTTTTTGTTCTTTTTTCACTCTTTGGGACCGAGGTTGATAGTTTATCATTTCCGGTTGGCCCGTTTCTTATCTCTCTTTATTTTAATCTCTTTTTGTACCATATGATCGCTCAATAGAATTATTCTTATTTAGAAAAAAAACAGTGAGGGAATATTTATTAGTTTTAAGAAAAATTACCTCTTGAAAAAACAAACTTTTTGTTCTCTTCATGATACAATTGGTATGCCTTAGAAGTCATGGAATACACTAGAAATATACATTTTCTTCTTCGTTCACTTAGCTTATTCCTCTGATGTTTAGGAATCAAAGCATAACATTGAGAACCGAAAATTCAAAAATGTTTAACATCAGGAAGACAAATATACCACATTTCATAAGGAGTTCTATTGTTAATGATAGAGGAATGACACCGATTTCTATTGTATGCTACACAGAGCATGACTTCTCCCCAAGACATTAATTTTACATTCTTAAAAAACATCATTGACCTTACCATATTAAGCAATGTTCGGTTCATTCTTTTAGCAACACTTTTTTGTTGCGGATTATATGGTATTGTGGTCTAGTGTTTGATGCCATTCTCTTGCAAATATGTTTCAAAAGCATGTGAAGTATATTCTCCTCCATTATCAATCCTAATAGTATTAATAGTAAGTTGTGCTTCATTTTTTATCAAGAGATGAAATTTCTTAAACATATCAAAAACTTGAGATTGTTCTTTAAGTAGATAAACCCAACACATCCTCGAGTAATCATCAATAAAAGTGAGTATCTATTTATTTCCATTTTTATTTGGTACAGACATTGGTTCACATAAGTTAGAGTATATGAGACTTAATTTTCTTGTAGATCTAGACTTAGAATTATGAAAAGACTATTGTGATGCTTGCCCAATATACAATCATTACATGCTGTCAATTTTTTGGGAACTATTGGAAGCCCCTTAATCTCCTGTTGTTTCATAATACGAATACTTTGATAATAAACATGACCGAAGTGTCCATGCCATAATAAAGAAGATGACAGAGTATCATTTTGCTGAACCAAAGAAGTTGTGTTCAATGCAACAGATGACATACCATGCAACTTAAAATGTTTATCTTCTTCCATACGAGTCATTACAATTTTATTGTTAGCTAAGCTTCTAATTTCTACTTTACCATCAAATATGTGAATGGAATGTCCCTACTATATTATTTGTATAAGAGATAACAAATTTATTTAGAACTACGAAATGTAAAGAACATCATTCAAAATATAATTTAAAAGTCCAGAAATTTTTAACTAGATTGGTTCAATCCCTGATGGTTTGATTTGGGACTTATTAGCAAAATACACTACTCCATCAATATTGTCACTGAATTGATCAAACAAATCTCTTCGAAAGGTCATATGCCACGTGGCACCTCTGTCTAGAATCCAGCTGTCATACCATGAAGAAAAATAAGTACTAAAAACATCTTCAATGTGGAAATTACAATGAGCGACAACATAATGTGCATTCTTAGAAAATTGTCTTTTGTTTGGAATTATATGATCTTTCTTTTCAAGCAATAGTTCTCTTTTTTCATTAATTTTCTCCCATGGAATTCTACAATTTGCAATAGTATGTCCAATTTTTCCACATATAAAACATTTTACAGCTAGTTTATCATAAAATTTTCTTTGTTTTTCATTTTGCTGTCTATCTCCCTGAATATTTCTGGCCCCCTTGCCTATATAATTCTTCCTACGTCAACCTCTATTACCCTTTGTATTTCCAAAATATTCCTCTTGAGGTTTTTGGTCTTTTTGAACAAGACATAGGGTTTCGGTATTAGAACTATGTGATGCTTCTTTCTTGCCCAACGCCTTCTCTCTTTGTGCAATTTTCCCTACTAATTTGTCAAAATATATATCTTTTAATTGCCCACTAGCTTGGAGAAATTCCTAGTGTGAATAACTAGGGTAAAGAGCTTGTATAAAGGTAGTAAGCAGAAAATCAACTTTCACTCCAATACATTCAATTTCATAATTGATTCCTTTAATTTCAAAGGAAATTTATAGAGGATCATTATCGCTCTTTTCCAGATTAAATAGCTTCAACAATAACTGAAATATATCCAGTTCGGAATGTGAATCATAAAGCTCTTTTAGTTTTTTTATGGCATCATAAGTTGTTTTACTCTGAGTAATGTATCTACTTACCTCTTCTTAGAATGAAATGGAGATTACGGAAAATGCCTTCCTATCCTTACTTTGCTAGATTGCTAGCTATTTCCGCTCATCGGGCTGCTCCGGTGCATTATCTCCTTCTCCTTCACAGACTCCATCCCATAAATCATTAAAGATAAGAGTATTTTTAACTTTCCTAAACCACTCCTGGTAATTTTCCTTTCTGAAAAGGACAACCCCAATTAAGGACACCAAGGAGTTCATTTTTCAGATAATCTTACAAAAAAAATTGTTCTAAATCACTGCCACAAAATTCTTCTAAAAAAAAACTTTGTTTTTAATAACCTCCTCACACCGATTTCTCTTAAAAAACACAGTTTTAACTTGCAATTTCAGTGATATTTTTTTTTTTATCACTAAAAGGCACTGATTTTCTCGAATAAAAACTTTGTTTCAGTTACAACAATTGAAGCATTCATCGTTTCTACTTCAACTAAAATCTCAACCTAAGATTTCTTAACAAAAAAATAAAACCAGAGTTTTTAACTCACTAATCCTTCTGCACCGCAAATCAAACAATCAAACGCACACATATGCTGAAAGACCCCCTTACACGTAGATGCATCCAAACCAAATGCTACAAGAACAACAACAGTTCACAGCAAAACTATCTGCTCTTACACATAAATGCATCCAAAACGCTACAAGCACAACAACACTTCACAACACCGTGAAGCCTTCAACATGGAGCTGCAACAAGACGGTTGTTTCAATCATGGAGGATCAACTCCTTTTTTCTTTTCTTTCTTAAAGGTTCAAACTGCCAGCAAGTCGATGCCTTCAAGCTAGGCTCTGATACCACTGTCAGCCCAAAACTTCACAAAGCAAAAATCAATGATTCCTTATTGTTCATTAATCACCAATATTTATACATTCAAAATACCGCTAGGAGACAATTATAACTTCTCTCCATAATAGAAAAAATTAAGTTATAACTAACAAAAAAATATTGAATGATTGGTTTAAGAATTACTTGGATCTAGTTCAAAACACCTTACTCTCGTCAAATCCTGATATTTCTAATATTAATTGGTTGCATTTTAATTTTTAAAATCTTCTAATATCACTTTCCTTTCCTTTCAAGTTTTGGTTAACTAAAATGTTTTGGAAATTATCTATCTGCGTCTGTATTTACCTACTAATTAATAAATCTCATAAATCTAGTAAAAATGAGGTGAGTAAAATTTTGAAAAATGGTAAACAATGATGAATCTTTTAGAATAATATAAATAATAGAAACATTGTGTTTAAAAAAAAAACATAAACCATAATAGTAGTTAAAATACACACTTGGTTTTTACATAATTTTCAAAATATAAATCGATGCACATTTCACATCCATGTCAAGGGACCGTTGGGCTTCTGGTTGGTTTGTCTTCAAATGTGACTCTTCAGGTTTCCTCTGTACCATCATGGCTTCTTCTAGGCCATCCAACTCTGTACTCAAAGATAATTTTCAAGGGCAATCAATCTGGTTCTAATTTCTTTGTCCATCTCCGAAAATTAAAATAAAATCCATAGAGAAGAAAATAAAGGAGCAATACTGGAAGACCATCTACCAGTCAGAAGTATTATTTATCAATACTGGATGAGTCACCAAACAGTTGATATTTGGTTACCCGCTATCGCATTTGAAAAACAACTGGAGAAACGAGATAATTAATAAATTTGTGTAATCTGTCGGGAGAAATACATTAGGGATAAAAAAATCCTACAACTTCCTGTATGCTCCCATATATTAGATCAGAAATGCGCGAAGCCTTGGTTTTGCCTTGGAAAAAACTGCCTGCTCTGCAGGTGCAAAGTTAGAATTGAAAATGGGAATATTTTACAAAAGAAGGATAAAAAAAAGTAGAATAAAATCCATTCACTCCATGATTCAATGCATTCACTAATTTGCACATGGAATTTAGAGAAACAAATTTGAAACTAAAAGTCTCTTATTTTCTTATGCAAAATAAATCATTTGCAAGTGTCTTCTTACGTCATCTGCGAATATATGGGTATATACATACATGAATTGCAACTGTATGGTTATTGTACTTAGTTTATATTTGTTTAAAGTATGCAAATTTATGTGGGTTAGCTACATTTCCTATGAATCTCTGGTCGGTATACAGAACATGCTATATATCGAGATAAGGATGAATATAAGTGGGGGAGAGAATAAGAAAAAATTAGTTGAACTATTTTATTGAAAATATTATTTAATAACAAATTAAACAGAGGATTTGTCATGAATAAGATGCAATATTTATATATTAATAAAAATCTGTTTTTTATTCTTCTTTGGGGGCAATTGAAAGTGGGAAAACTATTCTTTTAGTTCCAATCAGGTAGGTAGTGTATAAAACTCATAAAACTTTAAGATTGTTGATATCAATGATATTGTAGATATCTAATAATAATAATAATAATAATAATAATAATCTAATTTTAAGGTTACAGTCAAGTCAGACACCAAATTGGTGTATGAGACCCCTCGTTTGTGGGACAAAGGATCCACTTCCGTGCAGTGATTTGATTGCTAAGTCTACGAAGGCATACAAATTATGGCAATATGTATAATTTGTAGATTTCTAACTATAAAAATATACATAATTTAAGAGTATTAATCTAATTTGCAGCAAGATATTATATGGATCTTAACTAATCTCTTGTCTCTCGTCACTATATCAACATATAAATATATGTGTACCACAGATTAAGAAAAAATTAGTTAAACTATTTTATAGATAGTATTATTTAATAATAAATTAAATAATGGATTTTTCATGAATAAAGATGCAATTTTATATGAATAAAAAGTTGTTTTTATGACTCTTTGGGGAAATGGAGAGTGTGTATCTCTACTCTCTAGTAGTGGAAAATTTTTTTAATTATGTTTTTCTCTTTTAATTATTTGGTTTAAGTAGAAAACTATTTTTAGTTTCAATCATATAGCTAGTGTATAAAACTCATAAAATTTTATATTGTTGATATCAATGACAATGTTTATACTTAATTATGGCAGTATGTATAATTTGTAGATATTTAATTATGGCAATATATATAATTTAAGAGTATTAATCTTAATTTGTAGCAAGATATTATATGGATCTTAATGGATCAACTTGTGTTGTTGTTTCCCTTTGAAGTTTTGTTTGGATAGATGGATCTATACATTGTCCCTGACATAGAATGGGTTGGCACTCTATAAAAGGTTTTTAACATGTCTTAAGAATTATAAAGCATTTCTACCATCATTGAATGAGTCTTCAATAAATTTTCAATACAATGTTTCGCCTAGGTTTCTTTATGGCTTCACTCAATGAACATCTGTGCGTTCAATTTTAATACCTTAATTTGAGGATATATTGGAAAATACCTCTAAAAATCACATAATTTAACCCCCTACCAATATGAACCCAATATACCTTTTCAATGTAAAACCCCTACTTTCACTAGATATTGTAGGTATCCATTTTTTCATTAACTTTTTTTATACCCCTTTGTATTTTTCATTAAATTTGAGCTCCATTTTTTATAACTTCCAATATAAAAATCCTTTTCCCCCTATTATATGCTCAATATATTATGTCATTTTTTTCGTCAACCCCTAATAAGAATGCGTGTGGTATGGTATTGCTCCCTAAGTGAAGCTTTGTGCTAGGTTCGAGCATTTTCCTATTAATGTCATGTTATTGAAAGGAGAGTAATAAGAACCTCATGTGGAGAAAGATATTGATATTCATAACACATCTCAAAGGGATAATGTACTAAGACAACATAAATATTGCATTCATAACTATGTAGGACCACGTGGAGACAAGAATCTCACTTTTTGGCTTAGAATGGTGAATATGAAGAGCATGCATGAGTGTGCCATTGACCACTTCAATCTAGTTGTTTGTTCATGAGTGGAATGTTCTAGATAAACAAGTAAGAAATTGAGTAACTAGGAAAGCATTTTACAAAATTGGCTTAAGCTCTATGAGTCATGATCACAAATAATTCTAAGGGGCAACCCCAAATGCATTTCAATATGCCAAAATAAAAATTTTATAGCTTGTTGAGAAATCACAAACATGATTCTTGAAATGAGTACTACCATTTTTAAAAATTAATCTACAATCATAAAAAGAAAGTCTTGTTTCACAAAAGTCATTTTGAATACACTAAATAAGTCCATTGAAATGGATTGTGAAAGTCTTAGGTAGGAAAGTGTTGACCTAATCTAAATTTCAGAATTGATGGTTTCCCTTTGCTTCAAAGACGCAATGATAGATGAACTTCACTTCATGCTTATGCATATGCAGGTGTTGTGTAGTTTTTGATGTTTTAAAATTTTTTCTATATGAAGAAATATTTTCCTATGTGATAAGAGTTAGGTAATCCATGATAAAGGAAATTTAAATATAATTTAGTTTGTACAACCAATATTCTCAAATTAAAAAATCTACAGATGAGACTTGATATACCTTATAGGATATTGTAATGCATGAATGATGATGGAATCAAAAGAAATATTTATATAATACAAGTCACTCCATTTCTCAAATATGTCTAGCCAAATCTCTAAAATATTGTAAACATTTTAAGAGTGAAAATTAGTAAATGATCAACATTATTGGAGTTATATTTCTTATAGAAAAAGACAAACTGAAATTATTGGATGTAGGATGTGCACTTAACGTGGCATTGATCATATATCTTTAATGGCAAAGTAATGAAAAATAGTCATTAGTGTGAAAATGGTTTCCTTCTCTAGTATGTAGTGTCACCATTATTTTAATGCTTAGACAAGGGAATAAAATTTATGGCCATGTGTTCCCTAGTTCAGTTAGGGGATTAACAAATTTGTGAATGTTATGCCATCAAATCAAATGTTTTTTCAAGAAATACTAAAATAGAGAACTAACTACATCATATTTAATTTCAAATTGTTGTTCGATATTTGGTGAATAGAGAATTGGTTCTAATATGTAGTGTCACCATTATTTTAATTCTTAGATAAGGGAATAAAGCTCATTACCATGTGTACTATAGTTCAGCTAGGGGACTAACAAATTTCTAAATGGTATGCCACCAAGAATATAGAACCTTTGTTGAAGAACTACTAAAATAGAAAACTAACTATATCATATTTAATTTCAAATTATTGTTCAATATTTGGTGAATAGAGAATTGATTGGGAGTAGAAGACATCTTTGAGATATTGCAAAGTTTGTGTAATTATTTGTGACTAACAAAAATATGGTTACCTTATTCATAATAAAGAAAAATTATAAACATAATAATATAAAAAATATATGTAGATAATTTTCATATTGTTACTGGGAAGCTATACCAAATTTTCAATTTCTAAAAACTCCTAATCCAAACTAGTTCTCTAAATATCAAATATCCAACAAAAATTTGAAATTGAATTTGATGCATCTTCTAGAAAATATTATACCATAAATAATGTTAGGATTTTGATAACTTAGAAGTAAGATACCAAAAACAATAATACATGCACTAATTAAATGTAATAATTATATTGATAAGAAAGTGATGCCACTTCTAAAGGGAACCTCCTTTGAGAGGGTTATCTCCTTATATAACCACTTGTATTTGAAAAATATTCTACACCTTTTACGTTGAATGGTTTTTCATACGTATATAAGCTAATCGTTTTACATTGAATAATAGGTGCTTATTTGAATTGTCATGAACTTTAGGTTCTGACTCTCTATTATTATAGTCTCCATTTTTTACAAAGGATTTATATTACTATTATCATTACCAATACTTTGTTATATATATATTTTTATTATGCTCATTACTTCTATTAATGTGGTTTATCCTTGAGTCATGATAGGGTTATAGTTAAGAATTTGTTTTATGGTAACTCTTTCTCATTCTCTAAACTAGCCCTAAATTATTAGTTTTATTGTAGAAATTAATAATACAAATATTGGGATCCATTCTATTCTACTTCTACTCCATCTAATTTCCTATTCTTTTTATTCCTTTTGAGTGAAGCATGAGTTACATGAATAACTCCCTAAAACAAAGGAATAAAATCCATATGAATATGTGTTTGCATTATATCATAATTGCAATGAGTTTCTTCATCCAATTTTGACACTAGATCCTAGTCATTACCAAGACACATTATCGAAAAATGAATTTTACTTCTACCACCATAACTGTATTGATGGAAAACTCCCTTCCCAATTTTTTACTATGTTTTAAACTTGGTTATTTTGTCTAAGCTTCTTCAACAAGATCATACCTAGCTTCAATACTTGGATTCCCTTTTTCCCTCATGATATTTAGTAATTCTATTATTATCTTTGGTCTAGATATATAGAGAGAAGGGTGATTTTATTGGTCTTCCCCCCTTTCTACTACTCATCTTTGGGCATACAAGTATCAAATACATCTAATATATTCATTCCTATAGATGAATGTAAGCCACATAACTCATGCTCTTCTCCTCAACTCATAACCTTCATGCTATCCAATTTCTTATAGCTTTAGAGTCAATGCATTATGACTATTTTCCAATATTAACATAAGCTACAAATATTTTTATTATTGGAATTGTATCTACATGGAAATTTTGGACTATTTATTTATTTATTGCAATAAAATCAAGTTATCTATCATAAGCATCTAAAATGTTTTGTAAATTTTCTTATAATGGAGTCTTCCCACAAACCATAAATGCAATGATAGAAATAACCATAATGATTGTTGAAGATAAAAGACCCTAAAGATCAATCTAATCAATGTCATTTCGAATTTTCTTTATAATTCAAGAATAATAAAGTGGATGGTGTACCAATGGTTCTAGCTTGGACAACAAAAACTTATATTTGTCATGAATGAATTTTTGAATGATATAAATTTCCTTATTAATTTCAAATAACAAGGCATTACAATCAATAATCAATTGATACTCTAGATCATCCTCTAATGCTATCCCATTAATATTAACCTTGTATCAATTCTACGTGTAACAACCCTCGTCAAATTTCCATGTAAATAAAGTTAATAATGAGACATAATTACCATGGTCACGGGACACATATTCCAAGTTGAATTTTAGGAAAAACATCCTAGTGTGGGTGTTCATCTGGTTTATTATAACTAAGGAAATTGACAAAGGAAATGGAAAAGGCTCTGGAAATGCATGACGCATTAATTGACATTTTATTTATGAAAATAATGGAAAATATGAGAGAATGAAGGTGAAAGGTCACAGGTTGCATGTGAGGAGGAAATTGAAGTAAAATAATGGAAAATGAAGAAAATTGAGGCCTCATTAATAAAATGGCTTTTAAGGATTAGTTGGTACCTTTTTTCAGTTCAATTTTGGAGCTCTCTCACTCTTGGACACTTAGATTTTTCTTGGAGCACTCTAGCACTAGATCAAGGAAAGCAAAGGAAGGACCAAGAAGGCAAAGCGAAGAAAATATCAAGTAATGAAGAGAAATATCAAGCAACTACAACAGGATTACTTGCATGTATTGATTTGCATGTGTGATTTCCTTGCTAGATTTGGCATGCATGGTACATGCATGTGTGTTTTTAGTTCTTTTGCTATCATTGGAATGGGATTCTGTAGGTGTGACAATGTTATTTGGCCTTGCCTTGCCATTTGTGGATAACCATGGTGTGATAGGTTCTCTTGTATTTGCTTAAGTTGAATTACTGGATAGTTTCAAAACTGAGTGAGGTGGTCTCTAAGAGAAAAAAACACATGGCCTAGGAAACCATGGATCAAAGAAGGTGGGATTGTAGTAAAGGTGGATTTTGTGTGCCTTGGTAGGCCTATGAATCATCTACTAGTGGATGGTGGGATATATGGTAAATCCTAGAGGTGTGTGCCCTCAATTAAGCATAGGAATCTTGGGTTGGTGTATGGCGAGATATATGGTAAAGCATAGAGGGTGGAGTCTCGATTAGTCCTAGGAATTGTTGACTATTGAATGGAGGGATATATGAGAAAGCCTAAAGACTAAGAGGTAGGAAAATTCCTCATGGTTTAGGTGGAGAAATCCAGTGGCATCCATGCTTGTTTAGGGTCTAGTGATCCGTTGGGGATTGCAGTAAAGGCTGAGGAAACATGGTTTTCTTTGGTTTTGAGTCCTATATTCATACTTGGAATATGGAATGGGGGTGATTTCCTGAAAGAAAGATTTGGTTCGAATCAAATCTATGGTCAGGGGGTTTTTGGAGGTCTCATACCTAGTTGGATTTTTCATTCGTTAATAAGAGCTTCTTCTCCTTAGTATTTCATGTGTAAATTTTCTGGCTTATATGTGGGTTTTATTGTTGGTATATCCTTGTTACCTTTGTTGATTATATGTTGGTTATGAGTATGTTTTATGATAGACTTGATGTATGGATCTCATCTTGCGACGCCCAAAAATTCTTCGTCGAAATACATAATATTCGACGATTTTTACACACACAATTCTCGTTTCTACATCCAATTCCCATGATAGTATATTTATACTCGAAATAGGGGCAATAGAGTATATGTTCTAAACAATAGCAAACGAGGCATATCAAGCAAAACATGTCGCAAAAAATCATAGGTTTTAGGTACTCCAGACTAGCTAAACACGAAACCCCCAACAGCGGGACAAAATGAAGATGATATCAGGCAACAAAATTGACAGTCACATGCACTAGTTTAAGGAAAAGACTTCAAACCATGGATTCAAAACTTCCAATCCACCATCCCCAAAACATCTAATGAGAAGTACCAAATTAGCTGGCTCCTATAGAAAATGCATCCAAGCCCTTGCCAAAAAAGCATCGCATCTGACATGATCTTACAAAAGCATTAAAAAGGAAATGTGGTGAAACTAAAATTGAATAAATATGCTATAGACTGTTGAACATCAGCCTTAAAACCATAGTCGAATTAAAGCCACAAATCCTCAAATTTTTTTTTTTATAAAAACTTGGCCTCAAATATTCCATTTATCCTTACACAAAGGCTTCTGCCATCTCCCCAGTATTTAACAAGGCCCCCCCTGCGAGAACCCAAAAACATTCAGCTACCTCCTATGATATAGGAACAAAATCCTTACATAGAGAGTCAAACCCGCAGACAAGTAGGAATTACATATGCAGCTGATGTCTTTCAATATATTGAGACACAAATATGCGCTTGAGGAAAATTCAAATTACATAGCGTCGAAGGACATGATGAAGGGAGTGTTAAAGGACAACAAACAGAAGGAATTGATTGATAGTGATAGTCCTCATCTTGCTGCAACAGATGCTCAACAACTTGATTCATGGAAGAAGAATGGAGAAAAGGCGAGAAGGATATTGTTCGAGGGAATTTGAAATCATATTGTCTCGAGTCTCCATGGAAAGGAAACTCCATATGCCATGTGGTAGGCCTTGACAGATCTTGTTCATAATATTAGTGACGATAGAAAGTTGGTGCTGAAAGAAAAGCTCGGAAAGATCAAGATGGAGAAGGGAGACATATTCCAAAAACACTTGAAGAATTTCACTCAATGTCAATATGAGCTTGGAAGTGTTGGGTTATTGTTTCCAACGAAGATTTGGTAAGCCTATCTCTTCTAGGCCTTACCAAGAGCTGCTATATCTACCAAGACTCTGTGAAAGGCAGGAGCAAACTACTAGACTGTGAACGATTGTGGTCTGACTCGGTATAAGAAGAATTTTGACAAAGCACCAAAGATGGATCCTCATCAAAGAATTATGATGAGGATAACTATAACTTGGCTGGAAATGTGAATAAAGTAAAAGGGAAGTTATACCATTCCAAATCTAAGTCCGAAAAGGTAGGAAAGAAGTGAGATTCATTAAAGGTCAAAATTTTCAATTGTCATGACTAGGGACACTATGCCACAAATTTTCCACAAAAGAAGAACAATAATAAGGCCTAAGGAGGAGCAGCAGGTGAGAAGGTCTACTCAAGAGAATTGATAAGGTCTACTCCTTCTCCAAATATTTTACAAGTCTGCCTTCAAAACTAAATATGAAAATATTCCAAACAACTTCTCCAAGTCTTGATCCTGTGAATTGTTTCGAACCCAAACAAAAATATAAAGATAGAGGGCGTATTTTGTGCCTTTCACAAGTTAAGGGGTGTATAAGTATGAGTTCTGCATTTTTATGATCAAGGCGAAGTTTACAGATAGTCATGGGTCTTCAAGGGTTGAAACTGCATAGGTTACAAGCCTAATTTCATAGGTTTGTGAGAGTTGCAGGATCTTAGGGCTCCATATCTACAATTTCATGAAGTATTACACTGATCTGAGTTCTGCAACAAGACAAAATTATAGGTCTATAATAGACCTTCCACAGGGCTGAGTTTCATGCCTGTAACATAGTAAATATCCACAAGGATAAGGTTTTAAATTTTTTCTCTTCCATAGGGAAAATTTTAGTCTTTGCTTGCCACAAATAGCTTCTACAATAATGATCAACAATTACAAGCTCCCCATAATAGTATGCACGGTATCGATTTTTCCAGTCTCATCATCAAATACTTGGAATATCACATCTACCAAGGATGTACTCATTAGATAAACAACATGAGTTGTTGGTTTGAGTGTTCAGGAGTCTTTCTAATACAATTTGCTTCCTTCTCCATACTTCTGTAACTTTATTTTATGGCTTGGTAGTTATGGTTTTATCTTGTTTAGGAACGCAATTCAAGTTACACTTACGAACCATATGTCCAATGTTATGACATTTTAGGCAATCCATATTATTCATGAATGAGGAGTCATGAATTATTCCTGCAAATTTTGTTCTAGGCAGCGGATGTGGACCATTATATTTCTCATTGTGGTGTGCCCTACAAACCTTTTCCATGTCCCAAATTTTGTACAAGGATAGAAATAACCAAAAAATACACTTTTCTACATCAGAGATGGAGATTGTCTTGATGTAATTCTGAAGTTTTTTTGCCTTGGGATTCTTTGATGATATCCATTGTCTCTTGCATCCTTGCTACCTTTTGTAGAGTATTGCCTTGATTTACTTCTAAGTTCATTTTTCCTTAAAATCCTTTGGTCAAATTTAATGCCTCTTACATTCTTGACACCATATTTAGATGTTCTTGGAGTAGGGTTTTTTTGAATGTCATCTTGACTCTTCTCCTTGTCTTTTCTATAACTCGGGGCATCAATATTTCTTTCAGGCTTCTCCACATCCTTCTTGTTTGAAGCATTATGGTTTTCATCGTTCTTGGTTGAGGGTTCACCTGCATACCCAAGACCTCATTTATCAAGAGGATGTATTTGATGACTTAGGATGTCAACTAGGGTTTCAGATCTCTCAGAGATATTGAGAGTCTTGTTCAGATGATCAAATTATTTCCATAGGAGATCAATTTATTCTTTCATCATATTGCATTCTTCATCCTTCTTTGCTAGATGATTCTCCATTTCATCATTCATTCTCATTGGTTCACATGATTGGGCCTTAAGTGAGGTGATTTAAGATTTTAACTTGGAATTATATTCATTCTTTTCTTCATTGAAATATCATGGCATTTCTTTCCTTTTCTGCTTCATCGACATATCCTTCTAGTAGTGCCAAAGCTTCCATTACTTTTTCAACTCCTTGTGCTTATTTCTTTGCTTCTACTGGTTGAGATTAAAGGGAGGACACCTCTTCCTTGTATTGACCAATTTTTGCTTCAAGTTTATTCAATTCCTTGTGTCTTTTCTCAAGATAGATTGATAAAGGGTCTTCCATTTTATTTGTTTTATCCAATTGATTTGTCATGGAAATGAGTTCTTCATGCTTCCTTTTCTTGTTTTGATGAAATTCCTCCTTAAGCTTGGTCAGCTCCTCATCTCTTTCTTGTAATTGAAGCTTCAATAAGTTAACTTCCTTCCTTGTCTTGTGAAGGTCATGGTCACCATCTTGTGCTTTCTTCTTGAGCTCCTCATTTCCCCTTTTCAAAGTGCTTATGTCTGCTAGGGTAGCTACAAGTTTTGCATTGAAATCTTCCTTGAGATCATCTTCAATTTCTTCATCTTCTAGGTTGTCCTTGGTATTGATGTCTTCACTCTTATTTTCAGCTTAATGGGTTCTCGATTTTCATTCCATCATCTTCTTGATTAGAGATCATGGTCGGTGCTCCTCTTGAGTGAATATCTAGAAGTTTTTTTGACATATCTCTTCTTGAAGAACATTTTTCGACTTTGGCCTTGATAGCATATGGTAGCCCACTCAAGCTTTCCTTCATCACTCTTGCATTATATTCCTCAGATTCTTCAAACTTCAAGACCTTCAACTTTTTTTAAACTTCAAGACCTTTGTAAGAAATAATAACGTTTGTTTGATGACTTTAATTTTCTATATATAACAACTCATTTGTCTTATAATTTTAATTTATGTATAATTTATTGTTCTATAACAACGTCTAGTTTTGGTATTGTTGTATAACATACTCTTAGTCATTTGGAAATTCTCTAGTGTATTTAGATGTCTCATTTGGCTAACATTTTATTAAAAATTGATTTAGGTAGTTTACTAATAATTCATTTGAAATGAAAAAATTCATGAATAAATATTTCTTATCAATCAAGTTAAAAAGGACAATATTGATATAATATTATTTTTTAATAGAATTTTAAATCTATAAAGCAATAACATATATTATAATATTAATTAAATTATTATAAATAATAAAATATTTTATTTACACATAGCTAATTCATTAATTATTAAGTAGTAAATTAGATTTAATTAAATTATAAATGGAAAAAAAATTAGAGAAATGACCAACTAAATAAATTAAAGAAATTATGAAAATGTAAATTTCAATTCTACTATGATTTACTTCTTTTCAATTTCATCTTCATTTCGAGAGATAGTGTAGCGATTGGTGTTCCTAAACAATTGTGCAACATAGCGAGGATAGAGTATGTGGGAGCATGGAAGTTGTAATGGAAGTTGTAGAAGTTCTAGCTATCGCCAAAATTATTTAAACGAATTGTGACCTCGTCCTTCTACCTGAAGATGTGCCGGGAGAAATAGGACTGCCAGGACTATTTTCCAATTCATCATTACTCGGGGGGAAGATAATAGTGTTCAACGGGATGGGAATGCCAGGAATGCCATTTACCATAATTATTCTCTATAAATTATAAGTTTATAAGTATGACAGGGTACGAGATGTTGAAATGTTACTTTCAACAGTGGCTGTGCAGAGCCGCTTTCTATTTTCTTCTCCAGTTTTATGTACTCCCAACTGCTTTCTAAATTTGCTAAATAGTCATTTCGGATTTGTTTTGATCGACACAGTCCTGTTTTATTTTGAAAAACAATATTTTTTATTATGTTCAGGGACAGACTCTGTTTTGGGAAAACAGAGTACTTTATATTTTCTTGCACAGTCAAACAGATATTTTTCTTTGTACGCAGGCATTTTTTATTAACCCTGTGGTCCCCAGGAGGAACAGTGTCTTGTTGATATGGCGAAGTTCCGCAAGTGGAACGAACTCACATATGTTACCACAGCCTTTTGTTTTGGGCCGATGCGATACACACATCGCAATATATAATCGCAAAGGTTAAATCGAAGGCCTTTTATTTTATGCCCCGATTGCACTATCGAATGGCGGAATCAATCCAATTTATATGGCACAGTTCATAGTTTGTCATCGCATCTAGTTCCTAATCGGAGATCGCAATTTATTTGGCCCGATTGACATTTTGAAATGGCAGACCCGATGGAGTTATGTGACAGAGTTAATTGATCCATCGCATCCGCTTTCAAATCGCAATCGCAATTTTATTTTGGTCGCGTGTTTTGTTATAACACGGACACGATTGTTTTATATGGCAGAGTTGATTATGGCCATCGCATCTGGTTTGCAATCGCAATCAGAATTTTGTTTGGTTGTTTGTTTCGCGTTGAGGTCGCGGACCCGACGCAAGTTTAGATTGAATTTAAATTGTTTGATCACGCGTTCAATGCGCTATTGTAAAGTGGGCCCCAATAGTTTTTAAATAGATTTATTTTAAAAAATTTTAATATAGTTTTGTTTTAAAACAGATTTATGTTATTTCGTTTTAAAATAGGCAAGGCATATAAAAATCCAAAAAGGCCCGAGAGCCTGTTGTATGTAATGTTTTATTTGATATGCACAACAGTGCGTGAATAGGAAGAAAAACATAGCAGTGTATTTTCACAGAGATAGAGAGTGTTGTTTTGTTTGAGAGACAGTGAAGTCTTGTGCACTGTGTTTTTGAAGCAGTCACATTTTGTAAATCCCTCTATGCGAGGAAGACATTGTAATAGATTTCTTTTGAAAGAAATAGAAGTTTGTTTTTAGTGTGGAAACTCTATCTCCTGTCAAGAAATTTTTATATTTCTCTGTGTTGAAGAGGGGAGTCTACTCTCTCCATTGTTTGTTCTGGAATTTTCAATATTCAAACATGATATCGGAGCTAGTCCAGGCTCTTTGAAGATCAAAGAAGTTGAAGGAAGGAGTTCTTTGTTGCAACAACTTCTCCGATAGTGTGAAGACTCACCAAAAGGATTCAAGGTATTTCTCTATACGTATTTAGTGTTACTGTTGAAGTACGAAAGTGAGATATTTTAAATACACGATCAAGTGTTTTTTGAATCATAGTTAAGAGTGCGGAAATGGCTGGAGCCAACATCGGTATGGGTATGGGAAATATCCATCTCCCAATGTTTAATGGGAAAAATTATGACTACTGGTCAATAACTATGAGAGCATTATTTGTTTCCCAAGACTTATGGGAATTTTTTGAGGATGGCTTTGAAGAGCCTGCAAATGAAGAAGAGTTTGAAGATTTAACTTAGGCAGAAAGAGAGTTGCTGAAGAGAAATAGGAAGAAAGACTCCAAGGCTCTCTTCTTATTGTATCAAGTAGTGCATGAGAGTGTGTTTACAAGGATAGCAGCAGCCAAGAGATCCAGAGAAGCACGGGAAACTCTCAAGACAGCCTATCAAGGCATGGAAAACTTCAATTGCTGAGGAGAGACTTTGAAACTCTCTGTATGAAAGAGTCAGATAATATTAACTCATTCTTCACTCATGTGATTGGAATGGTCACACAAATAAGATCTCATGGAGATACTCTTGAAGATAAGAGGATTGTGGAAAAACTCTTGAGGAGTCTACCCTCAAGATTCGATGTGATTGTCACCACCATAGAGGAGACTAAGGATCTCACAAAGTTCACAGTGGATGAGCTACATGCATCACTGATGACTCATGAGCAGAGATTGGGTAGGAGTGAAAACTCATATCTAGAGCATGCCTTTAAGACCCAAATGTCTTTCGGAAGAGGAAGAGGACAAGGCAGAGGAAACAAAAGAGGAAGAGGCAGAAGCCAAAACAGAGGTGGAAGGAACAATCCAACAAATTCTCAAGGAAGGGGCAGCAATCCAAATCAGCATCAAGGCCAAGGCAGCAACTAGCAAAGTGGTCAGCAGAATGCTCAAGGACGGAGGTATGATAAGTCCAATGTCCAATGTCACTATTGTAAAAAATATGGTCATTATGCTAATGAATGTAGAAAGAAAGCAACATGATATGGGAAGTAGAACTAGTGCAAATTTCACTAGAGAAAATATCAGCCAAGATAATTTGTTTTTTAGCTTGTAATATGGCTGAAGAAAGAAGTGAGGATTTATGGTTTCTAGACTCCGGTTGCAGTAACCATATGACAGGAAACTTAGCAATGTTTTCTATTCTAGATGAGAGTGTGAAGTCACAAGTCACACTAGGAACTAATAGCAAAGTTTCTGTTATGGGAAAAGGAAAAGTAAATCTTTTAACAAAGAAAGGTGCAATGAAATCCATAGCAGATGTGTATTATGTTCCAGGAATGAAGTGTAACCTCTTAAGTATTGGATAGATTGTTTAAAAGGGGTATAATGTATTTTTTGAGGATGATGTTTGTACCATCATGGACAAACCACCCAGCAAACAATGTATTGCTGAAGTGAAGATGACAAGGAACATGATGTTCCCTCTTAGAATGAGAGCATATTTGAAGAATGAAGAAAAGATAGCAGCAGTGACAAAAGAGGCTATCCAAATCGAACCAAAAGATGAAAATTGGTTGTGGCACTTGAGATTTGGACATCTCAACTATGGAGGTCTTAACTTGTTGAATAGAAAAGGAATGGTAAGAGGTTTACCATTGATAGAGAAACCGGACAACCTTTGTGAAGGTTGTATCTTGGGGAAACAACACAGAGAAAGCTTTCCTTCCGGGAAAAGCATAAGGGAAAAGACACCCTTAGAGATTGTCCACTCAGATTTGTGTGGACCGATGCAGACTCCATCGCTTGCTAGCAACCACTACATGTTAACATTCATAGATGATTTTACAAGAAAAACTTGGGTTTACTTTTTGAAAAACAAAATTGAAGTGTTTGAAAGGTTCTGCAATTTCAAAGCACTTGTTGAGAACCAAAGGGGGCTGCACATCAAAGTCCTAAGGACTGATAGAGGAGGTGAGTATATCTCTAAATATTTTCTACGTTTTTGTTGAGAAAATGGTATTCATAAGCAGTTTACAACAAGATATACTCTGCAGAAAAATGGAGTAGCCGAAAGGAAGAATAGAACCATAATGGACATCGTAAGGAGTATGTTAAAGGCAAAGCATTTGCCTAATGATTATTGGGTTGAAGCTGTACATTGTGCAGCGTACATTTTGAATAGGTGCCCTACAAAAGCAGTGATGAACAAAGTGCTGGAAGAGGCATGGAGTGGCGCAAAGCAAAGTGTCACACACATGAAGGTTTTTGGACGTGTGGCTTATGCACACATACCGAATCAGCTAAGGAAGAAGTTCAACAGCAAGGGGGAGAAATGTTTTTTCATTGGATACAGTGAGGAATCCAAGGCCTACAGGTTATACAACTCATCCACCAAGAAGTTTATTGTGAGCAGAGATGTTCAGTTCATTGAAGAAGAAGCTTGGGATGGAAGCATAGAGAAAACAGTGAATGTTAAACACTCGTTTATCTCATGATGAAAATGATGATGAATTGGCTGAAATACATCCCCAAATAGCAGCACCAACACAAGAGCAGCAAAGCACACCCTTGAGGAGAAATGAAAGTGCTTCTCCAAGCACACCACAAGGAGGAAATTCACGTGCTTCCTCAGGCATTTATACACCTAATGAAAGAGGTAAGAAGTTCAGAAATTTGAATGATATTTATGCACAAGAGGCAGCAAATGAAGGTATCAATTCTTTGTTTGCTTTATATTGTCATGTTGATGATCCTGTTCATTTCGAAGAAGCTATCAAGGATAAGAAATGGATAGAAGCTATGGAGGAGGAGATTAATGCCATAGAAAGAAACAAGACTTGGGATTTGGTTGAACTCCCAAAAGGTAAAGATGGCATTGGAGTTAAATGGGTATACAAGACCAAGAGTAATGCTGAAGGGAAAATAGAGAGACACAAGGCCAGACTTGTTGTCAAAGGTTATAAGAAGAAGCATGGAATAGATTATGAGGAAACTTTTGCACTGGTTCCAAGAATTGAAACCGTGGGAGCAGTGTTGTCCATAGAAGCACAAAACAAGTGGAAATTTTATCAAACAGACGTGAAGTCAGCATTCCTAAATGGAGTGTTAATGGAAGAGGTTTACATTGAACAACCCCTCAGCTATGAAAATAAAGGTCAAGAGCACAAAGTGTGCAAGTTGAAGAAATCTCTTTATGGGCTGAAGCAAGCGCCAAGAGCGTGGTACAATAGAATAGACTCCTATCTACTGGAAAATGGATTTGAAAAGTGTGAGGGAGAACCCACCCTCTACATCAAAGAAAAATACGGTAAAATGTTGATTGTAGTTTTATATGTTGATGATGTTATTTTCACAGGCAATGATGATTACCTTATTGAAAAATTTAAAACAGTTATGAAAGAAGAATTTGAAATGACTGACATGGGTTTGTTAAGATAATTCTTAGGAATAGAAGTAGAAAAAGATGAAAATGGGATTTTTATCTCACAGGAAAAATATTTTAATGAAGTGCTGGAAATATTTAATATGCAAGATAGCAAAGCAATGATCACTCCCACAGTGATGGGATTAAAGCTCAGCAAAGAGGACAGCAACAAGGATTTTGATCCTAGCTTGTAGAAGAGCATAGTTGGTAGCCTCATGTATTTGACTGCAACTAGGCCAGACATAATGCATGTTGTTAGTTTAATTTCGAGATTCATGGAGAAGCCAAAGGATGCACATTGGCGGGCAGAGTGAAAGAGAATTCTCAGGTATGTTAAAGGTACTAAAAGGTTTGGTATTTTATATACCGCTTCGGAATGTTTAGATTTAGTTGGATACACCGACAGTGATTGGGCCGGAAAGTGTAGATGATTGGAAGAGCACTTCCGGTTATGTTTTTCACATGGGTTCAGGAGCCATTTCATGGGCTCCTAAAAAGCAGCCTATTGTAGCGTTGTTTACAGTAGAGGCAGAATATGTGGCAGCTACAGTAGCAGTGTGTCAAGCAATTTGGATGAGGAGGATGCTAAGGAGTTTGTGCCGAGAGCATACAAAATGAACAGTGATTTTCTGTGACAATAGCTCAGCTATTGCATTATCTAAGAATTTTGTGTTTCATAAGAGGATGAAACACATTGACACAAAATTTCATTACATCAGAGAATTGGTAAGCAATGGTGAAATTATTTTGGAACACTGCAGAACTCAGGAGCAGTTTGCAGACATTCTGACCAAGCCATTGGGATAGAAGAGTTTCAATTTTTTGAGAAAATGCTTGGGTATGACTGATAGCCCAGCAGTTGAAAGTAAGGGTGAGTGTTGAAATGTTACTTTCAACAGTGGTTGTGCAGAGCCGCTTTCTATTTTCTTCTCCAGGTTTATGTACTCTCAGCCACTTTCTAAATTTGCTGAATAGTTAGTTCTGATTTGTTTTGATCGACACAGTCCTGTTTTATTTTTAAAAATAGTCTTTTTTATTATGTTTAGGGACAAACTATGTTTTGGGAAAATAGAGTACTTTATATTTTCTTACATAGTCAAACAGATATTTTTCTTTGTACGTAGACATTTTTTATTAACCTCGTGGTCCCCACAAGGAACAGTGTCTTGTTGATGTGGTGAAGTTCCACAAGTGGAACGAACTCACATATGTTACCACGGCCTTTTGTTTTGGGTCGATGCGATACACACATCGCAATCAAATACACTGCAAACCATGTTACAATCGCCCTCCATCGTCAACCGAGGCCCGTGGGTCCATAGACCACGCAGAAAAATAATATATAATCGAAAAGGTTAAATCGGAGGCCTTTTGTTTTATGCCCCGATTGCACTATCGAATGGCGGACCCAATCCAGTTTATATGGCACAGTTCATAGTTTGTCATCGCGTCTGGTTCCCAATCGGAGATCGCAATTTATTTGGCCCGATTAACATTTTGAAATGGCAGGCCTGATGGAGTTATGCGATAGAGTTAATTGATCCATCGCATCTGCTTTCAAATCGCAATTAAAATTTTCTTTTGGTCGCGTGTTTTGTTATAACCCGGACCCGATTGTTTTATATGGCAGAGTTGATTATGGCCATCACATCCAGTTTGCAATCGCAATCAGAATTTTGTTTTGTCGTTTGTTTTGCGTTCAGGTTGTGGACCTGATGCAAGTTTAGATTGAATTTAAATTGTTTGATCGTGCGTTCAATGTGCTATTGTAAAGTGGGCCCCAACAATTTTTAAATAGATTTGTTTTAAAAGTTTTTAATATAGTTTTTTTTTAAAACAGATTTATGTTATTTCATTTTAAAATAGGCGCGGCATATAAAAAGCCAAAAAGGCCCGAGAGCCTATTGTATGTACTGTTTTATTTGATATGCACAGTTGTGCGTGAATAGGAAGAAAAACACCGCAGTGTATTTTCACAAAGACAAAGAGTGTTGTTTTGTTTGAGAGATAGTGAAGTATTGTGCACTGTGTTTTTGAAGCAGTCACATTTTGTAAATCCCTCTGTGTGAGGAAGACATTGTAATAGTTTTTTTTTGAAAGAAATAGAAGTTTTTTTTTAGTGTGGAAACTCTGTCTCCTGTCAAGAAATTTTTACATTTCTTTGTGTTGAAGAGGGGAGTTTACTCTCTCCATTGTTTGTTCTGGAATTTTCAATATTCCAACATGAGAAAAACTGTGTATTGTATAAAGGTATAATAAACCACTAGGGATTAAAAAACTAGATTAATGATTAAATCATGTAAAACTTAGAGATTACAGGTTTACCAAAAATAGGGAAAGTATGAAAGAAGAAAGATATGAAAAAAAACAAAAAAAAATGACTTCAAAAGTAGAATCAATCAACGATAAGTACGTCAACCAATAAAGAAAAACCAACCACAAGATGTGCAAGTCAACAAATTGACATCCACGACACAAATAACACTTAATTTATTCCAAGAAATTGATCCATAATATAGACTGCAACTATCATACTTAATATCATCATTTGGTTTATTTTCAGATATAATTTATCTATAATGTTAAAAAATTCATTGAAATGTAAATTTCAATTCACTCACCATCACTTATTTTTAATTTTAACTTCATTACCATTCAATTCACTCACCATTACTTGTTTTTAATTCTAACTTCATTTCCACATAGATCTGCAACTATTAGGATTATTACCCACAGGATACCAACAAAAACATTTTTCCATCGTAAAACCGAAAAAAGCAAGAAAAATATTCCCCTCACTACAGTGTAACCATAGTGAGCTATCATTTTTCCTACAATTGACATGTGTAACTTTTGGATGCCGTGACTCGTATAATAAAAAGATACTCACATTCAACATGGAAATTAGTTGGTGTTTTCAAAGAATATCTTCAAACATCAAGAATACATGTTGCATTAAGACCAAGTTGGTGTTTTCAAAGAATATCTTCAAACACTAAGAATACATGTTGCATTAAGATGTTGAATCAAAACGGAATAGCAAGGTACTTATCCCTTTTAAATTTTTTTATAATAAAATTTTAAATCTATTAAGCAATAATATATATTAATATTATAAATATTAAAATATTTTATTTACGGATAACTAATTAATTAATTATTAACTAGTAAATTATTGCTTTTAATTAAATTAAAAATAAAACCAGTTATTTTTAAGTGTTATTTTTTTGGAAAAGAGTAGAGTTTATTTTCATATTTAATTTGTCTATAATTTTATAAGATTCATTGAAATCACTAATTTGACTAACAAAATCTGCAGAATAAAAATGCTATTGGTGTTGAATCCATATAGTCAAAAAAATATTTTAAACAATACAAATCAACATTTCACCCAAAAAAATCACTAAATTTCACCAAGAAATAAGTCTACAACTCCAAAATATAACTTAAAATAAAAACATTCAATTTATATTTATAAGTCATATTAAATTCATAAATTGAGAAAAATTCAACTTATATTAAAATCTTGAATTATAAATTGAAGGAAAATAAATTTTAGATTAGATAAATAACCAACGAAATTATAAAAATATAAATTTCAATTCTACTCTCTATTACTTGTTTTAACTTTAGACTTCCGACAGACGAGTGCAGCGATGGGTGTACCTAAACAATTGGGCAGCACAGTGAGGATGGAATATGTGAAAACATGGCAGTTGTACCACGTTCTCGCCATCCCCAAAATTCTCCAAACAAACTGTGCATATCTCTCCTCCTCCTTCTACATCGTTTGTTTCTTCTTTTTTGAATTGAACGACAGGTAACGCTGCTACTGTTTCTGGAGGAAGCCCAACTCTGACAGAACCCATCTGGTCTTGCTGTGCGACGAGCTGCGGATGGGGGTAGGGATGGCGGCTAAGAAAATTCAACCCCTCTAACAGGGCGTTGATCTCCTCTAACAGGGCGTTGATCTCCTCATATTGGGCACGATCTCCACGTATTCCTGGTTCATTGTTTTCCGATTCATCGTCACTTCTGGGGCGAACAGGATGTAGAGGTATTCCTACTTGGAAGTATGACGATGTGCCGGGTGGTGAAAAAGGACTGCCGGGGCTATGGCTATTGCTGTTGACCGATTCATCATTGCTCGGAGGGCGAACGTAATACTGTTCACGCATTGCTAGAATATCAGTAGCTGTGGGAGGAGGATTAGGGTTGCGTAGCGACTCATCGTCTATCCGGTGACTTCTTGGGTCAGCCATTGTTCAGAATTACTCTTACGCTCAACTACCCTTTGCAAACACTCACAGTCACGAGTTAGGTTTTTCACAAGACCTTAATATATACCTTTGAATACTATGTATGTCAGATTCAAATTTGGAAATCTCTTGTTTGTGGGTTTTTCTATAATTAAAGTTACTGCCAAAGCCACTTTTTCAGTACAAGAGATGATGTATTCGAACGTCGAGCTCTAGTAGCATGCATTCATGGCGGCTTTATTATGTCTATTCCATTACGGAAAAATGATGAAGGATGTTTTAATCTGCATGCTAAATCCAATGTTATGTTGGGGGAGCTATGCTCATCATTAGTAATATTAATGTTAATGTTAAATCTAAATTAATGTTTGTGGAAAAAAAAACTATTAACATTTGTAATTTTGTTATTTATTTGATATTATGCTTTTTCATATAACATTTATATATATAGTTTGAATGGCTTTAATTTTTAAGAACGCATATTTACTCTTAACATTTTACATATTGAAATTCAAATGAGATAGAATATGTAAATTTGTGTAGATTTTAATAGTGACATATTTATATAAAGATAAGTTTTCTTTCATAAATACGGAAGTCTTATACACTTATTTGTATATTAATTTGTATTCTTGGACTTGGGAGTAGTGTTGTGGATTATGGGATATTTATAAGCATGTTGTCAACCATACACACTAAACCAAAATACCAACAAAACTACAATTTCATATTCACTAAAGAAGATCATTGAAAGATTCTTTTCAACTAAAAGACTATCACATTGATTGAAATGCCACAATAATCATTAGCTTGAGGCTAAGAGGTGGAGCTCCACATGAGATGGAGAATTCCCATCTTAGTCAACTCTAATTTGTTAATTTCTGCAACTAGGGTCAAATTCCACATTGGCCAACACACATGATTAAGATATTAATTTAATTAGATCCCTCTTTTCGAAAGGGTCAAAATTGACCTATAGATCACCCTAATCCATTAAGAAAAAGTTAAGTTGTGAATTAATTTATAGATTAGCCTAATTGGTTAAGTAAAATTTAAGTTATGAACTAATTAATTATTTTATGGGTCGGCCTAACCGCATGTTGATGCAGTCAAAGCCCCAAGCTTTCACCCACAAAGTTATACATAGAAACAACCTCAAGTTCATTTAGACACATTAGCTCATAAGATCTCCTCCATGCTATTTTTGTTTTTGGTCGTATTTTTTGTTTCTCGCTCCACATGTCTACAGAGCTACGCAAAGGTCGAGATCAAAAAAGTGATCACACATGAGATCTAGGTGATATGAGCAATGTCACGCGAAAGGATTAGGCTTAGGGTCGCAAAGCCGCTCATTTGGGTGTGTTATCTGAGACAAGGACCCCTGATCACACATGCTTGTTGAGGGATGTGCTAGGTCATACAAGTCGATTGGGCTGATACAAGATGGGTCGCGGGCACAAAGTGTTGTGGTAGCGACTGAGAGCATCAAAGTGATCTCGGTCCATCAGCTACCGAATTTACCCATGACCTTTTACTTATGTGATATGGTTAGAATTGCACTGAAAAGAGCATTAAAAGAACACATATGCATGCTTTAAGAAAGAGGAAAAAAGACAACAATCATCAACTTAAGAACACGAGACATTAATAATGAAGTTTACCCAGTGTGGGCTATGTCTTTGGGCCCGGTTTGTCAAAATCGGGTAGGCCGCTTCATATAGTGCTAGAAGATGTGATGTACATAGACGATGTTCTTTGTCATACAAGGATATACCCTCAACATGAGTGGCTTCTCTCTCCACGAGATGTTTTGCTACAAGAACTCTCACTCATAATGGATCTCCTATCAACATGATATAATCTCACATGAAGAAAAAACAAGATCTTGCAACATGCATCAAGAAAGGATCTAGAAATCATAATACATCTCACATCAAAAAAGAGGCACATGATCAAAGCTTCATATACCTCAACCCCCGAAGTTGGTTGAAGAAGCAGATGCTTAGCTATCGAATCTAGTTGCACCATCGAAATTCGTGGTGCTGAGGGGGCATAGAATCGATTGTCCACACTTGATAATTTGACACCGTCATTCCAATCTAGAAAATGGTTGAAAGATGGGAAGCTTTTGCTGCTAAAATGGACATCGCCATTGATTTCTTGTCGCCAAAAGGTGTAAAATCGATATAAAGTTTGTCGAAAAATGAACTCCCAAAAAGTTTTGTGCCTCGAGGAATATTTTTAATGCCCTCAAGGTTCCCATAAGATTATATTCTATCGGAATCTACAAATCTGCTGCACAGATGGCCATTCTGACTTTTCCATCACATTCCCTACGAAATTCTAGTTAAAATGACTATAAACTTCATATTATTCTGACAAAATGAATATTTACCTCCCCATGGAATCTTTTAGGCATCAAGGAATATTCTCTCGCAACAAATTCTTCGCCTCGAAAAGCATGTCCACACATGATTTCCATTCTCGTTCCGCTCATCCGCCTCTTTGCTTCTCGTAAAAAATGAGTTTTCGGGTTTTATACAATGTTTTTTCGTGGCGAGTTTTCAATGAATAGCCCGTGGGGTATTGGTTATGGGCGGAGTTGTTATGGCGGAGGTCCGGGGATTCCAACCCCCAACCCCGCCAGAATTGGCGTTTTTTTGAAAAAATATTAAATATGGGGCAACAATTTAATTTTTTTTATATGGTTTGGTTTTAATTTACGTTTTTGGTTGGGTTGACCGTGGATAGGTCCACCCTAAGTGGCCGGGTTGGTTCGATTCTCGCCGGCCCATATTAATGGTGCCATATGTGGTGGGGCATTGCTCAGGTCCACTAGAGATGGCCTGCCCACTAGCCATTTAGGGCTTGTTTATGGTGGAGATTCTGACGGGGGGTAGTCGAGGGTCGATAGGCCGGCCCCCAATGAATTTATTTTAATAAAGAAATGTGACATGTCATGGGGTGGCGAGGGGGGGTAGCCCGCCACCCCCCCGATTTTTATATATTTTTTTAATTCTTAAAATGAATTCGTTAATTTCAAAATTTTTTTCCAAAATAAGGGTTATTGGGAAATTTAACGAGGCCACAATTTCGCCCATTTTTGGGAGCTAAGTTCCCCTGCTAGTTTACGATGAATTTGTGGGATACTTAAACATTTCCCACTACCCAGTCTTTGACCAAAACATTTGACTCCTCTCACTTCTCCATACGGGCTCGGATTGGAGATTCGTTTGCACCGTTGGAATCAGGGCGACGATTACTTTCAATCTAAACTCGATTCAAGAGCAATCTAGCTAGTTTTAATTTTGACCATTTCTTAGCCCTCTTAATCTCCTACGGGTGTCTCGAGCCACTTGGATCAATCCTCCCCACCGAGGAGCTTTTTGGTTCAGCAAAAGCATGAACATAATCTGCAGCTACTTTGTACTTGGTTAGCACCATAAGTGTCCTGAAAAGGTCACCCTTCATTGTCCTTCACCTTTGTCCTTCGGAGCCATAAGCGATGAGCCAACACATGCATCCTCTTCAAAACTTGTAGTACATTATTCTACAAATTACTTGCTCAATTACATGACCAAGTATGACCCAAGCATACCATACTTTGCCACCAGCTTTATAACACATACTTGGTGGTCAAGCTTACATTAAAATGGAATGAATACCCCAACTATCAATACAAGGCCAAAATATCATTGTTGCTTCACAAGTGATGGAAAAAACTCATCATTTTTACATTTTAAATTGCAACATATGATTTACAAAGTAATGCCATGACACTCTACCAAACCTAGAAAAACCATCTCTCACTTGTCAAAGTGAATGTGTCATCTCTTTGTGATGCCTTTTCTTGTCGAACAATTGTTTCAACCGGTTCATGCATTGATGGTTTGTCCATAAGGTGTTGGTCTCGATGGAGCCTCCAAAACGTGGCTCTTTGATGGCCACTTCTATCACAATGACTATAATGAGTCTTCTTCCTCCAGACTTTGCTTTACCTTCTTCTTTTCTTGCGGTGGAGAAGGCCTTTCACACCTCATCCTCTTTTTGTGTTTGTCATTCTTTTCCAACACTTAGCAAAGTCATGGTTATGTAATCCACAAAAAACAAAATGTTTTTCTGATGCCACGATCTATGTTTATTGTTAGGGTCATGTTTGTAATCAAAATTAACATTAGTATACCGAGACTTGTTATACCTTTCTTGTTGGTCTCTAGCACAATCATGGTGGCAAGAGCTTGCCTCGCCTCTTTCTCTGCAATGTGCATTGTCATAGGATGATGGTGAAGTCTTCCCATCAATATCTTTCCCCAATGATTTCAACCATGCATTGGAAGCTTCGACACCTTCGATCACATTCCTTTCAGTGTATCCCAACCCTACTAATTCAGGGTCTTTACACAACCTCCAATGGTTGAATCATGCCTTGGCCATTAACGCCAAGACCTCCTCCTTTGTATCCCATCTTGGTGAGGAGTCTCATGTCGGTTCTTGTAATGGGTATCTCTACTTTTCCCACGTAAATGATAGCATGTGAAGATGAAACCGAAGAAAAATCAACATTTTTTACCTCAGATGTCAATTTAGAAACAGGTGATGATGGCTTCTTGAAGCCTTTGTTGTGCTTCAACTCCTCCAAGGCCTCTTCCGCGGCTCATAGCTGAAGTTGCATTCTCTACCTATCCTCTTTCTCTTCTGATAGTAGCCTCCTTAATTCAGAATTCTCTTCCCAAAGACTCTGGTTGATCTCCTCATTCGAAAGATGAGAAGATGATGAAGGCGACGAAGAATATGCATATCCACTGGAAGATGTGGATGAAGCATCGTTCTCTGATCTTTCTTTCTCCTCTTCCTCTATTCTCTTCTCATAAGAGTCATACATTATGTCCACCATTTTGGACATCCTCATCATGGCCTCACACATGTCTTTTTCATCCTCCATTATTGCACGTTCAATCGTTGTTCACGCTCGCAATTCACATCAGCGAGAAGACGCACTCCGATACCATATTGATTTGGGCTCCTCAACTACTGGATTTACCCATGATATTTTACTTTTGTGATGTGGTTAGAATTTCACTGAAAATAGCATTAAAATAACACGCATGCATGCTTTAAACAAGAGGAAATAAGACAACAATAAACAATATGACAACATAAGACATTGATAACGGAGTTCACCCAGTGTGGGCTACGTCTCTAGGCCCGGTGTCAAAATGGGGTAGGTCGCTTCATATAGTGCTGGAAGATGTGATGTACATGGATGATGTTCTTTGTCATACAAGGGTGTGCCCTCAACATGAGTAGCTTGTCTCTCCATGATACATTCCGCTACAGGAACTCTCACTCACAATGGACCTCCTATCAACATGACATAATTTCACATGAAGAAAAAACAAGATCTCGCAACATGCATCAAGAAAGGATCTAGAAATCATAATACATCTCACAAAAAATAAGGGCACATGATCACACTGCATATACCTCAACCCCTGAGTGGTCCCAGTGGTCCTAGTTCTTTTCTGCCATATTCATTACTCTCTCCTAGATTATTCCTTTTGTGGCTTTGAACAACTATTTACTCAAGAATTTCCTTTCCAACACATGTAGCTTTACTTCAATCTACTAATAATTATCTTTCTTTCAATATCGTTCTATTTTTGTACTCTCCAATTCTTCATCCCTCTTCTTTAATTCTTGCTCCCAACTAGAGAGCAGAGTAATATTTCTTGGAATCATTTAACACTGCCATTGATTCAACTTGTCTTGCCAAAGTATATGGAGTTTGGTGTGACTGAGATGTCTCACCCAAGTTTTCTTTCATTCGCTAAATGTGTGCCTCGAGTAACATAATTTGGCATTTTTATTCCTTATTCTTTGTTTTAATATTGTAGAGGTTTTCCTTTAGATCTTAATGATCCTTTTCTTCCTTTTCTAACTCATTAGCTTTGCATAAGGTGTGCATCCGAGATATTTATTTTCTTCTTCATTGAATCTATCTCCATTTTCCTGTCATCCATCATATTTTTGTATTGTTTGAATTCACAAGGGTGTGTACTAGCTAGATGACTGATTTTATCCTCCATATTACTTATCTTGGTATTTCTGGATTTGCACACCATTCACTCATGCTTCAGGTGACCACTTTCCTCATTGTACATCTCTTGCAATCTTCCTACTATGGCATGGATCTTCTGCATCTGCCTATGCATCATTTTTTTCGCTTGCATGTCCACTGACATGAGATATGTGTATGGAACATAGTTGAATAGAAGGGACATATAGTTGACCTCATAATCTTCCATGGGCATCACTATTTCTTCTTTAGACTACAAAATTGTGAGTTATAAAATCCCCCTTCTCATGATCTAAAGAACTTTTGACTTGAATTATGTGGGAGTAGCTGATTTCTCAACTATTCTTATATCCCTCTTTATTTCCTTGGATGACTACATGGCCATTTTTTGAAATCTTTTGCATGATTGACATATGTTCATTCTTGGAGGCCTCACTTGACTCTGCTTATCTTTCGATTTTTGACATAGTAGAAGTCATGTGCTTAATAGTGAAAGCTAGATTTCGACGATATTGGAAGTTGGCTATTAGACAACACCTAAGCTTTCAGTTTTGTATCATCCTCTTCTTCATCTTCTTCATCTTCATCATCTCCATTTGCTTCTTTTCCTTTTGTCCCTCTTGGAGCTATGCTCATCTCATTTTTCTATATCCATGGGCCCCGATGTATATATTTTATTTCCCAAGAGGCATGATATGATTTCTTTTAAATGATGTAGAATTAACTTGGCCTCCTCCAATGTGGATTTATTTTTCACTTTATTCTACTATGGATTTAGAATCATGCTTATGTTCTTATTTTTCCTTATCCTTTCTTATTTCATATATGATATTGTATGGGTCATATTTCCACACACTTGCTTTTGGGAACTTGACATTTTTTAGTGTATTCTACGTTATATTTAGGACACTCCTTGTTTCTACTACAAATTACCCCACCTCATAAGGGAGGTTGAATGTCACGACTACCTTTATAGAGGTGAAGAGTATGTTGTCAATATTGAATCACTTCCTTATATATTCAAGCAAGATGATGTGGTGAGTCAAAAAGGCTGAAAACTAATATGTTCTTTCTTCAAACCCATATATCCTTATGATTGTATCCCCTTTAGAGAGGTACTCTTCACCCACTTTGTTGTCAATACGAACCATAACATTTCCCTAAGGAACTTAGGGTCTCTAGGTATATTTTTTTCCAAACAACAAATTATATACAATAGACATAAATGATGGCACATGGTTGAAAAAAACATTTTTTTGTTTTATAGTTTTCCTTACCATGGGAAACCATTCAAAGATGGTTTTATCATATTTTTTTAGTCTATAATTTTTGTATAGTCTCTCACAACGAGAGTGTCCACATGAATTTGTACTAAGCATGTTTAAAACACTAAAAAGAAGGTGTCTCAAAGCACTATTTTATTTTTGAAAAAAAGTAAAAAATGCATTAACATTTTGGGTATCAACACAAAAGGATAATGTCAAAAAAATGTGTTGATAAATCGGATGTCATCAAATGAATAATCATCTATCAAAAAAGAGCTAACAAAGAAGATGTCAACAAAAAACTCGGTTTTTATCTATTTTCTGTAAAAGTAAGTAATTGCGAGCACAGTTTACGAATAGTTGGAAATGAAATTTTAAAATCCAAAGGAGGTTTTTGTTTATGATTGGATCATTTAAAAAATCCTCTTTCAGTTTTTACACAGGTGTACTTTTTGAGAGATTCGAGGGAATATTTGAGACCTAGTTTTTAGGATTTTGCAATTTAGCCTTTTCCTGCTTTAGCCATTGTTTTAAAATCCATTTCGAGACAACAGAAGATGATTTTTTGAAAACCAAAAGAGGTTCTTGTCTAAAATAGACACATTAACAAAAATCTCTCTCATTTTTTTAACAAATATTATGGTTTTGTATTTTAAAAGGGATCTGTGAACCCTATTGTTCAAAAATTTGTGAGGGAAAAGTTCATGGAAAGTTGTTGACTTGGATGCCACCTCATCAAATACGACTTGGTGATCCTCATATCCAACCATGACTCCAACAAAAACATGATTTTTAGATTCAGATAGGATTTTAAAGTATTATAATCATGTATTTAAAATGTGTATTGTGATTTTTTAGACTACGCAATTAAAGCTTTGCTAGAAACTTGTTTAGAGTTAGTTCATCTTTTCTATAAAGAATTTTTTTTTAAAATAAAACAATGTGGTTGGATGTTACTTGAAAACATAGTATTGTAGTTTATTTGAGTAGATCTTAAATATATTGCAGTTTTTTATGAATATTTCCACAAAATTCTTGTGTTGTAGTTTAATGTGTTTTACTTCTCTGTTTATAAAATCTTCTTCATGGGACGGAAAATTTAGTCTCTGGGATTGGGATTTATTTATGCTCTTTTCTCATTATCTTTTTAGTCATTAGTGCTTGTTGTTACATCAAATATAATATTGTTTTTTCTTTCCAGTTCTCTTCTTATAAATCTCTCAAATTTTCAAAGGAGTTATTACTACCTTAATTTTTATGTCTTGCTCATTAGATCTATAGCATCATCCGAGAAGACTAGACTCCATTCCCAATGGTGTATTTTCATACATCGACCAATCAAATTTCATCTTTTCTCAAACAAATCCGGCCATAGAGCTTGAAGTATAAACCTACTACTATAGTGACCTAGGGTAGTTGAGTTTATGGAGAGACCCCCTCTCCAGGTCGAAGGGCCATATTTTCGGCCCTAAAAGAGGTTCGAAAGATACTGTGGATTTTTTTTCTCTAATAGTCGAGAGGTTATATAAGAGATAAAAGATGGGAAGTATGAAGTTTTTTCAATGACCCTTTTAGGCTTCAGGTTATCAAGTTATGGATTGTTTTGGAGAATAAAAATATAGGCAAAATAAGCTTGATATCAAGAAGACCTATTGATCTAGGTGGCTCCAGAGACACACCAGACAAAGAGGGTTGAGGGAAGCTCAAAAATGAAAGTGTTCAGATTTCTCTTGAACTAATTTTAGGTTCAATATCTCATATTTATGATTTCAACAATGTGAACAATTCATCAAATCAAGCTTGTATGTGAAAGTTAGGAGTATTCAAAGTTTTGGGTTGATTTGGTGACTAGGAAGGCTTAAGGAAGGCATAATTTCACCAAAATTGGGCCACCAGATTCCATCCAGCTTCGGCCAGATTCAGGGAAAATTTATGGCCTCTTTAATTTGACTCCTATGGTCATTTTTAGAATATTTGAAAACGGACAGTTTCTTTTTTACACAGAAATTTTAAAAAATATATGTATATGGGCCGTGATCCCTGCCCTGCCACCTTGTCCACATTTCGGCAACTGTAACCCATTAACGGGTGGGGCCAACGGCTGTGACCCCACAAACCCAAACCACCGCCTATGTATACAATCGACCATATGTTAATCTGAGTGGTGGGGGGGGGTGGGGTGTTGGGGGTTTTCAACCCCACCACCCAACCCAACCAACCATGCCATGGTTCATAAAGGAGGTGGGACATGGGGTAGGTGCTAATGTGGGCACATACCAAACTTGGTACCTCATTTAATGTTGCGAGATTTTAAAAAAAGGAAATGACACGGTTTGTAAAATAGATATGCCTAATTACGAAGGGTGCAAGGTTTGACCACTCGACCCCCTTCCATGGCGGGGATCTTCACCAACTACGCCGACCCATTGGGCTTTGATAACTCCGCCCACATGTTAATACTTAAACCCATCATTCGCACAGTGTGCCAAGACCAATGAAGAGCGAGAGAATGCACAGATTGAGGTAGGGATTTTGCGGGTGGAAACATGAAGCGAGGCCCGAAAACAGAGAGCGAGAACCATGAGCCTTGAAATTTCCCCGGGAGATAATTTTTTCTCCATGTCGCAATATAGTCAAGTGTATAGTCATTTTTCGTGTTTTTAGCGAGGGAACACAATGGTGAGGTTGGATTCGACTTTTGAGTTTCATGATTTCCGAGTCCACCCATGGAGTGGCATCTTTTAGGAATACATGATGGGGAAACTAAAAGTATTCCTTTCTTCCCCAAATTTTCCATCCCGAGCTTTATATTTTTTCGACCACTTTTTGAAGTGAAGTTGCGAGTGTCATCATTCAATAAGTGAGCGATCGATTTCACACCTTTCGACGTCGTGATTGTGATGGTGATTTCGGATTCCAATAGCAAAAAAATCTCATTCTTCGGTCATCTTCAACGTGAGGTATATGATGCGATCGATTTCATGTACTTATTTGTCTCTTTGTCTCTAAGATGCATTGTCGTCGTACGTGATCCCTAATGATGTTTGATGTGGGATCTTGTTTTGATTGTTGATGTGAGATGTACTTTCTATCATGGATTTTGTATTATGTTTGAGATCCCTTTGATTCCATGTTGGTGGGATACTCATTGTCACATGTATGTTGTTTTGAGATCCCTTTGTTTTCCATGTTGGAGGGATACTCATAGTCATTATGTGTGAGTTATTGTCATACTGATAGGAGTCCTTTTATGAATGAGAGTTCCTATATGTGGAACATCTCGTAGAGAGGTCCAACCACTCCCTACGTGAGGGAATTTTCCTTGTACAACAAATAAAACACCATCCATGTACATCTTCACTCCTTATAGCACTTTCAATGTAGTGGATATGTAGTCCCTCCTCGGAAAAACTCTTTTATCAATGTCTTATGTTGCTCATGCTTGTTATGTTCCTCTTCTTTACAACGATGCGGTTGTTCATTTATGTTCATTAACGCTTTTGATAAAATTTAATCCTAACACATTAGCCTAAGTAAATGGTCTTGGTTAAGGTTATCCACAATTTACCCGAGATCACCTATTATCCTCAATTTTTATCAATTAGGCATGGATTTCATTAGATAGGAACTAGGGAAAATAATATTTTATGTAGGCCTTAGTGATCGAATGACATAAATTAACTAGGATACCTAGAACCAACTCACCCACTTGGAAAACAATATCAAGGCCAAGGACTTAAGAAAACATGAAAAAAACTATTTTGGGCATAGATCGTGATAGAATACAAAGGAGGCCCGGAAGGGATGACTACTCCTTCTTTGACATGGGGAGCGACCCTTATACTATCCTTTTATTACATTTATGTTCAAATTTAGCATGCCTTCATTTTCCAGGAGTGATAGCATATCTGCAATAGCCTCAATTGTAACCTTGATAATTGAGTTATATGCTTGGGAATAAATGACAGACTCTTTTATTTGGTATATATATGTTGGCATGCCATGTTACCAGATCCAAGAAATATTTTGAGTTGTAGGACTACTTCCAGGGGACCATTTTTTATTCAGATATGTTATTGTGATCCCCTATTGAATCAGAGATATTGTGTACTAGTTGTATCATTTCTCTCATGTCATAAGTGGTTATGATAGGATCTTGAACATCAACATCATTTTCATAGAAATAATGTTCCTTAGCCTTCTCTTCCACTTAAACAATAGAGTAACTTGGTACTAGTGGTGTAGCCATTGAAGATGAGAAATTTTTCTATGGATATTTTACTCGACTTTGTGGAGTGAGGAAAATGACAAGATGTAAATTTTATATGCGCAATTAACTAGAATTTACTATACTTTGATGCAAATCTATTGATATAATCTCATTCAATTCACTATGGTCCAAGTTGACCCAATCAACTATTACATCCTCATTATTTTGGACCACGTCTCATCCATATTCATTCAAATTTCTTGTTATCTATTGATGACCAAAAAAGAAAAAATTAACCTAATAAACCATTACATCACTGGAAGAAATCAAAGAAACAAGCATGGACAAATAAATAATTAAAAGCATTCCACTATTTTTTAGAAAACCGAATTAATCAAAATAAAGAAATTCCATGATAAAATCAACAACGCAAAACAAATGCATTCATTCATGGCATTCCACTGATAGGAAGAATAGATCAAGATGAAAAATCAATCCTAGATCAACAAGGGAAATATGAGCTAAATCAAATCCTTCTAATGCAACCAAACCATGAGCAAAGTTGTTCGTAAATTGTAAGATATTTTTATTTTCCATACATACAAGACAGATGTAGTTTTGGGCTTGCAATTTTGGGCTAATCATACTCTTTTGCAATTGATAATATGGATTGAAACTATTACAAGTGTCCATAAACCATATTAATACCTAATCTAATTTAGGGAAAAAATAAATTTACTCAATCCAAAACTACAAGATATCCTCAATCCATCTACATTCAACCTTCAAAATACCTCTTCAACACCCTTAGAAAAAAAACATATCAAGCCACCAGGGTTGACATCAATTTCAACATGTCAATAGTGCCAACAATATCCCCCTTTGGCATCGGCGAAACCTCCTACAAAAATCGAACCATTCGATCTTCTATCCTCCCCTTTTGTCATTAATGGAAAAGGACACAAAACCCTCTAGCTACAATGTTGATCAAGATTGTCATAAAATTACTTGGTTGTTGCAATCAACTATAGTATACGTGTAAATGAACATAAGAACCTAGATAAGCAACATCCCAATAACAACATATTCTCACATACTCTAACTAAGAAAAAACTTACGTAGCGGGATTTATTGACACTTAGCCATACATGATACAAAAAAATATAAAATGTACAATAGTAATAAGGTAATGCAAGGCTTATACGTTAAAACCCTAACTTTGTACTACCAACTCTATAATATAAAATCATGTTGGAAACATATAAAATCTAAACAACATCATCAGTGTAGAGGCTCAACAACATATATTCGTAGTCCTTCTCAAAGCCTTAGTAGAAACCATATCTCAAGACATTAAGTCAGCAAGAAGAAGAATATACACTCATATATCAACACTAACAACATATGGATCAACACAAAAAACATTCTCTCAATTCAATAGACACAACTCATTAACAACCCGAGTCATCTTGTCACAAAATATTCTCCAATAGAAAAAACAATATTGAAACTCAATTAGATATTCAACAATCAACAAACTTCAATCAAATGGTTAATAATGCATCGATGAGAAACATACTAATTTTCTCATGATACATGAGAAACTAGAAAATCAGTATCCTAATGGAGTAGATATACTTATGAAACAATGGAGAAACATAATTTATACAACAACAACAATAAAGGTTTTTCCATGCAAACCTAACTCCCCAATTCCGATGTACATGTTCTCTCTTCCCTCAACCATCTAAAGAATCATTATAGACATTCATCATTTTCTCTACTCAGCATACACTACATCCCCATAGAGACTGATTTAGTAACCCTGTAATAAACCAAATTCAAACATAACATGAGAAGCATGATGATATCCTCCCAGAGGATCATAATTCCAACAATTTTTTGATCCATCAAAAGCATTTAAAATTCTCCCCCTAAACATGTGACACATATTCAATATTTCAAGAACATGATATTCAATCTCTAATAATTATCTCCCCGAGGAGCTGACTCTCATATCATAAACTCTAAACAACTCATCCTTCACAAAACTTATATCAAAGACTTAACCACAATAATTCTCAACATATTCAGCATTAGCAACATAAGATTCTTGTGACATGTTGGGGTTCCTATGTTTTAGCAAAGCTTTTGGCAATACCAAAGATAAGACAACATCAAAACCACTTTGGGACCTCAGGGATCTAGCCCTCCGGGTCCGTAAAGAGGGATCTATATGAAGGAAAAGGTATATGTCTTTGAAGTTCAATTTTAAGGTTTTAGGTTAGTTATAAGAGCACATGGTTTGTTTTTTGTTTGTTTGTTTGTTTGGTTGTTGGGAATCAGGAAGGAGCGGTTCAATATAGGACAAAGGTGAACAAAGAGGATTCTAGGCAAAGGAGGGATAATTTAGAGAAGCACTCAAGACCATTGGGCAATGGAGTCATCAAAGGGTTTACTTTCTATTCAGTATTCAAGGCTTTCAATTGGGCTAGTCATCTAAAGCATAGGATCTTTAAAGATGATAGTGTGGTATGAAATGATAAGGAATGAAGGTGAATGACAAGGAAACCTCTGAGGTGACCACTTAGGAAGAAGATCTAGGGACAGGGCATGCCATTAAACACCTATGATCCAACCCCTAAAATGCTAACTCTTCAGACAAAGGGAACATTGAAGATTTAAACACAAAGGTGAAAACATGAGATCAGAGAAAGGCTTTTAACTTTCAATGCTTTGAAATCCAACTTAAGGGAACTTAGAAAGGTTCAATTAATTGAAAAAGACCCTAGTGAGACAGAATCGGCATTCTAAACTCCTAGTATCCCAATTATGTCAATTAAAACCCAACAATAACATCTGAGAACAGATTCATAAACTCATACATCAATTAGCAGTGAATAACAACCACTACACTGGTTAAATTCTCTTGAATTAGTCCTCAAATCACACAATCAGTAGAAAGCATCAAAGATAAGAAGAGAAGGAGCATTAGGGTACCATGCAAGGGTATATCCTAAGCCATATTTCTTATTCTCACCAGAAAAATGAAATGTAATGAATTACAGAAGGAAAACAGAGACAAAGGCAGAAAACATCACCGCTGCTTTAAATCGGGATCCAAAGAAACATGCTTGTCATATTAAAGAGCAACACCAGTCATGTACAACATTTTCCAACATCTTGATATTCAGTCTGAAAACATCTTCCTCAGCCTATATTACAACTTTACATAGAGAACTATATCTCAAGAGAAACAACTTATAATTCATAGATATTCGATCAACAACAACAACAACTTTCCTCATGAGTTTTATATCCGAAAGAGAGCGCAGGAGGTAGCTCAAACACTAAATAAAACCTTAAAATATAAGTAAAAGGAGAGGGCTCGAGGTCCCATTCATGTCTTAATATCTATGCATTGATTTTTCAGTACTCTTCGGATGAAAGAGTCGTTTCTCGAAATTTGTCGGGTAGTAACTCCAGGTATGTTCTTTGATGTACTTTCGGCTGTAGTACTGTAGTACTACGGTGATAAGAAAAAAGGTAGATAAATGACTTTTAGGGTTTGCCATACTGCATAACAAATGCTTTTCGGCAACATTAGGACTTTTCTGTCGTGGTGTAGATCTTCTCGGAGCTCGATGTGGACTACAAAAACAATATGGTAACTTGTCCTTTCACGGGAAAGAACCTTCTGTTGATGTGTGACACCGATAATATTGTTTTTCCATGCTTTAGGCATCGATTAGGCCTTCTGTGTTAATCATGAGGTCTTTAATCGGTACATTTTCTCTTTGATTATTGAATTAGAGCTTAAAAATCTTCAATTACGAGGCTTTAAAACTCTTTAATCCTTTCGTTGATACTCTTTGCGCTTCATTGGTCGTCTCTGTACTGTGAATTTGCAGGGTTTAATGGTGTCTGGAGGGTTTTTAACGGAGTTAATACCCCTGGTTTGGATAAAATATGTGTTCAAAACCTTTCAGAGTCTTCCCTGCAAATTTACGGCTCCGATAGAACTTCATCGGCGCTATCGTGTCACTATGATAGTGACTGTGAACAATGGCGGTTTCCACCGCCCTATAACCCCCGCAAAAAGACATAAAAAATGTTAATAAATCCATGCAGTGGGAGGATGGATGCGATGGAAGGTTGTGAGAATGGCAGCGCAACGAGAGGTGAATGCTATGGATGCGAGAGGAAAACGGTTGGAAAATGCTGTGAAACAATGGAAAATTGATCCGATGAAGGTTTGGTGGAGGAATGGTTCACGGGCCATTAGATCGGATGGAGTCATGATGATCGACGATGGGGATTCATTGATGGAAGGGCTTTAGAGGCCAAGCGAAATGAAATAAACTTTAATGTAAAACATTAAAATTTTAGTGTGGGCGGAAGAAAAGGTTTTTTTAATGTAAATTGTGAGAGTTTAAACTTTGGTGAAATACATAGAAAATGAATGAAAATGCAATGAAATGGATTGATAAAATGGTGGGACCGGTATAGGGCGGAGGGTGATTTAACATAAACCGTTAGATCTCAGGGAGGAGACCAAATGAGCTAGGATGATTCGATGAAAT
The DNA here is from genome assembly GCA_034641835.2 of Pinus albicaulis. Lineage (NCBI taxonomy): Eukaryota > Viridiplantae > Streptophyta > Pinopsida > Pinales > Pinaceae > Pinus > Pinus albicaulis. The sequence continues at coordinate 182,777 of JAXQQM020085714.1, forward strand.
GCTATGGTAGCGTGATGAAAAAAACATGAATGGAACACGAGATGCATTGTGGGTCGTTGATCTATACGATCAACGGTCGTGATCCTTAGATAGACTTTTGGGCATAGAAGTGGGGAAGTGGTTTTAGGATAAAAATCGTTGTTTTCACGCAGAAAAAGGTGGGTAAGGCAGTTTTCACTTTTCAAACACGATATAGGTCCCTGGCTGACAAGTAGTGAAATAAAACCACCTATATCGCGTGAATTTGAATTGTTAAAGCCCAGACACAAAAAATGCACGATATTGATGTTGGCTGTTGGATCTGGGACTATGAGATCCGACGATGGGAGATGGAGCACGATATGGGAACATGCGCGATCAGGAAGGTGGGGGCCGATCAAAGGTGGTTTGATTGTGGGCCGTTCGATCAGTGCGATGGACGGTCGAGATTTGCAGAGGGAAAACAAAGGCAGAGAAGCTGTATAGTGGTCAGGAGTAATATGAACCATTGGACCCAAGGGATCGACGGTGGAGATTTAAGGAGGAAACGGAGGCCAAAGGGCTAAGGGAATGAGTGGTAGAAAGGAGGAATATCGGATTGAAAGGAATGGATGGTTGCGATCTAATCGAAGGGAGAGCGATGGAAGGGCCAAAAAATCCAATGGTGTGATGGTGCGATTGCATATGGACCGTTGGTTCGGCGGCAAACCAACGGCTGTGATTGGATCGGAGGGTGACCAATCGAGGAACACAGGGCGGAATGAGATCAAATCTTGGCTGTTGGTTCTCGTGGATTCAACAACCAGGATCCAATCGGGGATCGGCCAATCAAGGCATTGGAGGGTGGCACATTATAAAATCTCCGATTGGCAAATGAAGCGAGATCTTGCGATGGCCGTCGGATTTAAATGTGAATCGATAGTGGAGATGGCCATCGAAGGGTTAATAAAAGGGAGCGGGATGAGGCGCGATGAAATATGCGCGAGAACCAAGTTAGATCTATTTAGATCAACTGGTTGGTAATGCTCAAGGCCGGCGCAAACAAATACACCTTGCATGCGAAGTTTTTTGTTTACAAAGGAAAAAGCGCTCCGCTCCAACTCCTTAGATGCGATAAGTGCCTTATGCCTTAGTGCTTGGTCTTAGCGCTTAGTTGCATGGAGGGGAAGTGGTTAGGGGGCTGCTGAAAAGGGGAAAGGGGCTAAGCTCGTATATGGTAAAAAAATGGGTTTTTTAGCCTAAAAACGAGTTTTTAAGGGCTGAACAGAGGTTTTCGAGTAGAGGGAAAAAATGGATTTTTAAGCCAAACAAAGCATGTTTGTAAGGTTTAAAGGAGTGATGGGATGATTTAGTAGGCTCAAGAAGGGATTTTGGGGGTTAAAGGGGAAAACTTTGAAGAGGGAGAAAGGGTTAAAATAGGGGAAATTTGCTGGATACAAGGGGACAAATGGAGACCTTTTCCGAGCATAATTTTTCACATACAGTGAGGCTTTTTGGATGGAAACAACGGTGAAGATTTTTTTCAAAAGGTAAAGGGCACACGAGAGGCTTCAAAGATGAGATATTTTCATACGAAATGTATCTCTTGAAGGCTCATTAAAATATTTAGCCACCTATTTGCTTGCCAAAAAATTCATAGGTGGCTAACAGTGGCTCCACATGGGGATGGCATCTTCTTGAAGGTGTCAAGAATTCAGAAAATAATCTTTGGAGTAAGCCAGATGCCTGATATTTGAACCATCTTCTCTTTTATTCAGCTGTTACAAACATGATGGATATTAATTGGCAGAAAAAATTCCTCAAACAATCTACCTACCCATCCTACAATCCTAACATTTTTTCTTCAAAGTGCATTTGAATTTGCAGACCTTCTTCATCGTTTTTTATTGAAAGCAGGAAACAAACTAATCTAACTCTACCCTTATTCCTCCATGAGACCAGACTTGAAGTTGTTGGCATCATAGTTTCTCTACCTAATCTAATATATCACTAGGATTAAAACTGTCTAGCAGATTTCTTTTCTACATTCTACAACATAAATTTAAAAATAGTCAAACTAGGATTAGACAGTACTGGATTTGTCTGTGGATCCATGGCATAAAGACAGACCGCATATGGATTTGAAATTGTAGAAACTTGAGAAACAAAATTTCGAAGGCTTGAAATCTTGAAATTTTTGAAGCATCCTTCTTTTCTTTGTGACTCAAGTTTTGAGCTTGTTAGAGTCACTTTCTTCTTCACTTCGAGCTTTCCGGTTTTGGGCTTGTTAGAGCCGATTCTTCGTTCTTCGTTTGCTTTGGTTCGAGATTTTGAGCATATTAGAACAAGCTTCTTTACTTCCTTTGGCTTAGGTTTTGATCACGTTAGAGCCAATATTTTGTACTACCGAGGTTCAAGTTTTGAGCATGTACTAAACCTCTGTTCCTCTCTTTTGAAACATTTTTCTCTTTTTTCTTTGAAAACAAAACACGAGCAATGGTATTTACAATGGAAATGAAAACAAAGCGTAAACTTGAAATCAACGGTGAGTAATGCTTGAGCATCTTGCCATTGACGAGACCCCCAATGTATTTGTACCATCTAGCTCTCGCAGTAAAAAAAAGGCATTTGGACCAATGGTGGATTGGATGATGTAAGGACCCTGCCCACAAGTCGTCAAATTTGCCATGCTTTCCTTTGTCTTCTCCTAGAGTCCCACTTTAGAACTTTATCTCCAATTTTGAAGTCACAAGCTTTTGTTCTTTTGTAAAACAAACTTCTTAATATTTTCCTGCACTTTCGAAAGCTCTGTTATAGACTTCTTCTCTTGTTCGTTGGAGTATGAATTGTTTGATTTATCCTCCTTACCATGTATTGTCCTCTTAAGTTTTGTTTGAATCTCTTGGACTAGTTTGATCTACTGGTACCCCAAGGCTGAGTTGGAAAGCTCTTGCCTCTATTCCATAAACAAGTTCATATGGTGACATTCAAAATGGACTTCTTCGTTGTTAGTACTTTCAACCCACAAAGCATGCACTAACTTGTTATGCCATGATTTCTTGTTCTCTTCAAGCGACTTCCTGATGATGGTCACCAAGCTCTTGTTTGATGATTTAGCTAACCCATTACCTTGTGGGTAATAGCGAGTTGAATGACCGAGTGCTATCCGATACTGTGACAAAAATCAATCATTTTCTTGGATCCAAAAAGCAGCGAGCGTTATCGATGATTTATCTTTCTTGGGCAGCCAAATCTAGAGAGGATGCGGTCTTCTAGGAACTTAATGATAACAGAATCTATGGAATTCCTAGAAGGTATGGCCTCTATCCATTTTGTGAAGTAGTCTCTGTGGCTGTAAGGATCCACTTGTGTTGTGCGGAAGAAGCAGGGTGTATTTCTCCTATGAAATCTAGGCCCCATTGTTGAAAGGGGAGCCTCAACAGTAATGGGTTGCAATGGTAAAGGGAGGAGATTTATTTTTCCCTAAAAAATCTAGCACTTATGGCATGTGCAATTATCATTTTGTGGATGACATTGAAAAGTGTAGGCCAGGTAATACCCAGACTTTCGAGTATTTTGTTAGCAATGGCTTTCAGTTTAAATGGCCTCCACACTCTCTCGCATGGAACTCCTGTTTAATCCTCTCTGCTTCAGCTTTTAGGCAAAAATTTAAGCAATAGACCATTTGCATTTTTCCAGTATAAACATTCATTCAATATGCGATAGTTTCTGGATTTTAACTTTAGGAATCTAGCCTTAGTCTTTGATAAATCAGAGAGGGCATTGAGGTTTGTGAGTACATACGGGATATCGAGAATACCAAGGAGAATTTTGAAATTTTTCTTCGATCGTGGGATTAGGCAATCCTTCATGTTCATCCAAGGCATTCACCATGTTTATGTCAAGGACTTGCAAGTTATGATTCGGCCATTAGTTGAGCTAAGCCCCGACCTTTGATCGATTTTGTGGGTTTTATTTCTAGGTCATACTCTAATATTACAGCAATCCATTTTCCCTCTTTCCATCGGATCTTGGGACAAAATGTCTTTCACCACTATGTTAAGCACGTAGGCAATGATGTGAGAATGCGATATGTACACCCCTAAAGTCTTTCGAGGCCTTTACCAAGGCATAGGCTTGTTTTTCAATAATGTTATATTTTAAGGGTGCATCCCTCGAGCTTTGCTGAAGAAAGCAATAGGTTGTTCCATTCCCTCTAGATTTTTATCGTAGCGAAAACTACGGCCCATGTATGCTTGGAGGCAAAGGAAAATATTAGGAAATCTGAGAAATACGGGCTAATTAGGACAGGTGCCGGGTGAGTGCAAGTTTAACTAATTCAAAAGATTTTTTTAGCCTCTACAATCCACTTAACCCCTACACCTTTTTTTCGGCATGTTTGTCATATCCTTGAGGTGCTCAGCTAAGTTGGGAATAAACCTCCTTAAGAAGTTAATTTTCCCAATAAAGGACCCCAACTCTTTTCATGTTTCTCGGGTGGGTAATCTATAGTATTCCCTCAACTCTTTGCGGGTCTATTTTAATTCCTTTCTCCGATATAATATGGCCAAGAATCTTACCTTCTTGAAGCCGTGAACACGGTCTTCTTGGGATTTAAAGACGGTACCAAACCTTCTACATTTTTCAAAAAACTCTTCTTAGATGTTTTAGGTGCTCCTCATCGCTCTTGGAAGTGAGACTATTATGTCATCCGGATAGATGACAATGAAGTGCCTATTTCCTCCCGAAAAAGGCTATGTCCATTTCTCGTTGGAAGGTCACACTCAGTGTTCATTAGTCCAAAGGCATTTTTACGTACATAAAATTACCCGACCTGGAGTGGTGAAAGTTGTCTTGAGTTGGTCTTCCGGGAGTACTAAAACTTGGTTATAGCTCTAAAAACACCGTCTAACGGGAGATTCTTTTTGAGCCCACTACCTCCGTAAGATGTGTTCCATTTTTGGTAAGGGGTAATTGTCTTTAAGTGAGGTTCTGTTAAGGTTCACGAAATCAATGCACAGTCCCGATCTCACTGTATTTTTTCCTCACAGCTACAAGGTTGGAAACCCAATCGTAGAACCTCATAGGCACTATAATTTCTTGCCTCGTACATCTTCTTGATTTCCTTTTTCAATTAGAGGCAATTGTTTTCGACAGTTAATTCTCGCGAAGTTTCTATCTAAAGGGTTTTTTGTTCTCTTTCAAAGGGATTTTGTGTTGTATAATGTCACGTATCATAGGCCTTTAAGTCCTCGTAGCTCCAGTGAAAACACATCGATGAACTCTTTAAATAAGTCAATATATTTCTTTTTCATGTCTACAGTGCAAGGACTTAGCCAATTTAATCATCTTAGGTTTATCCTCGGTGCCTATGTTTGCATTCCTCGACATCGAGTACGAGTGTTCTATAGTGGGTTTTTTCACTACGTCGTCAAAATCAAAAGGTCCTCTAAAGGTGCCGTCCTCTAGGTATATTCTTATCTTTTGACTACAACACCTCTATTTCCTCTTTTCACTGCGTTCTTATATTCTTCGGTTGGATTTCCAATTTTATTTCGGCTACAAGTGTTTATTTCTACATTAGGGTGGTGATCTTTCTTCATCGTGGGGCTCTTCACTCATGCAGCTTTCATCAGATTTAGAGTCTGAATCGAGAGAATTCAAACTCATTCACGACCATCAAGAAATCCTCTATCTGCTCACGCCCTCAAAGACCTACCAATATTTCTCATTATCGAGCATCTGCGAGTCCGTATTTTGTCCGAATGATGATGTCACTAGGAGACTTATGATGTGAACTAGCTATGCGAGCTAATCCATTCGCAATTATGTTCCGACTCCTAGGAATAAACACCAGTTCATACTCTATAAAAGGTTTTTTAGTAAATCCATAGCATCATTCCCTGTACGCTCTTAATCTAGGGTGTTTAGCTGTATGCTCTCCCTGTTCACTTGCTTTATGATTAACTCGCAGTCTCCATGCACAGCTATCCTTCGAGCTCCTAGTTTTTTTCAATAGATTCAAGCCTAGGATGAGAGCCTCATACTCTCAGTGATATTGCTTTTAGTACATTTTAAGTTCAGATTGAAGGCATGACTCTCGAGCATAGTCATTCTTTGTGGTATGCAACCACACTCGCTCCTCACGGTCTTTTCTAGTGCAAGACCCATCGAAATTCATTCTCCATAAGGGATCTCTTTCATGTTTATCTTCATTTTCCTCCCTAACGTTGGTTTCATTGTTATGTTGTAATATGGGGTATTCATCGTGGTTTGGAGTGTTTTGTTATTCATGATGTGTATGTAGTTCTAGAAAAATGACCGATCAGCCTATTTGTAGTCTTGGTTTTGTTTACTTCCGAGTTTTGATTCAGTGCACTATCCAAAGGATTCTTATTCATTTCTTCTAAGTCTAGAGTGGCTATTATGTTAAAATCTATGGGCTCTATTCTATTGTTTGCATCTCTCGTCTTTTGGCTCTGGCTCATCTATGGATTCATCGTCTGCGAAAAGGATAAAGGAGTCCGTATCTATGTGTACGAGTACGGAGGTGAATTTTCTAGGCTTTTGAGTTTGCTAACCATGAACTTCATACTGTGCCTCTCTATATCCGGTCTCTAAGTCAAGCAAAGACGTGGATTGTGGCATATGACCCATCCATCTACAATGTACCTTGCAGCTTGGCTCCCCATGATTCGGACAACAACATGCCATACTTAGTGTCACACATCTACCACTACGACATCCATAACCATACATTTTGCTGGAATTTGGGTCAAGTTTCACACATAGATCTTTGATTAGGCCAAGGCATTTTACTCTTGCATAGAGTCAAATGAATATAAATCCTATATAAGGACAAAGTTATCTCTAGGCCCAACCTCTCCATAAACTACTTTAGGAATTAGGTTGTGTGATGCCCTAGAGAGTCATGCATTGCATTGTGAAGGATCTTGTCATGGATATTGAGGCCGATATAAAAGGAGGTACTACCCCTTCTCGAAACTTCCCTTCTATTTTTGGACCAAACGAATGGATTTGGTTGATCATCACTTAGATTAACGATTGTCACTGTTTTCACCTAGATTTAAAGCTCTCAAAATTTGGCCTTTATATACATCCCGAGTGGCCAGCTGGAGAGTGGGACGAGATTTTAATTTTAGCAATCTCACTCTCCAAATTGAAGGGAGATTGACTCTTTGTAAGACTCAACTCTGTTTTGTTAGCCGCTACTTTAGTGGCAGAATCGGTGTGCTGATTCTCACTATGTACTAGTACGATGTAGCGATTTTATCGGGAACACTAGGCTGTGAAAGTGCTAGTGTTGCTAGTTTGTTGACTTTGTTTATCAGTATTTTGGTTGTATTTTTTCTTTGTTCTTCCTAGAACTCTCAAACTGTCGATTTGCTACTTTCGGGCAGTCGACCTTAGAAGTTTTCTCAAGCCTTTTCTTAATGATAATCTCAGAAGCTTTGGGTTTGGAAGTGTCTAAGCTCTTTTTACTTCTAATTTCATACTGTTCTCTGACCTGCATGATGGAATTTTCAAATCCTAGCCTATAATCCTCAAATTCTAACCTTTCCTCATCCTATTGTGAGTTGAGGTTTGATCATCTTCTATGGAACAATTGTGGATTGAGTTGTCTATTTCCAACATGTTTATTGTGGTTCCCTCAGACTCTTTTATTATCCCCTCATCCTCATCGAGGAAGTTCTCTTGGAATGGGGGTATGACTTGTAGATCGTAGTCTCTTCGTACATAGGAGGGATTGTTTCTCCTAAAGTTACGGTTCTAGTTATGATTTTGGTTTACATTGCGATTACTGCACTGTGAAAAACATTTTCTCCATCATTTTCTCTAGCCTTTCCATGTTTTTGGCTAGGCTAGTCGTACTTGGGATCGGATGTGGAAGCTCGATGTGTCATCCCTATATGTTACATTTTTCTCAGACCTCATTCTGGCTCTCTTTTCAATCAGGTTAGCTTCTACACTCACTGCTCCTTTTTGCATATCTTCCAATGTGTTGTAATCTCTCTCCCTAAGTTGGTAGGTCATGTCAGCATCAAAGCCTTCAGAATATTTCACTAAGGCCATACCTTGAGGAGGTTTCATGTGCAGAGGAAGAGTGTTGTAAACGTTGTTAAACCTTGTAGAATATTCATGGACACTCTCTCCTACATTTCTTTTAATATTATTGTATTCTTCTAAGATTTGGAAAGGGTTGGTATTGACTTCCCATTTTTTTATGAAGGACTGATATAAAGAGGAAGATCATGGATACTATTAGGAGGTAGGCCTTTGAAACCACTTCTTCACATCACCTCCTAAACTCGGGCAAAGATTCTCATCTTGACTGTCTCATCATCTATCTCCATATAGTCGAAGGAATCTTCCATCCTATCTACATGGTGTTGAGTTGTGGTAGACTCTTTTGGAGTGAAATGTGTGATTTTTGATTGGTAATCATTTGGTAAAGGCACTAGAGGTTGTGGTAACACCAGAGGTGCATACCAGGCTACCATAATGGTGTTCTGAGGGAGTAAAGGATTGGCTTGAGCAGTTAGTATGTGGATGATAGGAATACTAGGACCAGGCAACACCTAGTGAGCTAATTTAGGGTAGAAAGAAAGCCGAGTTTTGAATGAAATGAATATCTGGAGGTGTAGATGGAGGGGTCTCCTTATCCCTAATGTGTTTACCACCGTGAGATGGTGAACACGGGAAGCTCAAGGTCCGGCTGGTCTAGAGCCTTTCGAGAATGACCTAGTTCTTGGTAAATTGCTTTGTAGGTCTAAGTCAAACCGATTGCCCGATAGGGCATGCAAAGTCTTTCTGTTGCGATAGTTAGCTCTATGGATGTGTCCGGAAATAGTTGGCCTCCTAGGGGTGGGAGATTTCCTAAGGATGCTCTCGTGGTTGTCAACTATTTTCAGGTGGGTTTGGGTTAGTGATAAGCTCTTGTATGAATGGTTCTTGAAGCGGTATGTTGTCTCCAAAAAAAAGAGGCTTAATCCTACTTGATACTTCTAGTATGCTTGATGTTGTAATAAGGTCTAGTCTCCCGATGGAGTCTTGTGAAACCAAGATAATCACGAGCCTCACCGATCACCCAAAGTGGAGTATTTAATCATTAAGGAACTATGGAGTCACTAGGTGGAAGGTTTAGAATGTTTCAAGAAGGTATACCGTCCACCACGGTGATTAACCAACAAACTTAAGGCAACTATGGTCTTCTTTGAGTCTTAGAAATGTTTAAAGGTGTGTCTTACTCAAGGTTATCCCCGGTGGAGTCGCCATTATGTCGTTCCCTATGTTTTGGCAAGTTTGGCAATACCAAAAGATAAAGACAACATCAAAATCGCTTTGGGACCTCGAAGATCTAGCCCTCCCGGGTCCAAAGAGGGATCTCTCTACGAAGGCAAAGGTATATGTCTTTGAAGTTCAGTTTTAAGGTTTTAGGCCGAGTTTATAAGGCACAAGGTTTGTATTTTGTTTGTTTGTTTGTTTGGTTGTTGGGAATGCGGGAAGGAAGGGTTCAATATAAGACAAAGGTGAGTAAAAGAGGATTCTAGGAAAAGGAGGGATAATTCGGAGAACACTTGAGACCATTGGGAAATGGAGTCATGAAAGGGTTTACTTTGCTATTTAGTATTCAAGGCTTTCAATTGGGCTAGATCATCTAAAGCATAGGATCTTTAAAGATGATAGTGTAGTATGAAATGATAAGGAATGAAGGTGAAAGACAAGGAAACCTGCGAGGTGACGACCACTTAGGGAAAGGCAGATCTATGGATAGGGCATGCCATTAAACACCTATGATCCAACCCCTAAAGGCTAACTCTTCGAAAAAAAGGGAACATTAAAAAGATTTAAACACAAAGGTGAAAACTGCGAGATGCGAGAGAAAGGCTTTGAACTTTCAATGCTTGCAGAATCCAACTTAAGGGAACTTAGAAAGGTTCAATTGATTGAAAAAAGACCCTAGTGAGACAAAATCGGCATTCTAAACTCCTAGTATCACAATTATTTCAATTAAAAACCCAACGAGAACATCTAAGAACATATTCATAAACTCATACATTAGTTAGCGGTGAATAACAACCACTACACTCAGTTAAATTCTCTTGAATTAGTCCTCGAAATCACACAATCGGTAGAAAAAAATCAAAGATAAGAAGAGCAGGAGCATTAGGGTACCATGAAAGGCTATATCCTAAGCCATATTTCTGATTCTCACCAGAGAAATGAAATGTAATGAATTACAGAAGGAAAATAGAGACAAAGGCATAAAACATCACCGCTGCTTTAAATCCGGATCCAAAGAAATGTGCTCGTCATATTAAAGAGAAACACCAGTCATGTACAACATTGTCCAAAAACTTGATATTCAGTGTGAAAACATCTTCGTAAGCCTATCTTACAACTTTACACAGAGAACTATATCTCAAGAGAAACAACTTACAATTCACAGATATCCGATCAACAACAACAACAACTTTCCTCATGAGTTTTATATCTGAAAGAGACACAGAGGAGGTAGCTAAAACACTAAATGAAACATTAAAACAGAAGTAGAAGGAGAGGGCTCAAGGTCCATTCTGTCTTAATATATATGCATTGATTTTTAGTACTCTTTGGATGAAAGAGTGGTCTTCGACTAGCTGGTAGTAACTCCAAGTATGTTCTTTGATGTTATATACTTAGCGCTGGAGGAAGTGGTTAGGGGCTAGTCGAAAGGGGCTAAGCTTGTATTATGGTAAAAAGTGGGTTTTTTGGCCTAAAAACAGAGTTTTTAAGGCTGAACAAAGGTTTTCAGTAGAGGGAAAAATGGATTTTTAAGCCAAACAAAGGGTGTTTGTAAGGTTTAAAGGAGTGATGGGATGATTCAGTAGGCTCAAGAAGGTATTTTGGGGGTTAAAGGGGAAACTTTGAAGAGGGAAAAAAGGGTTAAAATGGGGAAATTTGCAAGGATACAAGGGGAAAATGGAGACCTTTCTGAGCATAAGTTTTCACAGACAATGAGGCTTTTTGGATGGAAACAGTAGTGAAGACTTTTTAAAAGGTAAAGGGCACACAGAGGCTTCAAGGATGAGATATTTCCATAGGAAATGTATCTCTTGAAGGCTCAAGAAAATATTTAGAGACCTGTTTTCTTGCCAAAAAATTCATAGGTGGCTAACACGACATATAATTTACACTAGAAAGATACTTGTTTGGAAATTAAAGTGGAAAAAACCTTGGTAATATAACATGTTGTCACAATCTGGTCACAAACCCCAAATAACATATATCAATCAACAACAGAAACCCAGAATGGTCCTTCAACAAATATTTTCATCATATATAACAATAACTACACTGAATTATGAAGGAGCAATCTCAACTCATGCTATATTAGAACCTTGAACATGCACTTGGGATCATATGTTTGGCTAACATGTCTTCAAGAATCATTATTAATGTTTCAGCACTATATGATTGCTACTTTAAAAATTTTCCAAAATGAGGAGTTAAATAATAACCAAAAGTTGCTCCAATGCTAATAATAATCATATATGGCTGAACTAATAGTCATCAAGTCAAAAAATGATAAAACAATAATTGAAAAACAAATCTTCAAATCTTGTTCACCTCTCCCTAGGCTCATGCACCTTGTTCATATCATGTAGATATTTCTAAACCACAATTGTTCTACTATGACTGCACATTCAATGTTCCTCCATTCAATCTCATGATGCTACCATATGCTTGCCATAGGGCCATGTGGACTTCAATCTTTCACTGAAATCTCTTAGCTCTCTTTCTTCTTCCAAAATTTGACGGGTTGTGTTGGGGTTCCCATGTTTTGGCAAGGTTGGCAATACCAAAAGATGAGACAACATAGAACCACTTTCAGACCTTAGGATCTAGCCCTCCTAGGTCCAGAGAGGGATCTCTCTATGATTATCAAAGGATATATGTCTTTGAAGTTCTTGATTGTGATTTTAGGCTAGTTATAGGTTCAAGGTTGTTTGTTTGATTGTTTGAGTTTGCTTGTTGAGAATCAGGAAGGAAGTTTTGACCATAAGACAAGGATAGGTAAAGAAGGAAGCTAGGCAAGGATAGATAACTTAGGGAACATCAAGGCCATTGGGCAATGGAGTCAAGAAAGGATTTACTTATGTTCAATGTGTAAGCTTCAGTTGGGCTAGTCATCTAGAGCATTTGGATCTCAAAGACTGATTGGTGGGATGGAACATTAAGAAATGAGAATGAAGGATGGAGAACCATCTGATTCCGTCTATAGATCAGGCCAGAGGTCATTTAACTCCAGGCCTGCTTGGACAAAACCATAGGCAAAACAAGGGATCTTGAAAAGGTTTATATGGAAGGGGTAGGTTATGAAGAGGCAGCGACAGGCTTTACACCTCCCAATGTTCCTAACCTCTTTCAATTAAATCTTAACAAAAACATCTGAACATTGATCCTATTAACTTGCACATCAGAGAGCAGGCAATAATCATCCACTACACTGGTTTAGTCAATTAAAAAACAATATTCAGATACACATATGAGCAGAAAACATTAAAGACTGAGAGAGCTAGGACATAAGGTACCTAACAAGGGTAAATCTTATGTCATGCGTTCAGATGCCAGTTAGAAGAACATGAAATGAAATAGAAATAAACGCAGAGATGAGAAAAACATCACCAACTGCTGTAGATCAGGATCCAATGAAAACTTCTTATCATGTTAAACACAATACCAATCAGGTACATCACTGCCCAAAGCTTTTACATTCAGCCTGAATACATCATATTTCTCAGCCTATCATACAATCATTACACAGAGAACTTGGCTCGGGACAAAAATGCTTGCAATTCACTGATAATGCATCAACCACCATTACAATGATATCCCTCTGTGCTTTATAGCAGAAGAGACACAGAGGACCGACTGAGGAGGTAGGTGAATTTTAAATGTTACATTTGAACACAACAATGAATGCAGGGCCGAGGCCCATGCCGCTTGATATGCTGTATATTTAATCTTTGTCATCTCCCCGGTGCAATAGAGATCTGCTTCGGATATGATTTGACCTTTTGGCTGCAGTACTCCAGGTGATTTGAACAAAATGAAAGAAACTGCTGAGAGGTCTGCCTCATAGATGTTAGATCGTTTTGAACTATAGTTGGGACGAAAAAATCCTTCAGGGACACGGCGCATAATAAAGACTGTATGTGAGACCTGTCCTTTATGGAAAAACATTCTGCTGATAAGAAAACCTTGATATTACCTCTTATTGATGTTCAGGATCTTCAGATCGATCCTCGGGGTCTTCAAAATGATGCTTTGCCTCTTTAAACCCCTGGTTCAGAGCTCAAGATCTTCGTTGATGTGCATTAATCCCTCTGTTCTGTACTGAAACTCCTTGCTGCTTCATTACTACCTCCGTTGAGTTAGCTCGATCTTTAAATGGCGCCGACATGATTTTCGGTGTTTGAACTCTGCTTTCCATTAATGTGAGTCCTGACGGCCCCATTCCTTGACTTTCCTGATGGTACTGGCTCATTAGATTTGATCCTGATTGCGTCGCTCGCCATCGAGGTAGTACACCAAACAGCGGCAGGTCTCATCCTAGAAACTCTGCAACACAGCGAACTTATGAAAAAAAACAGTGGACGGAGCGATGAATGCAGGGTGGACGAAATGGTAGTGCGGCGGTGGTGGAGCGATGGCCTTTTACCATAATGGTGAAAAAATGCAATGAAATGATGAAACCTTATGAACAATGGAGTTTGGTGATAATATGCAGCGCAGACCGTTAGATCTTTGTCTGGGAACAAAGATCAACGGTGGAGGTTGAGCGGCGTAGAAATATGTGAAACGGACAAACAATATACAAAACACATGAAACCCGATGGAGATGAATGCAAGAGTGGGACCCAGTCATGGTGGAGGGCGATTAGATCTTGACTATTAGATCCCAGATTGGACGGTCAGGATCAAATCGGAGGATCACAATCGGGGGGAGCAGGGGTGACACATTCAAAAAGTTTCGATTGCGATCGAAGCGATGTTGCGATTAAGCGCCAACCGTCGGATCCGGAAGGGAATGGGCGGCTGGGATCGAATCAGGAGACAACGAGGAAGGCTTACGATTGCGATCGGATGGGGAGTTGCGATGGAGCGCTGGCTGTCGGATCGGCGGGACGATGGACGGCCAGGATTAAATCAGGAGATCGCAATCGGAGCTCGGAGAAGAAGGCATGCGATTGAGTTTTGCGATTGCGATGGAGCGATTAGCGCAGGGCCGTTGGATCGGTGGGACAGATCAACGGTTCACGTTCAATCGGAGGACGGTGGAAAGGGCCTGCGATTAATCGCATCGCAAGTGATTGCGATGGGCCGATCGGGTGGGGGCGCGCATGAACTTTGCGATTGCGATGGGCGAGGGGCCTGCGATTAGCGCTCCGCCGTCGATCTTTACGACAGATCAACGGATCAAAACACGTCGCGAGACTTTGTGTGATAAAACGATCGCATCGGGGATTTTCACTGATGCAAAGGAATTGCACCCGCCCGATGCTTCGATTGCGATTAGCGCTCGGGACTTAAGCGCTTGGTCCCAGCGCACGGGCATGTGTGGGAAGTGGTTGAGGGGCTGGCGGGAAAGGGGCTAAGCCCTATTACATGGTTGGAAAGTGGGTTTTTTACCCCTTTTAATGAATTTTAAGGGGTTTAAAGGGAAACGATAAGGGGGAAAATGGGAAATAAAGAGTAAGGGAAGGACTTAAGGGGATTTGAGGGGGGATTTGAGGGGTAAACGGGGAAATAGAAGGGGAGACAAGGGGAGATAAAAAGAGGCTAAATGAGGGTAAAAGAAAGGGAATTCGGACAAAGGGAAAGAAGGGGAATTGATGTATGTTGCAGGGGTAAAGGAGGGAATAATAGGCCCTTTTTAGCAATTTACTAGCAGAAGGGGATTTGTATTAGGCACAGCAATTGAGAGACTTCAAGGAGGATGGGTTTTCAGGGGAAAGGCATTCCTTGAAGGCTCAAAACAATCTAGCCCCCAGCTGACTTGTCAAAAATTTCATAGGGGGGCTAACAGTGGCTCCACATGGGGATGGCTTCTTCTTGAAGGAGTCAAGAATTCAGAAAATGATCTCTTGGTGTAGGCCAGATGCCTGCTACTATAAGCCATCTTTCTTCTTTCTTTAGATTAGCTGCCACAATATATTAGATACACAATTCAGTAGAAACATTTTCCCAACCAATCTACCTACCCAATCTAGAGCTCTAACAATTTTCTCTTGGGTGCATTCGAACTAGCAGACCCTTTACATTTTATTTTGCAAAACAAAAACAAACCTATTCTAATTCTACCCTTATTCCTCCATGAGGCCAGATTAGACTGTTGGCCTCATCTATTTCTCTACCTAATCTACTACCTGTTGGGATTAAACTGTCCAACAGGTTTCTTCACCTACATTCTAAGACAGGAAATTTAAACACAGCCAAGCCAGGATTAGACTGTCTGACTTGCTGGGCAGAAACTTGAAGAAAACAAAACTGAGAAGGCATGGAACTCTGCAATTGTGAAACATCCTTCTTTCTTTCTTGTGACTTAGGTTTTGAGCATATTTGAGTCACTTCTTTCCTTTGCTCCAGCTCTGATTTTGGGCATATTAGGGCTGGATCTTCTTTCACTGTTGATCCAGATTTTGAGCTTGTTAAGACCAGCTATTCTTCTTCCCTTTGGCTCATATCTTGAGTTTATTAGAGCCAATCCTTTTGCCTCAGAGGTTCATGTTTTGAGCATGTCTGAACCTCTCTTTTCATTCTGTTTTTTGGGACAATTTCTTCTCTTTTTTGCTGAAAATGAAAACTTGCAACAATATATACAATGGAAATGAAACTGGAAATGGAGAATTAGCAGAAGTAGTGTTTGAGCATCCTGCCATTGACAGGACCCCCAAACAACTCAGAACCATCAAGTTCTTGCAAGAAAAACGCATTAGGACCCACAGTGGCTTGAATGATGAAGGGACCTTGCCACAAGCTGTCGAATTTGCCATGTTTGCCTTTATCCTCTCTTCTTGAATCCCACTTCAGGACCTTGTCCCAAACTTTGAAATTTGTTGCTTTGGTTCTTTTGTCAAACTGTCTCTTCATGTTTTCCTGCACTTTGACAGCTCTGTCATAAACCTGCTCCCTTGTTTGCTAAAGATGGATTGTTTCTTTAATTCTCCTTATCATGTTGTCCTCTTCTGATTGGATTTCTTGGATAAGCTTTACCACTGGTATCCCAAGGCTAGTAGGAAAAACTGCTTCTGTCCCATAAACCAGCTGGAAGGGTGACATGCCAATGGATTTCTTTGTAGTGAGCCTGTCTGCCCACAAGGCTTGTATCAACTTTTTATGCCATGACCTTTTGTTCTCTTCCAACAGCTTCTTAATGATAGTAACCAGGCTTTTATTTGATGATTCAGCTAGGCCATTACCCTGGGGGTAATAGGCAGTTGAATGTCCAAGTGCAATTCCGTACCTGTGACAGAAATCAATCATTCTTTTGGATCCGAAAGCAGCAGCATTGTCAGTCATTATTTTCTTTGGGCAGCCAAACCGAGATAAGATAAAGTCTTCTAGGAACCTAATGATGACAGAATCAGTGGCATTCCTAGTGGGTATGGCTTCAATCCACTTAGTGAAGTAATCAGTAGCAGTCAGGATCCATTTGTGTTGCCCAGAAGAAGAGGGGTGGATTTCTCCAATGAAGTCTAAGCCCCATTGCATGAAGGGACATTCTATGGTGATAGGTTGCAGAGGGAGGGGAAGGAGCTTTCTTTTGCCCTCAAAAATTTGGCATTTGTGGCAGGTAAGGACCATTTTATGAACATCACTAAAGAGTGTAGGCCAATAGTACCTGGCCCTGAGTATCTTATTTGCAGTGGCCTTCCAACTCAGGTGGCCTCCACACTCCCCAGCATGGAATTCTTGTTTGATTCTTTCAGCTTTGGTTTCAGGCAAACATTTCAGCAAAAGACCATTTGGATTTTTCCAATATAGACTCTCATTCATAATGCAGTAATTTCTAGCTTTGAGTTTTATGAATTTGGCCTTTGTTTTGGACAGTTCTGGAGGGGCATTGAGGTATGTGAGCACGTAAAGGATATCAGTGTACCAAGGAGAGTTCTGAAACTGCTCCTCAACAGTTGGATGGGGCAATCCTTCCTGCTCATCCAAGGCATTCATCATGTTAATATCAAGGGCATGTAGATTAGATTCAGCCATCAATTGGGCCAGGCCTTGACCTTTGATCAGCTTGGTGGGTTTGATTTCAATGTCATATTCTAAAATTGTAGCAATCCATTTGCCCCTTTTCCCATCTGGGTCTTGGGACAGGATATCTTTGACCACTATATTTGGCACATAGGCAATGGTGTGGGAGTGCAGAATGTACACCCTAAAGTATTTTAAGGCCTTAATCAGGGCATAGGCCTGCTTTTCCATGATGTTGTACTTTAAGGGTGCATCTCTTAAGGCTTTACTGAAGAAGGCTATAGGCTGTTCATTACCTTTTGAATTTTTCTGCAGCAAAACTGCAGCTATTGTGTGTGGGGAAGCAAATGAAAAGATCAGAAAATCTTTTGAAAAGTCAGGGCTGATAAGGACAGGGGCCTGGGTGATTGCAAGTTTCACTGACTCAAAAGATTTCTTGGCTTCGACAGTCCACTTAATTCCAGCATCTTTCTTCAGCATTTCAGTCATTTTCCTAAGATGCTCAGCAAGGTTGGGGATAAATCTTCTAAGGAAATTGATCTTCCCAATGAAGGACTGTAGCTCCTCGATGTTTCTTGGATGCGAAATTTGAAGTATTCCCTCAACTCTCTGGGAGTCTATCCTAATCCCTTTCTCAGATATGATGTGGCCCAGAAGCTTACCTTCTTGCAGCCCAAAAACAGTCTTCTTAGGATTTAGGGACAGACCGTACCTTCTACATTTTTCAAAAACTTTCCTCAGATGTTTTAAGTGTTCTTCTTCTGTTTTAGAAAAGATAGTTAAGTCATCCAAGTAGATAACTATAAAGTGTCCAATCTCATCTGAGAAAGCAATATCCATTGCTCTCTGGAAGGTAGCTCCAGCATTCATCAATCCAAAGGGCATTTTCACATACATGAAGGTGCCCCATGGAGTGGTAAAAGTTGTTTTGAGTTGATCTTCTGGGAGTACCAGAACTTGGTTGTATCCTGAAAAACCATCAAGCAGGGAGATTCTTTTAGAGCCCACTACCTTCTGTAAGATATGTTCCATTCTAGGCAAGGGGTAGTTGTCTTTCAGGGAGGCTCTATTCAGGTTTCTGAAATCTATGCATAGTCTGATCTCCCCTGTCTTCTTCCTTACAGCCACTAAGTTTGAAACCCAATCAAAAAACCTTACAGGGACAATTATGTCTACCTTATACATATTTTTAATTTCCTTCTCTACTGCAGGCAATTGTTTTGGATTAATCCTACGGAGTTTTTGTCTGAAAGGTTTCTGATTTTCCTTCAGTGGTATCTTGTGTTGTATGATGTTGGTGTCATAGGCCTTTAAGTCTTCGTACCTCCATGCAAACACATCAATGAATTCCTTAAACAAGTCAATGTATCTTACCTTCATGTCTGCAGGTATAGACTTAGCCAGTTTTATCATTTTGGGTTTGTCTTCAGTGCCTATGTTGCATTCTTCTGCATTCGATTCTGCATGTTCTATTGTGGGCTTCTTTGCAACATCATCGAAATCAAAGAGGTCCTCTAAGGGTGCTAAGCCTCTTGGTATTTTCTTGTCTTTGGCTTGCAACACCTCCATTTCTTCTCTATCTGCGTTTTCACGTTTTATGGCTGAATCTCCAGTTTCTTCAGAAAAAGAATTTATTTCTATACTACAAGGTGTTTCTAGTTCATCTGGGGAATCCTCACTTGGGCAACTGTCATCAGATTTCGAGTCTGAATCAGAAAATTCAAACTCATTCCTGCCCATCAGGAAATCTTCAATCTGTTTGTCTCCTTCAAAGACCTGCCAGTATTTTTCATTGTCTGGCACTGCAGGCCTGAATTTAGTCTGAATGATGATTTTTTGGTCAACTGGGGCCTTAGGATATGAGCTAGCTAGGCAGGCTAGTCCATTTGCAATAGCGTTTTGACCCCTAGGAATGGATACTAAATCATATTCAACAAACGTTTTCAGAAAATCTAGAGTATCATTCCTATATGCCCTAAGCCTGGGGTGTTTTGCCGAATACTCACCATTCATCTGTTTGATCACTAACTCAGAGTCTCCTCTCACGACTATCCTATGGGCTCCTAATTTTTTCAACAGATTTAAGCCCAATATTAGAGCCTCATATTCTGCAATGTTATTCGTGCATTTGAAATGCAGATTGACAGCGTGACTCTCTGCGTGGTCATTTTCGGTGTTACGCAGCCACACTCCTGCTCCAACGCTTTTTCTAGTACAGGACCCATCAAAGTTCATTTCCCACAGGGGTTATTTGTTTACTTCCACTTCACCTTCTCCCTTACAGCTGGGTTCACCATTAGGTTGAGCTGGGAGGTCTGTACTAGGTTGTAAACTATCTTGTTGTTCATGGAGGCCATGGATGTCAGGGAGGTGGTTAGCTTGCTGTTCTTGTTCTGTTTCTGTTTCACTCGGAGTGAGAGGTCCTCCACAGATCCTACAGGCTTCATTGCTGATTTCCTCTTCATTTTCAGTGTGATGCCCATGGTTTTCCTGATCATATTCTTCCAGAGTGGCCATTATGTGGAGGTCCATAGGCTCGGTGTTCCCATTTGTATGCCTATTCTGGGACTCTGGCTCTTCTAAGGATTCATCATTACAAAAGATGAAGGAGTCAAGGTCGGTATGTACAGAATATAATGGTGAATTTTCAGGTTTCTCGGGGCTGCTGACTAGGAATTTCATTTGGGATTCTCTATATAGTCTTCTTGATTGGCCAAATATAGGAATAGTAGCATATGAGCCATCCATCTACATGGTGCCTTGCAGCTTGGCTCCCCATGATCTAGATAATAACATGCCATACTTGGGTGGCACGTCTGCTACCACTACATCCATGACCATACATTTCGCAGGAATTTGAGTCAAACTCACACACAAGTCTTTGATCAGGCCAAGACATTTTACTCTACTCAAGTCAAAAGAATACAAGTCTTTATAGGGTCTGGTGATTTCTAGGCCTAACCTCTCCATAACTACCTTAGGCATCAGGTTGTGTGAGGCTCCAGAATCATGCATTGCATTGTGGAGTATTTTATCATGAATGTTGAGACTAATATAGAAAGGTGGTACTACCCCTTCCTGAAACTTACCTTCAATATTAGGACCAAACAAGAGGGCAAGCTAATCATCATTCAAGTTTACAGAATCAGTGTTTTCCCCTAAATTCAATGCTTTCAAAATTTGGCCTTTATATACATCCTGAGAGGCCAGCTCAGATAATGGTACAGATATTTTGATTTTTGCAATCTCACTTTCTAAACTGAAAGTGGATTGACCCTTGGAAGTGTTCAACTCTGTTTTATTCGCCATTGTTTTAGTGGTTGAATCAGTTTGTGTTTTCTCATTATGTACACGTGTAGAAACAGTTTTATCAGGAGCACTAACTGAGGTGCTAGTGCTACTGGTTTGTTGACCCTGTTTTTCCATGCTTTGGTTGTCCTTTTCTTTGTTACTCTCAGAACTCTTGGCTGTTGAATTGTTGTTCACAGCAGTTACTTTAGAAGATTTTTCAGGCCTTTTCTTGATGGTAACCTCGGGAGTTTTGGTTTTGGAAGTGTCTTGGTTCTTTTTGCTCCTGAGCTCATATTTCTCTCTGACCTGTAACATGGCATTTTGGAACCCAAGTCTGTACTCTTCAGTTTCTAATCTTTCCTCATCCCAACATGAAGATGAGGGTTGATCTTCCTCTGAGTCACAGTTCAGAATTGAGTCCTCTGTTTCAAACATGTTAATAGTAATCCCTTCAAACTCTTCTATGATTCCCTCATCCTCATCTAGGAAATTTTGAAACGGGGGAATGATTTGTTGATCTGACTCTTTCTGTCTGTTGGGAGTGTTGTTGTTTCTTCTAAAGTTTTGATTTTGGTTTCTGTTTGGAGTGACAACAATCTTTTCCATCATTTGGTATAGCTTATCCACATTCTTAGACAATTTTTCAATATTGGGATCTGAAGTGGAGGCTATAGCGTCATCCTTGTATGTTACTCTCTTCTCAGCTCTCAGTTTGGCTCTTTTCTCAATCAAATTTTCCTCTATGTTTACTGCCCCTTTCTGCATATCCTCCAATGTGGTATATTCTTTATCTCTAAGCTCATAGGCCATGTCAGCATCAAATCCATCAAGATACTTGGCCAGGGCCATTCCTTTTGGAGGTTTCATGTGTGGGGGAAGAGCATTATAAATACTGTTGAATCTAGTGGTATAATCATGAACACTCTCTCCTACATTCCTCTTAAGGGACATGTATTCTGCTAGGATCTTGCGAGGATTTGCTCTAGTTTCCCATTTGTTGATGAAAGTCTAGTATAAAGCAGGGAGATCTTGGATACTACCAGCAGGTAGGTTTTTAAACCACTTTTTAACCTCTCCCCCCAGGCTCTGCGCAAAAATTCTCATTTTGATTGTTTCATCATCAATTTCCATATAGTCAAAAGAGTCTTCCATTTTATCAACATGCTGCTGTGCTGTTGTAGGCTCTTTAGCAGGGAAGTGCGGGATCTTTGATTGATAATCATTTGGTAAGGGCAGTAGAGGCTGAGGTAGGACTAGAGGTGCATACCAGGCCACCATGATGATGTTCTGGTGGGGTATAGGGTTGGCTTGAGCAGCTGGTATTTGGATGACAGGGATGTTTGGACCAGCAAAAGTCTGTTGAGCAGATCTCGGATGAGAAAGCCCCAAGTTTTGGAGAAAGTGGAGATCAGGTGGTGTGAAAGGAGGGGTTTCACTGTCCCTAGGGTCCGGCTGGTCTGAAACACTGAATGACCTAGTTCTAGGTAATCTGTTTTGAAGGTCTAGGTCAAAGAAAGGGTCTAATAGAGCTGCAAGATCTTCTGGTGCAGAATTGGCTCTATGAATGTTGTTGGAAATAGTTGATCTCCTACTTACAGGTGTTCTCTTGAGGATTTTCTCAGGATTATCAACTATTTCGGGTGGGCTTGGATCAGGGAAAGCTCTTGTATGAATGGTTTTGTGAGCCAGAGTGTTATTTTTAGCCAAGCAGCTTAACCCTACCTGTCATTTCTGCTGTGGTTGATGTTGTCTCAGGGCTGGTCTCCCAGTGGATCCTTCATTATGCTTTGAATCTGGTCTCCCAGTGGAGTCTTATGTGAAACCAAGGCAATCAGCAGGCTTACTGATCACCAGTGGAGTCTTTTCGTTTGGGAACCATGGAGTCGCCAGGTGGAAGGTTTAGGATGTTTCTAGGGGGTACACTATCCACCGCAGTGATGAGGAAATATCCTTTTCAGGAATATCCCACAAAACACAGCAGACTCAAACCAGAGATGGACTGGGAGGGCATTTACCAGATGTGTCACCTCTTAAAGAGGATGGGATCCGGAGGCTACCTGGCCCTTACCAGGCTCTGTCTGAGAGTAAGGGGTAAAACACACCAGAGGCAAGTGGAATAGGAAGGATAAGTGTTTTATTGCCAGTCTAAACAGAGGTTCTAGGTTTTCTGAGTCTTGGAGATGCAACAAGATGAAATTACTCAGAAATTTCCCCAGTGGAGTCGCCATTATGTTGGGGTTCCCATGTTTTGGCAAGGTTGGCAACACCAAAAGATGAGACAACATAGAACCACTTTTAGACCTTAGGATCTAGCCCTCCTAGGTCCAGAGAGGGATCTCTCTATGATTATCAAAGGATATATGCCTTTGAAGTTCTTAATTGTGATTTTAGGCTAGTTATAGGCTCAAGGTTGTTTGTTTGATTGTTTGAGTTTGGTTGTTGAGAATCAGGAAGGAAGGTTTCACCATAAGACAAGGATAGGTAAAGAAGGGAGCTAGGCAAGGAAAGATAACTCAGGGAACATCAAGGCCATTGGGAAATGGAGTTAAGAAAAGATTTACTTATGTTCAATGTGTAAACTTCAGTTGGGCTAGTCATCTAGAGCATTTGGATCTCAAAGACTGATTGGTGGGATGGAACATTAAGGGATGAGAATGAAGGATGGAGAACCATCTGATTCCGTCTATAGATCAGGCCAGAGGTCATTTAACTCCAGGCCTGCTTGGAAAAAACCATAGGCAACACAAGGGATCTTGAAAAGGTTTATATGGAAGGGGTAGGTTATGAAGAGGCAGCGACAGGCTTTACACCTCCCAATGTTCCTAACCTCTTTCAATTAAATCTTAACAAAAACATATGAACATTGATTCTATTAACTTGCACATCAGAGAGCAGGCAATATTAATCCACTACACTGGTTTAGTCAATTGAAAACAATATTCAGATACACATATGAGCAGAAAACATTAAAGACTGAGAGAGCTGGGACATAATGTACCTAACAAGGGTAAATCTTATGTCATGCGTTCAGATGCCAGTCAGAAGAACATGCAATGAAATGGAAACAAATGCAGAGAGGAGAACAACATCACCAACTGCTGTAGATCAGGATCCAATGAAAACTGCTTATCATGTTAAACACAATACCAATCAGGTACATCACTGCCCAAAGATTTTACATTCAGCCTGAATACATCATATTTCTCAGCCTATCATACAATCATTACACAGGGAACTTGGCTCAGGACAAAAATGATTGCAATTCACTGATAACGCATCAACAACCATTACAATGATATCCTCCTATGCTTTATAGTAGAAGAGACACAGAGGACCGACTGAGGAGGTAGGTGAATTTTAAATGTTACATTTAAACACAACAATGAATGCAAGGCCGAGGCCCATTCCGCTTGATATGCTGTATATTTAATCTTTGTCATCTCCCTGGTGCAATAGAGATCTGCTTCGGATATGATTTGACCTTTTGGCTATAGTACTCCAGGTGATTTGAACAAAATGAAAGAAACTGCTGAGAGGTCTGCCTCATAGATGTTAGATTGTTTTGAACTATAGCTGGGACGAAAAACCCCTTCAGGGACATGGCGCATAATAAAGACTGTATGGGAGACCTGTCCTTTATGGAAAAACATTCTGCTGATAAGAAAACCTTGATATTACCTCTTATTGATGTTCAGGATTTCCAAATCGATCCTCGGGGTCTTAAAAATGATGCTTTGCCTCTTTAAACCTTTGTTTCAGAGCTCAAGATCTTCGTTGACGTGCACTAATCCCTCTGCTCTGTACTGAAACTCCTTGCTGCTTCATTACTGCCTCTGTCGAGTTAGCTTGAGCTTTAAATGGCGCCGGCATGGTTTTCGGCGTTTGAAATCTGCTTTCCATTAATGTGAGTCCTGACGGCCCCATTCCTTGACTTTCCTGATGGTACTGGCTCATTAGATTTGATCCTGACTACGCCGCTCGCCATTGAGGTAGTACATTGAACAGCGGTGGTCTCATCTCCTAGAAACTTTGCAACACAGCAAACTTGTGAAGAAAACAATGGACGGAGCAATGGACGCAGGGCGAACGAAATGGTGGTGCGGCGGTGGCGGAAACAACGCTATTATGATGAAAATGAAGTGGAGTGGTGGAATGTGCGGACAATAGGGTTTGGTAGAAATATGCAGCGCAGACCGTTGGATTCAGGCCCGGAGATGAAGATCGACGGCGGAGATTGACCGGCGTAACAATACATGAAACGAAAAAAAAACAAACAAAATGCATGAAATGCGACGGAGACGAATGTAAGAGTGGGACCCGGCGGAGGCAGAGGGCGATTAGATCTGAGTCGTTAGATCCCAGATCCAATGGACGGTCAGGATCAAATTGGAGGATCGCAATCGGGGGGGGCAGGGGTGACACATTCAAAAAGTTTCGATTGCGATCGGAGCGATGTTGCGATTGAGCGATGACCGTCGATCTGGGGGAGGAATGGACGGAGGAGATGAAATCGGAAGGGAAACAAAAGGACCTGCGATCGGAGGAAATGGGAATTGTGATGGCCGTCGGATCAGCAGGGGAATGGACGGCCCAGATAGAATCGGGAGATCGCAATCGGAGTCTGGGGGACAAGCCATGCGATTGAGTTTTTGCGATTGCGATGGAGCGATTAGCGCAGGGCCGTTGGATCGGAGGGATAGATCAACGGTCAGGATGTAGTTGGGGAGGGCGATCTTGCGACTTGCGATTGCGATCGGACAGGGGTAATGCGATTGAGCGCTGGCCGTCAGATCTTGTGACAGATCAACGGTCAAGAATGGATCGGAGGATCACAATCGGGGCTCGGGTGGAAACACTTGCGATTAATCGCATCGCAATCGCTTGCGATGGGCCGATCGGAGGGTGCGCTTAACATGTTGCGATTGCGATTGGGAGGAGGCTTGCGATTAGTGCTCCAACGTCAGATCTCCGCGGAATATCAACGGTGCGGAACGCATCGCCAGAATTATCGTAGGACTTATGTGTTAAAACAATCGCATCGGGGGTTTTCGCTTTTACAAAGGATTTTGCCTCCCGCCGATAGTTCCGATTGCGATTAGCGCCTGGGACTTAAGCGCTTGGTCCCAGCGCCGGGGCACATGTGGGGAAGTGGTTAAGGGGCTGGCGGGAAAGGGGCTAAGCCCTAATACATGGTCGGAAAGTGGGTTTTTAACCCATTTAAATGGAATTTGAAGGTTGGGGGAGGGTAACGATAGAAGAAGATAAGGGGGATGAGGGGAAATTTAGCCAAGCAAGGGGTAAGGGAAGTATTTGAAGGGGATTTAGAGGAGATTAAGAGGGTAAAAAGGGAAATGGAAGGGGAGACAAGGGGGAATAAAAAAGAGGCAATGTGAGGGTAAAAGAAAGGGAATTCGGACAAAGGGAAAGAAGGGGAATTGATGTATGTTGCAGGGGTAAAGGAGGGAATAATAGGCCCTTTTTTAGCAATTTACTAGCAGAGGGGGATTTGTATTAGGCACAGCAATTGAGAGACTTCAAGGAGGATGGGTTTTCAGGGGAAAGGCATTCCTTGAAGGCTCAAAACAATCTAGCCCCCAGCTGACTTGTCAAGAATTTCATAGGGGGGCTAACAGTAGGTCTAACAAAGGTTCAATGCTTAAGCCTTTTATTTATGATCTTTTTGTTTAGAAAAAATAGGGTTACTATGGTATGGATAGGAAATATGTAATATGTGGATTATGGAATGTTTATTAAATGATTAGGATAGTGGTGTGGATATGCATAAATATGGGATAAGAATGTAGGTGATGAAATGTAGGTGACGAAATGTAGGTAGAATATGCATAACCATTACTAAATTAGCTTTAATAATTCTAGAATATTTTTTAAAAATTAAAATTTTAAGAGAAATACTTTACTTACTGTACTTGTCTTCCCTCAAATTATTCGATGTCCATGATGGTCGACATTGTGTTTTTTTAACGATGGCTCTTACAGACTATGTAGAGACTTATTTATGCTTTGCATCTGATTATTGATTCAGAATTATGTTGTTCAGGTCCCTTCTGCAGTTTTAATTTTGAAATTTCAGGTCCCTTCTGTCATTATCTTCAATATTGATGTAGCTCAGGTCCCTTCTGACATTTTTCTTTTTTCAGGTCCCTTCTGTATATGTTGAATGATGTATCAGGTCCCTTTGTACTTGTAATTTAGATCACTTCTTCAATTCAGCTCCTCAAACTATTTACATAGTTTTATTACACGCTTCCCCCTTGCTTATGTTAAGACTTTTCCTCGAGTCTGACATTTCTTCAGAGGGTAAATATGAAAAAATCATACTGAAGTAAAATCAAAACAAAAAGAGAATTCATATTGGTCAAACAAGTTGGTTTTCCGATATGAATTCGAGTTTGTATTGTGCCAGTTTCCTGGATTTTCACAACCAAACTCTTTTATTATATATATATATATATATATATATATTTATTTTTATTTTTTGTTGTTGTTCTTCTGTTGGAATTATGGGAGGCATATTGCTATGATGTCCCATGAGTTCCAAATCAATATCTGTTGAAAATTTTCTCATAAAATCCTCCTTATTTATAGGCTTATTGTAAACTTTAAGCCTATGCCATTAACGACAAATGAAATAGATGCTTCGTCAATTGTTTTTATCATTACAACTCCATTGTCATAGATTTCTTGAATCTCATATGGCCCAAGCCAATGAGTCGTAAAATTTTCTTTGAAATATTTAAACTTGGAGTCAAACAATAGTTCCCAATCTCCCTTTTGAAACACTCTATTCTTTATGAATCGATCATGCCATTTAATTCTTTGTTCTTGCACAAGATATGTGTGCTCTAGTTCTTGCTGTCGTATCTCATACAATTGATTTAATTCCATGATTCTTTGTTTTTGTGCCTCATATAATTCCATCCCCAACTCTGTTGCTAACTTGAATGTATGTATTTGAAATTCTATGGGTACGAGGAATTCTTTTCCATACACCAACTGATATGGACTGAACCCAGTTGTGTTTTTCCATGTTATCCTATATGCCCATAGTGCATCTCTCATTTTTTTTTTACTAGTCCTTTCTGTTCATTTGTACGGTCTTTGTTTGTTGATTCCACTTGTCCTTTTGCTTGAGGATTGTATGTAGTTAATTTTTTGTGTTTGAAATTGTATTTCTCCGTAAGATCTCGAACAAGCTTTGATGTGAACTGTGTGCCTTGGTCAGTTACTATCTGTCTCAAAACTCCATACCTTACAAATATCTCTTCAAACATAAAATACAAAAAAATATCTTCTGTTGCTCGTGCTACTGCCTTTGCCTCTACCCACTTAGTTACATAATCTGTACATACTAGGATGTACTTCTTTCCGTTTGATGGAGGATGGATTGGTCCCACAAAATCGAGAGCCCACTACTCAAATGGCTCAATCAGTACTCGTGGCTTTAATGGCATTTCATCTGATGCCACTGGTCTTCCAATTCTTTGGCAGCTATCACATCTCTTCACATAGGCCTTGTAGTCTTCGAAGATGGCTGATGAGTAGTAGCCAAGTTTCAGCACTTTGTATGTTGTCCGCTTGTCTGCAAAATGACCACCACATGGCTCATCATGACATGCTTTCAAAATATAAATAATGTCATCTTCTTCAACACATTTTCTAATTATTAGATCAACACAAGTATAAAAGAGATCACCATTGACCCAACTATATCTATCATTTTCTCTAATTATCCTTCTTTTCTGTTTATTTTTGTAATGAGATGGTAGGATGCCACATGAAAAATAGTTAGCTATATCTAAAAAACATGGAGCTTTTATATTTATAGCGAATAGATGTTCATAATAAAATTATCTAATACTAGATTTGGATCACCTAGTGAATGAAGTCTTGATAGAAAGTATGCAACTTGATTATCCTTACCTGGTCGATCTTGCACAATAATGTTAAATTCTTGCATTAATAACATCCATCTAGTTATTCTGCCATTTTTTATTGATTTTCTCATTAAATATTTATGGCTAAATGATCCATGTGGATGAAAACTTGATAACCTGTTATGTAATGTCTAAATTTGTTAACTGCATGGACTACATATAACATTTATTTCTCTGTAACAGTATAGTTCAATTTTTTTGGTGTTCAGTTTTTGCTTATGAAATATATGGCACAATTAAACTGATTCTCTTTCTTTCCAAGTGATGCTCCGATAGGAGTGTCAGATGAATCAGTTGAAATATGAAATGGAAAAGACCAATTAGGTCCCCGAAGAATGGGTGCAATTGACAATTTTTCTTTTAATTTTTCGAATGCATTTTGACAGTTATTTGTCCATTGGAATTCTTTGCAAGTAACTTGAACAATGGCCAAGCTATTTTACTGAAATTTTCAATAAATCTCCCATAGTAGCCTTCATAACCCAAGAAACTTCCGACTTCCTTTTGTGTTTTGGGTGGTATTAAATTCGCAATGACTTGTGTTAACACTGGAAAATCGTACAAGTAGAAGATGACATTATTTAATGTCAGGCATAAGGATTTACATGGCTAAAATACATTAGAGAATTTGGAAAGTATTTAAAAATCTCTAAGGCCTGAGGAAAAATAAAATTTGAGAAAAAGTCATAAATGCTTTTTCACGCATAATCCTTCAAGAAGAGCGCCTTTGCGCGCCTTTTAACCCAAAATGCATGCAATTCTGGGAGTGGAGAAAGTCACTTTCCGGGACCACAAAAATCACACTCTAGGACAATGATTTCACACTTGAAGTCGCCTAAGGACAACCACGAAAGCCTCCTTAGACATCAAGGGAGCACACACTGGAATATTTGTGGCACACAATGGAATCATCCCCCTCTCTTGGGTCACCATCCACAATGCACCAAGAGAGGGAAGGAGGATTTGAATTCTCCTATATAAGGTCACCAAGAGATGAAGAAATAGAGAGCACATTGTTATGTTAGCTAGAATTTCCCCAAGCAATACCAGTAGTGTGTGATCCGGAGCTGAGATAGAGGGGACTCAATTGTTGGCCATCCAACAAGTTCAGTCCACCACATTAGAGAGAGGGAGACTTTGCACTGAGGCAAGCTTGGAAGTAAATACATCCTTGCATCAGGACTTAGAACCCAATTTCTAAGGGCCCTTTGGCAAGAGGGTTAAAGTTTCATCCTCATTTCCTACCAGCACTCAATAAAAGGGGCCAAAAGAGCCACCATTTGGATTATTGCAGTTGTTTGACTCTATTTAGAGCTTTTGTTTATTTGTTTTAGTTTTTAGTTTAGTTTTAGTTTGAATATGCATGTTATTACTCTATCTAGTATGTTTGTGATTCTAGCATGTTCCACTAACTTTCTTGACTCCACTTCTTTTTCTGCTTGTGACCAATAACTTAAGAGGGTAAACCACACCCCTTAAGGTTGTGTGATTTCATACATGTGTGCGTCAAACACACTAACACAAGATTGGCAACTCCACTAACGTTTGTTTCCAAGTTTATGTGGTTGTGCCTTTTTGTAGAGACCTCCGTCTGTGCTGTGGAGTGGAGTTGAATTTCCCCTCTTTTTTCTCTTGCAGTCCCTAGTTCATCCCAAGTGACAGAATGAAGTAGAACAACTCCAAAAAATCACTTTTGTAGGAATTTTCATGCTTTTTCCTCCTACATACACTCCTAGGGTGCGTGTTCAGAGTTGACCCGCGCGTAGACATCGTGCCTGTTGCAGCCTTTTGCGCACAAAAGACGGAATGAGAAATTTCTCCCACATTTCTATCTTTTCCTGCTTGTAAAGTGCTTGGAAGCCCATAATACATCTGCCATAACTGGTTGAGGTGCCCTGCAGCTTGCTAAATCTCACTCTTAGCTGATTTTTGTAGGCTTAGTGTCAGTTTTATTTCAAATTGATTTTTGCAAAGTTCACACATAGTTTAATTAGGGGGGGAAATTAACTTGCATTCCAAAAAAAAATTATGTCTTGAAAATTTAGGTACCAACACACCTAGATAATTAGCCAAATTAAGTGGCCCAAGTCCACGCATGCTTAGCTAGTTTCTTTTTTCTAGTGTAAAAGTTATTAGTTTAGTTCAATTTTTGCACTAGGATTTCGGGACCAGGATTGAATTGTCGATAGAAGAGCAAGTAATCTCTATTGCCTTTTCACCCTTCGGTGGTCCTAGGAAAGCATATGAACACTCTCTATTCACAACTCTCCATCTCCCTTTATTTGATCACATAGATTAACTAGGAAAAATATAAAGCGGCCCATATCCGCACATGTTTTTCTTTTGAGCAGGGAACAATACAACATAGTTTAATAGGGGATTTTGAAAAGGATCATTGCATATCCACACGTTCAAACTATGTGCTTGTCCATTTTTTTCTCACACACATCCACACATTAAGCAAAGAAAATACAACTAAAACTAACTTAACAAAACTCACTAAATTCTCCCCACAAAGGCCACACAAGAATTTATAGTTTAAGTTAGGATCAAGGGGGTAGGCATCTAATAAGCCGCCTTGATCATTCTTCATCTTGAAACATAGAAGTTGACTGTTTAGTCAAATTTAAATCCACCTATCGGCCCACGGAAAAGAAAATCCGAGCGCGGAAGAGAAACGTTTCAGAGGGGGTTAGGCTTAGGCGCAATGCGGGTAGGTATCAGTCAGGGCTACCTGACTTGGCTGATACTCGGTACTGTTAGTTGAATTACCAAGAAGCCCAAGACTTGAATGCTCACATGGGATGGTGGTACTTAGTGGCCAAAATTAGGGCATTATTTCCTTGTAGGTCATGGTGCAGGCAAGCGCTTGATCCTCTACCCTTACCTTGGTGGATTTTCTTCGACTGACTGGGGGCATCTCCAGCTCTTATGGGACATTGTGCCAGCACTTGCAAGATATCTTCTCAAGGTCCAGTTACATTTTAGTGTGTGAGGACGAATAGGTCTTATAGGATTTGAGTATCATACGCAAAAAAACCAAAACCACTTTTTTGATTGACTGATCACATAGGATTAATTTAAAGGGAAAATTAATTTTCTTTTTTCTTTTTTTTATGTATGCGATCGGAATTTTGCTGTGATATATTCTCTATCATATAAAAAATTTTCAAAGCTAAATATAGTCGACACCAGAATGAACCTAACAGGACCTCGTCGATCGAGGCATCTTTTGGACCTCCCCCCATTACTGGGAGGGGTTCCAGGTCTTTCGCCATTTCGACGTCAAAGACAGAACGCTTCCACCATTATTGGTTTGTCCTTTATTGGGGAATCCTTAGTTGGGAACCCTAGTTGATCTCCCAATACCACACCACACACCACTCCTCCCACAACCCCTAGAGGGCAGAGGAGTGCGACCCATTCGGGAAGCCAGTCGAATACACAGCAGGGTACATTGCAGACTAACCCTCTTCCTAACCAGAAATTTGTGTCTTCACAAGTTGCAATGGTGTCAACCTCCCAGTCACCTTTCTTAGCTTCGTTGAATCTACCAGATTTAACCAAGCTGAAAAATGAGCCCATCGCACACAACCCTACATGGCCTCCCATGCCCATGAAGCTCCCTTCAAATATTCCAAAATTTGAAGGAAAGCAAGCGGAAGATCCAGGTAATCATGTCATGACCTTCCACCTGTGGTGCTCATCGAACAGTATCATTGACGACACTATTTGATTGAGATTATTTCAACACACTATGATAGGAGTAGCAGCGAAATGGTACATGGAGCAACCCTCTGGAACATTTTGTGCCCTCGCCACCATGTTCCTAATATAATTTTAGTTACCCATTCACCATGATTCCAGAATGGAACTACTGACACACTCTAGAAAAACACCCGCTATCCATATCTCGGACCATCTCCACGAATGGAGGTGGCATCGTATTTTATGTAAAGCTAAACTTGACGATCGGGTACTCTTATACCTTTTCCTGAAAACTCTCACTGTAGAGATTTCAAAGGATGTGGTGCAACAAAGGCCCACATCCAAAGAGGATGCCATCAACAAAGCCCAACAGCTTGAGCTGATTTATATGCAATCAGGATATATTTACAATATCCTGCCAAACGCCCCGCGCCTGCAAATTTATCAAGAATTTACAGGTGTGTCGAACTCTGAAGATGGTCTTGTTGGGTCATTGACCTAAAGTTACCTAGGGAGTAGTAGTCAAAACCTCAGTTATACTTATGGTTCTAACCAGAACATACCACAACCTTTTTTTCAAAGTCATCATATGCCTCAACAAAATTTGACCAATAGGGTGCCAACGTATCACCATGGAGGACCCTATACTCTAGCTCAGGGTACCCAGTATGCAGAGAGAAATACTGATGGAAGAGATCCCTCCCAACATGCAGGTGAAAACTAGGGACCACATTATGCTCAATCCCTAGCACAAGACCCACCTATGTAGACCAATGCATAGGTGAACTTTGTGCAGCCTTCCCAAAACCAACCACACCAATATAACTAGGAGAACTACCCTCCTAACCATGGAAAATTTTAGGGGCTAATATTCGCAGGTGGGCTAATTTTCAACGGTTTTTCCAAAAAAAAGATTCACCAATTTCCATTTTTTTATAAAAATGATTCGCCCAAACTTTACAATATAAAATTGTTTTACGTTAAAAATCGTCAACATTGTATAGACAATATATATAATATGATTAGAAATTTGAATAATTTTACAAATACATCAATAAAATTTTTATAGATTGCATATTAGGGACTAGTGAGATTCGCCAATTCTTTAAACTTCAAGATAATTTTCCATCCTTAAAATTATCCTTGCTCCTAACATGGTGAAGAGAAAAGGAAAAAACAAGCCTAAAGGGAATCCTGGACAAGGGCGCAAAAACCAGCAGTGCCCGCCACGATCTCAGCTGGAGGCCACTCCAACCGGAATCAGAACCAAGAGCGAGGCAATGCCTAACGACAAAGAAAAAAGCCACCTCTTCGAACAAACCACTCTTGTTCGATATGTGGTGAGTACGACCATTATACTCACCAATGTCCCGATCTCCTTGAGCTGAAGAAGCTGCAGAGTAACTGAGGACAAGGAGGATCTTCCTAGCAAACAACTGTGATTACGGAACCTTTCCCCCATCAAGGGACGGTAAGCACTCAACAACAAAATCCAGACGACTCCAAGAAAAACAACCGCGAAATCCACATGACTGGCGAAGAGATGTTTTTACAAACACATAATCGAAATTAAGACACCCCACCAGACACCAACGCGTCAAGGGCTAGTACCAGTGCACCAAATTCACCTTTGACCATTTCAAATATGCCTATTGAACCATTGCCAAAGATGGAAAAGGGACCAAATAGGTGAGTAGGAAACTACTCTAAAGCAGCCCATAATTATAGCATCATGAATGATTTAGCCCAATCTCCCACTGCTATGTTAGCTTTGGAAGTATTGCAGTCATGCCCATAGCAACGGAAAGCATTGCTTTCTGCGTTAGGCGCTATCAACCCTGCCGATACGTGCCTAATGGATTTTCACTTAGACAAAGCCACCCCTAGGCTTCCTTCGATGCTCACCTTTCAGAAACCAGTGTCGGTCCAGAATATCACTATTCATTGATGTGTCATTGACGAGGGTGCATCCATGTTCATCATGTCAAAAAACGTTTGGCAGAATTTAGGGTCTCCCGAACTAAAACCATCAGTAATCACACTTAGAGCATATGACGGCCGTCCCTCAACCACCGTCAGTCTCTACCAAAACGTCCCGGTCTCCTTAGCCAGAAAGACAGTCCATATAGATATCAAAGTCTTGGATGCTCACTTGGACTATAATATACTCCTTGGTTGAATTTATATGTATGCCTTGTTAGCCATAGCCTCCTCCATCTTTCGCATTATGATGTTCCCCCACGAGGACCAGATCATTACTGTTGACCAACTAACGCATAGCGAGAAACGACCCCTAAAAAAAACCGATGTAATTATACCCTATGTAGATACATCCTTAGATAGGCTTTCACGGTACCAAGAATATGGCCCTGGCCAGTTCAAAATGTCATCCATTCTAGGATCATTCCTAGGAGATCCCCCCTTTATACCTGAGTCATCACCTGATATTGCAGGAGCTCCGATGTGCATGATGCCCACATCAAGCATTGAAGCTAGTCAGGACATGGACACAAGCAGTAATGACACCGATTCTGTGGCCACGACAACCTCTCTAGCCTACACTGCTTCCCAAACCCCTTTCCTCTACCCCCCAGCTGGTTTCGTCTCCCAGAAGGTGTAATATCCCAAAATGGGGATGCAGCAATATATGAACACAATAATGAAAGAGTAGTGATACATCAACAAAAAAAATGTAAGAATATACAAATAGCCATCATATTAAGATCACAGCAGCAAATGTATACAAATCCTTGAGGAAAGAGTCACTCAAGATAGGCAAAATCAACCTCAAGAAACGTGTACATAAAATAAAAGATCACTGCTACACAGAAAAGTGTCCAAGGTTATGACAGCACAGTTTTATTGAGAATAACTGCTGCTGGAAATTGTTAATACAGAGATCTGAAATAATATAGCTCATACAATGTTGGGAGTGAAGATCTAAGCTCCCAAACACAATTTCAAGGCAATCCTGGGAGGCTTTCCTGAAATATGCAAAATGGAAAAAATGGTGGAGTTGTAGTCCTAGGACTGAATAGCAGCTGCAACTCAAGAACTAGATGGAGATGGCTAAAGATGATGCACAAGCTGAAAAAAAATCCTCCAATGGATCTTCCAAGTGAAATTTTTATCCTAACACTGAATTTCTCACTTTCCAAACAATCATTGCAACCCTCACTGCAAATACTCACTGAAAATAACGCAGTCAAGGAGAGGGAATGCACTGTAGGAGATAGAAAATGGTTGGCTTGATGCCCAATATAGTGAAATCAGCTCAAAAATCCTCCTCACTAATCTCCGAATGGAAGGAAAGCTTCCTCCTCTGAAATATAAGCTCCGGAAGTGGTGTTGTGAGACCTCCACTGCAACACCCTGCAACACAACGTTATACTTCAGCAGAAATAACGTTGTAGTTGAAGGAGGTGGCTTGGCCTTGAGCTTGGATGTAGAGAAATGAAGCACAAGATCCTTCAAGAGGCCTCTCTTTAAAGGAGAAGGAATTTATAAACAGGAATGCCTTGTGCTAAGCAGTACAACAACTCTGCTAAACAGCAAGAGAATGCAAAATAGTCATACAAACCATAAAATCAATAATCCATAACATGTCTTACTATGGCTTCCTTGCCCTCCTTTTATACAAATGGAAGCACTCTCACCTTAGGTCCCACTCATTAGGGTTTCCTCCACCAAAGAATCTTCCTCCCACTATCTCTACGCTGTCTCTAAAGATGATCTCCACCTCCTATCCTAGCGTTGTTGACTTGGTCAAACTTGACCTTGTCCACATGAAAATGCCCCTTTTCACACATGAGGGTGTGAAATATAGCTCCTATGATGATCCCTTTTCACATTATGAGGGATTTTATTCCTATTTATGAAATGTATGGGCATCCTTACCCATTTATTCATCTCCTAAGTGTAAACAACAAAAATCAATATTCCAATTAGCTGCATGCTAATTTTGGAATATTACAGTCCTCCCCTCCAAAATGTTGCTTGTCCTCAAGAAACTGCAAGGATATAACTGAATAAACTCTTCTTCTTTTCATGTAGCATCCTCATATGATAAAATCCTCCAAGGATCAAGATGTTTTATCATCAATACATCTCCAAGTTGCCCCTCCTAGGTATGAAAGCTAGCTTTTGGTGAGCATCCCAAATAGCTATCATCATGTAAAAGTGAAACATCCATGGAGGAAACAATGGGCTATCTAAAGGCCTTCTTGAGGCATGATTTTTGATATATATTGGGATATACCATCCCCATATGAATCTACCATCCCCAAGCTATCATCCATACAAAATGAGCCACCCTCCAAAATGGTAACTCATGCAAATCCTCCTCCACCTTTGGCTCCTGCAATGTAGGTGGGATGAATATATGAACATGGTAGAAAAAATAGCATACCCCACACTATCCTCCTCTCCAATTATGACAAGTGTAGAGTATCTGTTGATCTTGGACTGCAATAATGTTTCCCTCAAGTGGCAAGATTAAGACTAGATTTCCAAAGATCTCTTCTCCAACGTTTTGAATCAAGCTGGCCCAAACCATCCCATATATGATGAATAGGACATGATAATCATATGAAATCCAAATGAGAAAGGTACTGAAGGTTTAATATAGGGCTTAAAGGTACCAACATTTTTCCAAGTGGTCACAGTGCAGTTTTCCTAACTGTTGCTTTAGAAAATAGCATGGCAAGTTGTCTCCCAACAAGTTGCTAGTTGTGCATGTCACCTCATCTACTAATGAGTAGTAAATGGCATTGTTCATCAACTGAGCATACAAAGAGTAGTACAACGCTTTCCCAAGGCCACACAAAAGATGGCTGCCTCCACCATATAATTTGGCCCAAAATTGACCATGGAGCCCAAAGGAAATCTTTCCCTCTTGTGGAGCAATGCACTGCATAGAAATGGTAAGAGTATGCAAATACTGTGTTAGGTAATCAATAGATCCAAGAAAAAAATTCTTACCATGTACTGAAATTAAGATGATGATAGGATCCATGAATAAGCCCTCCATGGTGGTATGACATAATCTCATGAAGAGAAATGAATCATATGCTGCATGAGGATCCTTCTCCTTATGCATGGAAATCCAAGTCAAGAAGAACACATCGCAGTAATAGATGTCTCCATCCACTACTCCATCACTCTCACCTCCTCCTTATTCACCAAGTGCATCAAATGTGAAGTGATCCTGGGGACACTCCATCAATAAGCCCAAGCTCCAAAGTGATAGCGCTATTTTCCTATGTAAATAAGCTCCTGCCAACTCATAGCTCTACTCTTTGACATTGCCCATTGTCAAATACATTTCCCATAATGCTGCCACATATAGGAAATTCCTTCCAAGGTGGAAGTACCTCCTGATCATCCAAGGCTAAGGAGTAGCCCCTTTGCACCATGATAGTGCCATCTCCTACCCTTGCAACATCATGCAAAGTATGAGAGAAAATCTGCCCATGCTCTCCCAAGAATAACCAAAGAAACAATAGTTTTTGCTGCCTCCTCATACCTCCATCATACAAATCATGTGGTGAAAACATAATGATTGATATGAAGAATGTCATATCAACACAATGCATCCATACTTCTTTCTTCCCTATGATGCAAGTATCCTGCCAAACTTCCTCCACCCACATACCCTTTGAAAGAGGATATGTCTCACGATGGCCAAACTCCTTCAAGAGTAGCCAACGTAGCCAAGCCTCCTGCTACCTGGTGCCATACATTTACAAGTATCTCTCTAGCCTCTTGCTCACCAGCCACACCCATTCATCCAAATGTGGGTGCTGTTGAGCCTCGCAATAGGTATGCATTTACTCTTGATTCTTGTCCTTTTTCCTCTTCCTTTTCCATCTTGTGCCATGATATAATAATATAATGAAAGGGTTTTGATAAAGAATGAATGAAAAATTATCCTAATATGATTTAACCGTCCAAAATAATTCTTGTTTCTTTTTATGTTGAAAATAACAGAAGGAACAACAGGACTTAATCACGGGAAAGAAGACGTGTTAAATGCAGTCGAATCGAAGATGAATCAGTAAGGATTAGCGCAAGAATGAACGAACTGTCCGAGGATAGCTTTTTTTCGTGGATCCCTCAGGATCTCCTGATCCTGAGGGATCACACTTATCTTTCCTTTTAGCTATAAAGGGACAGTGAGAGCTAGTTCTCAAGAATCATGAATGATGTATCTTTCATTTCTGCATAATTCGTGATTGTAATTCACTGAACGTAGTTATGAACAACAAGATCGGATTGTGATTTTAATTGACTGTGATGATTAATATATAATTCGCGTTGTTTTTCATTCAAGTATTCTTGAGTAATTAAGAAGTATTCGCCGGTGGCTAAGGGCCCGGTCTCTGGTGAACCTCACTACTATTTCCTGTGTTATACTTTTCCATTTATTGCATGTGTATTTTAATTTTCCTATTTGCAGTTGAGGTACTTTTGATAATTTGGATTTCTGGTATTTATTTCTATTGAATACGCATTTCCAATTTATTTCCTTAAGGAATTAGTTGCTAGTTAAAAGAATTGGTTTTGATTATTTAAAGTGTAGACAATTATTTCCAATACTTTCCTTCTGTTCAATATTTTAAATTCAGCTGAAATAACTCGGTTAATGCTTTAGTGCTCTCGGTTGATTATCATTTGAATTAAGAATGAATCACAGTTTTGGGTTATAATGCGTAGATGAATCACTTTCTTTAAATCTTCAAGATTTATGATTGCATCTACATTAAACGATTGGATTTAACATTACTCTTTGTATGAATAGCTTTCACATATTGTGTACACGTTTGAGATAAAAGGACTTACCCTGGTTGATAATTAATGTGAGGCAATTAGGAGTTTTTAAAGACACTTGTTAGCACCCAACATTTTGGCGCCGTTGCCGGGGAGTGTGTTGCCACTCTGTAAAAAGAGTAATATATGATTGTTCTTTTTTCTTTCTTTTTTATTTTTTGCTGAGGGAGAATTGGGTATTAAAAATGGAAGGTAAGAACCTGTGTAAAGAATGATTAAAATGCTCGCTCATCCGCTCGCTTTCTAGCATAATTGTGTAAGAGTTTAAGGTAGGAATGAATGTTTGTATTTCTGCATGAATGACTAAGAGGGAATGACCTGAAAAAGACAAAATTCCTCCTTCTAAACCTGAAAAACCTAAGGGACCAGTGACCCTTGGACGATCAAATTTTATCGATGAAATCTTAAGAAAAGTTTAGTCTCAGTCATCAGTAGGACCCAGAATTGTTGCTGCCAGACATCCTATTGAATTCCTTCAAGTCGTAGGACCACCATCTGTAGCTAACGATGAGATTCACAGTAAGATTGAAGGGATTGAGCATAGTTTTCAAGATACTGATAATTCACAAACTCGCCCTTCACAAGAAGGAAATTCTTGAAACCTCCGTGAAGGAGAAGGAGAAATAGGCAATTTTGAAATTAAATTATTAGAACCTAGATCTCCTGAAGTAGTGACTGAGCAGAGGGCACCCAGTGTTCCAGATCAAGGTAGTGTTGTTAGAACCATTCTAGCCTCTTGCAGACATCCTAGGAATAACTCTCCAGCTCCGGAAATCCCTAAATAATATTGGCATATTTTTGACCAAATGGCTAATAACCGGCAACCCCAAACTTCTACATTTCAATACCCTATTTTTGACACAGTTGTCAATGCCCCCATGAAGGCTATCCCATTACAGAACATTCCTACCTTCCATGGGCTAACTTCAGAAGATCTCGATGCATTCCTTTTCGAATTTGATGTCTTATGCAGGGGTTATGATTACACTACTGACCCTCAGAAGCTGAAGCTATTTCCCTCTACTCTTAAGGGAGCAGCTCTGCGTTGGTTCATGGGACTTTGTGGAGGCACCATCAATGACTGGGACCAAATGAAAACATCTTTCCTTAAAAAATACCAAGATTATTGCCGAACTAGAGAACTAAAAGATGAAAATTTTCAAATGGTATCTAAGCCTAGCAAGACTCTGGAAGAATATGTAGATTGTTTCCAATATAATCTGTAAAGATCTCCTTACACAAATCTTCCTGATAATGTTCTAAAAACCACAATGATTAGAGGTATGAAAGACCAATGGGTAGAGACACAAAATATAATGGGTAAAGGTGGTATTTATCAAGAAAAATATAACAACATTATAGATTTGTGCATCAAGTGTTCCAGGGGCAGTACGAGGCTGAAACTAGTCGGACGCGATGTAAGCCTCAGAGACAACAAAGCCTCAGGAGGAAGCATTACATGAAGCGAAATCAACAATCTATTGGAGGATTTCAAGACTGATATCCTAGGGACCCTGGCGACACAATTGGATGTCATGCAAGCTAAGCAAAAGCAGGCTATAGTAGAACAGAACTTGGCTATTTTCTTCCCCCGTTGTAGACAGAAGCACAGTCATAAAGAATGCCCCCTAGATACGATACGAACATGTGCCATAGGCACTAAAGAACATGCCACGGAAAGTTTCCCATCACTTCCAGGATTAAAAGCAGTCTTCAAGGAAGCAGAAGAAGAATTGGAACCAATATATCTATTGAACCAGCGTCATCAATGGCAAGCGCGTCAGACAGGTATGACTATTGATCCATCTTCGTTCTTTCCTCCCTCGCAATATAATTCTCAGCAATATTCAGGGGCATCATGGCAAAATCAGCCACCATTTTTGGCACCTCAAGCATTTTTTATGCCACCATGGCCCAATCAGTCAAATCCAAATAATAATAATTGGCCAAATTCCCCTTACCTGCCACCATTTTGGAAAAACAACCCTTATTACTCCCAATGGTCCCCTTCCACCTCACAAAACCAGAACTGGCAATCAAATTTGCAAAGATCTACGAACCAGCCTATGGGGACAATTCCTCTGCCTCAACCAACTTTACCAGCACCGTACATGTTGCAGAAAAATCCTCAATCTCATATACGACCGCAACTTCGAGCTCAACCTGACCCAAACCCTAACAACAAACCAATTCAGTCAATACAAATCATTGAGGGTCTGGACCCTGAAGATGAGTTGAAAGAATGTAATGAACATAAGTTGAGATCTGGATGCATAATCACTCTAGATAAGGATAAAGATTTGCAACCTGAAGAACCACACACAAATAAGCCTCTGACTGTAGATGATCAACAAATAAAACAAGGGAAAGATACAGTCAGACAAAAAAATACTAAACAAACCACAACCACTTCTCCCTCATTCCTAGAAAGATTTCTGATACCACGCCCGATTGAAAATCCTGACTTTGATCTTCTGGGTGAACTTAAGAACATTTGTATAAAAATTCCCCTCCTCCAGGCTATCCAAGATATTCCAATATATGCTAAAACTATTAAAGAATTGTGTATAAAAAGTCTATGAGGAAAAAAAAAATAGCCCCTACTATCCATGTTGTCGGGACTTTGTCTGATTTATTACTAGTCAAAGAGACTCCTGTAAAATATGAGGATCCCGGGAACCCCATTTTCACAGTCCAGATAAATGGCCATTCTTTTCCCAATGCTTTATTTGACTTAGGGGCAGCCATTAATATTCTCACAACTACAACTTGTAACATTTATTGGCATCACAACCTTAAAACCAACAACTACCTTACTGGAACTAGTTGACCGCTCAGTCATTAGACCAGAAGGAACATTACAAGATGTGATGGTCTTTGTAGACACTTGGGAATACCCAGTGGATTTTTTGATTATTAACCCTAGGAACCAGCTAGATGGACATCCCTTAATATTAGGAAGGCCTTGGCTAGCGACTGCTGATGCTTATATCAGCTGCTAGATAGGCAATATGACTATAACCAGGGGGAATGATGTGAAAAATTTAGCTTTATACCCTCCTGCTCAGCCAAGCTTGAATATTATGAAAACCAGGAAGCAACCTGCAACATACTTAACAAAAAATATTCGGTCACCATTGACTGTGGTAGATGCTCTTGAATTCAAAAACCAAATTGAAGACGATGTCATTAATACTTTTATCAATCATCCTACCATAGTATCAAGTTTGAAATGCCACATGATTAAAGCAGTCCTTGAAAACGAAATTGAAGAAGATCCCCTGAGAGATATCAATGACCAAACAATACCAACAACCACTGTTTATAATAGCAAACCTATCAAAATTGAGCCAGGGAAGATCCTGAACATTAACAGTAATCTGAGTGATGACTAGCAACAAAAACTTATTCAAGTCCTTAGGAAAAATAAAGGGGCTTTTGCTTGGGATTACTTAGATATGAAAGGGATTGGCCCTCAGCTATGCATGTGTCACATCTACACTAAAAAGGATGCAAGAACCATTCTAAAAGCTCAGCGTAGATTAAATCCTCACCTAAAATATATTGTTAAATAATAACTTCAAAAACTGTTAGATGTGAATTTTATCTATCCTATATCTAACAGTAAAAGGGTTTCTCCATTAGTTGTGGTTCCCAAAAATAATGGGAAATGGCTAATATGCGTTGACCATAGAGAACTCAAAAATGCAACGCAAAAATACCATTTTCCCCTTCCATTTATTGATCAGGTCCTAGATACACTGGTAGGGAATACATTTTTTTCTTTCCTGGATGGATTCAGTGGCTACAACCAAATTCAGATTTCCCCTGAAGACCAAGATAAGAATACCTTTACCTGTCCGTGGGGAACATTCGCTTACAGGGTATTACCTTTTGGATTATGTAACACACCTGCCACATTCCAAAGACCCGTACTCAGTATTTTTGTAGACTTGATAAATGAAGGATTGGAAGTATACATGGATGATTTCACACCCTATGGAGATGAATTCGAGCAAGCATTACAGACATTGGAAAATTTTCTGGAATGGTGTATTGCTACCAGCCTATGTTTAAGTCATGAAAAGTGCCATATGATGATGACAGAAGGCCTGATCTTGGGTCATTACATTTCAACAGCTGGAATTCAGGTAGATCCAGCAAAAATACAGGTAATTCTCTTACTAGCTACTCCCTGCACTCAAATAGAGGTACGCAGTTTCCTGGGATTTACTGGATATTATCGTAGATTTATCAAGAATTTTTCACAGATTGCTGCACCATTATATGCCTTAACAGGAAACAGTGATTTTATATGGACTGACAAAGGTGACACTGCCTTTACAGATTTAAAATGGCTAGTATCAACAACACCAGTATTACAAGGTCCGAACTAGGATATTCCATTCCAGATTTCATCAGATGCATCAGACATAGCCATTGGAGCAGTTCTTGGCCAAGAAGAAGACAAGAAACCCTACGTTATATATTACATTATAAAAAACTTAACCCCTGCTGAATTGAATTACACAGTAACAGAGAAGGAGTTTTTAGCTGTCATTTATGCTATTAACAAATTTAGACACTATATAGTTGGATACCCTGTAATTTTGTATACGGATCACTCTGCTATCAAATACTTAGCTAATAAACCCATTACAAATGGAAGAGTGACACGTTGGTTGCTACTTTTGCAGGTATTTGATATAACTATAAGGGATGACCAGGGAAGGAAAACCTTGTGGCAGATTTCTTGTCTCGAGTACCAAGAACAGATGACACAATAGCAGTAGAGGATCAATTTCCAAATGAACATATATTTGTTGTAACCGTGAAAATGCCATGGTACGTAGAAGTGGCGAATTATTTAGCAGTGGGAAAACTACCTAAACATTTGACCCCAGAGAAAGGAAATCGATAGTACAGCGCATCACTCGGTTCTCCTGGATTGGAGGATACCCTTTTCACATAGGGGCCGATATGCACATCCGTAGGTGTATCAGGGAAGATGAAATTTATGATATCTTAAAATCCTACCATGATGGACCTTGCGGTGGACATTTTGCAAATCGTAGAAATGGACATAAAATTTACAAATGGGCTACTATTGGCCCATGATTTTTAAGGATGCTAAGAAATTTGTTCAGGCCTGCGATAGTTATCAAAGGATGGGCCGCCCTGGCCAATCTGATGAGATGCCCCTGCATCCACAGCTAGTCATAGAACCTTTTGAGCATTGGGAATTAGATTTTTTTGGGCCAATCAACCCATCATCCAACCAGAATTCATATGTATTGGTTGTAATAGAATACGTAATGAAGTGGGTAGAAGCAGTAGCATTACCAAGAGCCATAGAAGAAACTATGATAAGCTTTCTTTCCGAACTTTTTGTACGATATGGGTTACCCAAAGAAGTAATCACTGATGGAGGACTGCAATTTGTAGGCCACAAGATTGCTGCTACACTAAAAAATCATCATGTTATTCATAGAATTACCTCTCCATACCACCCGCAAGAAAATGGGTAGGTATAAAACACCAACAAAGTAATTGAAGCTATTCTAATGAAGAAAGTCTCATCGCACAGATGAGACTGGGCTACTTGACTGCCAGAAGCCTTGTGGGCATATCACACAACTTGGAGGAATACTACTGGATACTTCCCATATCACCTGGTATTTGGTAAGGAACCTATTTTTCCCATAGAATTTGAGATACAAACACTAAGGACAGCCCAGGAATTGGGACTGGATTTAACTAAAGCCCAGATTAATAGATTACAACAAATAAATGAATTAGACGAAATTCGGCTTCTGGCTCTGCAACATACTGCACTTATTCAACAAAAAAGAG
The DNA here is from genome assembly GCA_034641835.2 of Pinus albicaulis. Taxonomy (NCBI): domain Eukaryota; kingdom Viridiplantae; phylum Streptophyta; class Pinopsida; order Pinales; family Pinaceae; genus Pinus; species Pinus albicaulis. The sequence goes on from JAXQQM020085714.1 coordinate 227,635, forward strand.
CCAAATGGCACGATTCTCTAATCAAGAAAAAGACATTTAATGAGGGCGACTGGGCACTTCTTTACGATTCTAGGTTTTAAGACTTCCCTGGTAAATTACAGACTAGGTGGTTAGGTCCCTATGAAATAAATGAAGTACATGACAATGGCACTCTTACGTTGGCCACCATTGATGGGTCTGATTGTTCCTTTAAAGAAAATGGGCATCGGGTGCGCCTCTACCAAAGACCACTCACAAGAGAATCTTTTTGTCAAAAGATACACAAGGAATCTACCATGCAAGTTTTAGCTGCAGAAGATAATCCTTCGGCAACTTCATCTTTGTAAAAATTCATTTCTATGTTCAAAAAAAAAAAAAAAAAATTGTAAATAGGATTTCTGATTCAATTTGTTTTTTTCTCTGCCTATTTTGTTGTTCCATCTTCGGAACAACACTTTTTTATTTTGTTGTTCCATCATCGGAACATCACTTTTTGATTTTGCTATTCCATCTTTGGAACAACACTTTTTGATTATGTTGTTCCATCTTTGGAACAACACTTTTTGATTTTGTTGTTCCATCTTCGAAACAACACTTTTTGATTTTGCTGTTCCATCTTCGGAACAACACTTTTTTATTTTTTTGTTCCATCTTCGGAACATCACTTTTTGATTTTGCTATTCCATATTTGGAACAACACTTTTTGATTCTGTTGTTCCATATTCGGAACAACACTTTTGGATTCTACTGTTCCATCTTCGGAACAACACTTTTTGATTCTGCTATTCCATATTCAGAAAAAGAAAAAAAAAAAAAAAAAACTTTTTCATTTTGCTGTTCCATCTTTAGAACTACACTTTTTGATTCTGTTGTTCCATCTTCGGAACAACACTTTTTGATTTTGCTATTCCATCTTCGGAACAACACTTTTTGATTTTGTTGTTCCATCTTTGGAACAACACTTTTTGATTTTGTTGTTCCATCTTCGGAACAACACTTTTTGATTTTTTTGTTCCATCTTCGGAACAACAATTTTTGGTTTTGCTGTTCCATCTTTGGAACAACACTTTTTGATTTTGCTGTTCCATCTTTGGAACAACATTCTCTTTTGTTTTCTTGTTCCAATTTTGGAACAACACTCTTGTTTCTTGTACAATTTTTTATGTGTTTTGAACAATACCTTTTTTATATATTTCACAAACACCTCTTTTCCCCTTATGGACTTATCCCTAGCCCATTTCAACCTTATTTCTTTGATTCCTTTTATGGCCTGAAGTACAGTACCTTCATGCAGATAAGAATTATGGATTTTATTAAAGCAGGTGAATATTTTTAACGTTATGATCTTTGAAAAAGACAACTTCTTGATGATAGACTTAAAACAATTGAAAGGGACACAATTATTTATAATTCACTTTACTGTACTGATTTCTACTGTATATGATACTGATTGATCATCTTTACCATGCTGGTTCTACTCTCCCTGGTTATAATTCTCTCTGTCTATTATAAATGGGATTATGGGTATAATTTTTCTTATTATTTACATGCTTCAACTTCTTACACCATCCCTACTCTTAAGGAGTACTGAGCCTCCCTCTATTTATCATAAAAATATGTAATCACAACTAAATTTTATCTACAGATAGAGGATAGGGGGTCTCATTAAGAGCTAGCCTACCATGTTCATAAGGATCTAGAAATGTGACATTCCCACTATGGCCACCACACCAGGGTTATGATCCATTAGATGACTAAAACATCCTTGGAACAGGAGGTCTCATCACGAGCCGACCTGTTCACTTTTGCTACTTCCCAGTGAATGGCAGTATGGTTATCTGGTTACCATGCCAGCACACTGGTCTCTTCTGTAGAAACAACAATGAAAATTTTCAATTATAAATTGAGGATCTTGGCTCACATGGGTTAAAAAGCAACTCTATCGAGGCTATGGATGCCTGCTGGTAGCAGAAGCTCTGCTTATGGTATAGAAGTTCTATTTCCCTAATAAATAATTCTTATAATACCCTCTTCTCATTTATCTTTTTATCCGAGAGATTATTTCCTCTAAACACTTCCCTACTTTGAACCTTTATGCATGCGTTCATGTTTTTACTCAATCATATTGTGTACAGCCAGAATATCGTTGGCAAAGCCTCCTTTTGTACATATTGTTGTCCTCTTTCCTTATTACATAACTTATCATCAACCAAAGCATCTTGTCTCTTGTCATTTACTATGCTTATACACCGTGCTTTTACTCTATCCATATTTCTTATTGTCCCATCATTTATTTACATACTCTGTTCCATTTACTAATGTACCCTTCATCCTTATATCCTGTCATCGGAACAACGATTCTTTGTCTATTCGGTCGTAGGCGACCTCTCATTTCAAAGGGGGAGAGAATTTCCATTACACTTGCACATGCGTTGTCATTATTTCATTGATTGATACGATATTCCATGATCATGCTACATGAGGCAATTTAATAACACAATTAATATCAACTACAACAACTTGCTATTCTATCACTCTAAGTGTTGCTGTGTTTTTAGTATTGCTGCGTTTTTTCAGTATTGCTGCATTTTTCCATTACACTCATCCTTTGCAATAGTAGGAAGAATTCAAGCATTATGGGTGGTAAGGCAGTGCACCTCGGACCTTTCGTGTTAGAGGTCTCTGACAGAGCCAGGGAAATTCTGATCCGTGCAGGGTGGATATCCTATCTCACAAGATTTCAGCCCTCGAATGAGGAAATTTCCATTGAATTTCTACAGCATCTGTAGAATGGGGAATCCATGGTAAAAGGTAGAAGAACTATAGTTATAGACGCTGTAATAGCTGAAGTATCTGGGTTGCCGGCAAAAGAAATTATATGGTCACAAAAACATGTATTGCTGCAAGACGCGGTGGAAACTTTCAAAGAAGAAGGTGAGCAAGTAGTCGGGAAAGGAAAAGGCATCTAACCATCTTCTTTGGCAGAACCATGGAGAGAATTCGCAAGCATTATCCAAAGATACATTACCTGTGATGGACGCCAAGATGTGGTAAGACCATGAAAACTTAAACTATTAGCTGTCTTGAAACAAAAACTCACTGTTAATATGCCATCTCTTTTGAATTCTTTACTGCATGATACTGTTGTTAGAATAAGACGGGCCAGACACCCTAACGCTGTAATAAGTCACCATGGATTGATTAGATTAATCATTAGTCATAGCTTGGTTCAATAAAACTTAACTTGGGATGGTTTCATGACGGCCCTAGAGAGCATGCAAAACCCTATAATCCAACATCCCGAAATTTTGGAGATAAGCCAGTAGAACCCTGCCTCTAAAAGAAAAAGGACTGCCCATTCAAAGGTTGAACCCCGTAAAAGCAGGAGGTCTATAAGAATTGAAATAGCCCAAATAATGACTGCAAATCTTTGGGATGAAAGAAACCAGCCTATGGAGGCAGCCAGTCCATTTAGGATAAGAGACTCTGAATCCGAAGAAGAGGCCGAATCAGAATCAGAACCTGAAGAAGAGGCACCCGGTTCAGAAGAAGAACCCTAAGAAGAGCCCGAAGAAGAGGCCAAATCAGAATCAGAACCTAAAGAAGCGGCAGCCTTTGTAAACCCGGCACGACATCATGGTCTCAGGCCTATTATGGACATATATTCTCCAGCCTACTCTTTAACTTCTTTTCATAAGAATTATTTATTTTTCATGGGGACATGAAAAAAGGTAAGCAAGGGAGTATGTTGAGCCTCGCAATAGGTATGTATTTACTCTTGTTTACTGTCCTTTTTCCTCTTCCTTATCCATATTGTGCCATGATATAATAATATAATGAAAGGATTTTGATAAAGAATGAATTAAAAATGATCTTGATACGATTTAACCGTCCAAACTAATTCTCGTTTCTTTTTATGCTGAAAATAACAAAAGGAACAATAGGACTTAATCACGAGAAAGAAGACGCGTTAAATGCGGTCGAATCGAAGATGAATTAGCAAGGATTAGTGCAAGAATGAACGAACTATCTGAGGATAGCATTTTTTCATGGATCCCTCAGGATCTCTTGATCCTGAGGGATCACACTTATCTTTCCTTTTAGCTATAAAGGGACAGGGAGAGCTAGTTCTCAAGAATCATGAATGATGTATCTTTCATTTCTGCATAATTCGTAATTGTAATTCACAGAACGTAGTTCTGAACAACAAGATTGGATTGTGATGTTAATTGACTGTGATGATTAATATATAATTCACGTTGCTATTCATTCAAGTATTCTGGAGTAATTACGAAGTATTTGTCAGTGGCTAAGGGCCCGGTCTCTGGTGAATCTCATTGTTGTTTCCTGTGTTATACTTTTCCATTTATTGCAAGTGTATTCTACTTTTTTGCTTTGCAGTTGAGGTACTTTTGATAATTCAGATTTCTAGTATTTATTTCCATTGAATACGTATTTCCAATTTATTTCCATTGAATACGCATTTCCAATTTATTTCCTTAAGGAATTAGTTGCTAGTTAAAAGAATTGGTTTTGATTATTTAAATTGTAGACAGTTATTTCCAATACTTTCCTTCTGTTCAATAGTTTAAATTCAGCTGAAAGAGCTCGATTAATGCTTCAGTGCTCTCGGTTAATTATCATTTGAATTAGTTGAATTAAGAATGAATCACAGTTTTGGGTTATAATGCGTAGATGAATCACTTTCTTTAAAGCTTCAAGATTTATGATTGCATCTATATTAAACGATTGGCTTTAGCATTACTCTTTGTATGAATAGCTTGCACATATTGTGTACACGCTTGGGATAAAAGGACTTACCCTGGTTGATAATTAATGTGAGGCAATTAAGAGTTTTTAAAGACACCTATTAGCACCCAACAGGTGCCTTCCATCATGCTCTACCTTAGTACTCTTCCAATGAAGACTAACATCCTCCCAAATCAGATTTCTCTTCTTTCATTTCATGGGATGTTGAAATGCAACTCCTTGGATACCTCCTAGAGAATATCTCATACCAATGATCATCTTGAATCCATGAGGATACACGTGTGCTGGAGGAAAAACCTCCTCATTGCTGCTTAATGACAGAATTGTTAATTTCCTCAATGGTGTGTTTTTTGTCTCATACTCCAACTCAAGGATGAACATATGGTTTTGTATAGGTTTGTTTTGGACAAGGTTCATCCTATCCTCCAAGATTTCACACCCCAACCTCAAGTGTGGTATGAAACTCAACAATGGCACATGAGGATGTTGGTTCATCCCTTCCTTGAACAAGTCAAGGTGGCACAACACGATGCAATTCTGTTGTTCCAAATAAGCAGTATGCAATGGTATACAACCCTCCATAAAATTTCTGAAACAATAGGAGATGGAAACTTAGGCATACCTTGGTGAAATTTGGAAACATCTTGTAAGGCTACAAGAGTTCCTTCCTCCAATGTGGTGGATTCCCCAACTGCTGAAGATGATGGTTGCTCTTCCATAGCTGCATCAGCGTTGGTACATGCCTCCTCCAATGGTGGTGAGGGATTTTCCTCCTTTGATTTCTCCTTGCCAATTTTTTTGATCAACCTTTGAGTAAATTATGCAAAAGTAGACACTCTTGCATGACTCAAATGGCTGAACCACCAAATGTTTGCTTCACCCTCAAGGTGTAGCGCTTCAATCTCTACAGCCTCTCTTTCTACCACTGGATGTAGTAGGAAGAATGCATCAAGTTTCCTTTCCCAAGCCCTTGTTGTAGATGACCCATCAAAAGTAGACAATAGAAACCTACTGCCCTTGATTCTCCTTGTGCTGCAAGGTCTCCTTTCTTCCTCCAGCTGAATGAACTAAGGTAAAGATAGAGTCTCCTTGAAGGCTCTAGGTTTAGATTTGTATTTAGCAAGGTATTCACTTAGAATCTCATGATCCAAGTGTCCTCTATCTCTATGCAATTTGTCCTCTTTTTCAAAAGGAAAGGGCATAGTCCCACTGCTTCTTTCTTCTCTGCTTTGCTTGACCTCCTTATTGAGGTCCTTCCTGCTTTTGAAAATAGATGAGATAAAGCTCATTCTCTCCATAATTCTGATATTTCTCTTCTTCTTCTTATTCTCTTGATAGCATATTGGCTGAGATCCACAGGCTGAGCCAAGATTATGCTTTGATACCACTGTAATATCCCAAAATGGGGATGCAGCAATATATGAACACAATAATGAAAGAGCAGTGATACATATGTTATAGCATCATTTCTCACCTTCATATGATTCATGATTGCTTTGATGGTTTTGGGCACCCATTCCTACAGACTTGGACAAATTCACTTAAAAACAGTGTAAAAATCCTTATACGCGACTATGCCCGTACTTTTCCGCGTGTATCCATGGAGTCCAAGTACACTTTTCCACGTATGCCATTAAAATTACTGAAAAATATATAAAAATCCCTAATTTCGCGCTGGGTTGATGGTTACTCGGGTAGTTCAACCACCCCAGCCCGTGGCCAACTGTTTCCAACTGCTGAAACTACTTGGAGGGACTATAAAAAGCCCTCATGTGTATGGCCTAAGGGAGAGAGGGAGAGTTATTAATATTATACTCTGTTGGTATTCCCTATCCAAGTTTGATTCCCCGTGCCTCCTGCACTTTCCCAGTTCATTGTAGGAAACCCTTGTTTCCCTGAGATACACATCCCTTTATATGTTATCTCGTATGCACCAGTTTGGAAGGAGTCTTAGCGAGGCAAGGGCTGGACGGATCCGGGCCGGCGATGCCTTGAAGATCGTGGAAGGAGTTCGGGTGATCTCTCCACTCGTTGCTTTTGTACATGCTATTTATAATACAGAAGTACCATGCTGTTCCCGAAATATACGTGTTAGTGTATGCTTATATGTATGTGAAAATTGTTATTTAAGCATTCATTATGATTTATTTAATGTTTTATATGAATCTCACTAACATTTAGAGTAGAAATATGTTGTACAATCAGTTCTTCGTGCTTGTTTCTTCTTGTCTTTCGGGTTAAGAAGGAAGGACGGTTGCTGGGGGTTTGAACCCTGCGGGATCTTCTTCAACCATAGGACCTACGGGTAACTTCCTCATTCTACTCTATTTAGTTTTGTTGAACATGCATGGTTGTGTGATTTCTTCTTAAGTATCATGCCCCTGCTCTGTGGAGGTTGTAACCCAACGAACCTCTAGGGTGATATTCCCCGAAACAGAACTGGCGACTCCACTGGGGATCACATTCTTGTGACTCCCCTGTTGGGTGGTTTCAGCTGTTTGGTAGGTTGCCGACAGTTTTAACTTTCATTTTCAATCTAGTTTACTTTGTTTCAGTCAGTCTGAAGTCCTGGTTTCTTTTCCATGCTTGCCCTTTTTGTTTTTTTCATTATTTACCTTTGTATACGCGCTTTTTTCTGCACACAGTCGTGTATACACGCAATTTTGTCTAAAGGGACCCGCGTATACGCGAGTTTCCCTTAGCACAGACGCGTATGCACGCTGGTTGCATAACTGTGAAGTAGCGTATACCTAGGCAGATTTTGAATTTTTGGGTTTCTTGACTTTTTGGTCCTTTCTGGCTGTGAAGACCTGTTCCTACAGTGTCTCTGTACTCTCTAGATTGTGAAGAAGGTGGTTTCATGTCTTTTCTCTCTTTCGTTTGATTGAAAACTAGTCTTTTAGTTTGGACATAGTCTTCCACGGTTAACCCTCCCAGGGGTTTCCCGTGCAAGTCTACTGGCTCTCCCCTCCGGGAAAGTCCAGTAATAAAGTATATGTCTTCCACTTCAATGCGTAGTGGCATCTGATCTATCACGAAACAGTCTTGATCCGGTTCCCAGTAATTGACGAGCATTTCTAGCAACCAAGGATTTCTTTTCATATTTGGCATTTTAAAGAATTTGAACAATCCGCAATTCCGAAGGATATTTTGAGCTGCTAGATCTTGCATGACCTCTTGGTCAATTGCGCTAGGCTCACGTTCCCTCCAGGAGATTGTCATCCTGTCAAATTTCATCAAATCATGCATTAGCCACGCTTTTTCAGTTTTGGACCTGCGCATACGCGACTTTTTCTTTGCACAGTCGCGTGTATACGCGAGTTGCCTTTACTGAACCCGCGTATGCGCAAGTCCGCATTTTTTAGCAAGGGTTTTAAAGCTAAAATTCACTTAATTTTAATTTCCAAACGGACAAAATGATTTGCAAGGATGATTTAGGAGCCTACCTGAAATTTCGGCGCGATTCGACGGTCGGTTGTTCCTGATTTGACGAAAGAAGTTTTTTGCTCCAGAGCACTTTTTTCCAAATCAACAATGCAATAATGAACCAAATATGAGGTAATTGGTCTATTTATGCCTAAAAAGTTGAAAATTTTCGCAAAAATTCATTATGCTCATTTTTTTGATCTATCTTAAGCTGCATAACTCGAATGCTTGGAAGTGCCCAGTTTGGTATGTTTTCAGGTACATTTTGACGATTTTGAGATTTTTCCCGGTTTTTGATCCATGATTACCGACTCGTCACGGCAGGTATATGATCTTCACTAGCATATAGGTTAGGGAAGTCACTTTCCGTTGCATCTTGCATTCTAGCCTCCATACTCATCACTTGCCTTAGGGTCGATCCCATCAGGTCATGAGTATTACACCCATTTCACTCGCCGATTATTTAATCATGACTTGATGGTAGAGCCTTCCTTTACATCGGCTTCCTAGTTAGTTCCTCGCTATCACTTGTTGCCCATGCTGCGTTTTATGTAGGCTCGGAAGTCCTCTTTAGTCCCGCCATGTCTTATGTGCTGAAGCTTCATTCTTCTTCTTCATCACTATCATTATTTCTGGCTCTTACCCTAGAGGCTCCCTGGTGTCGTTAAGTTGTATTATTGCATTGCATATTGGCTACTTGTTTATCCTATCCTTTAGCCGGCTTCATTTGGACTCGATGTTTAAGCCAACTTTTGACCTTGAATTTCTGTACAAGTTAACCATTGCATGCACTTAGCTATCATGACTTGACACCCTTTTACCCATGGATGGAACGTTCCTCTGAGTATCACATACCAGTTTTCGCCACCTTGCATTGAGCATAGGATTGTTCCAATCCCAGAAACTAGTGCTTCTGATTTTTTGATACTCGTTCTATCCATTGTACCATAGCATTCTTTTATTCTTTTTCAGGCTTATTATATGAAAAAGACAAAAAAATCAAATATAACAAAAAGAGCGGGAACGGGATGTATCTTCGTTATTTTGATGGCAGTACAGAGTCAGTTTGTCACCCTTGAACAAAGCACATTTACTTATATATATCTCCTTCATTTGGGATGGTTTTAGTTTTGACCTAGGTTCAGCCTTTACCATGTTTCACTTGTCAGTTCTCCCCCGGCTAGTTATCTCTTCCAATCATATGGAGAGTTTGTTTTGCCTCCTGCATAACAGACTTATACAGTGTCACTTTTTACTGCCATGATCATCACGAGTCGTGATTTTGTTCAAGGGAAGTCTAACCTGAGTCGGCCATTCTGTGGTGTCTCTTGACTCATTATTCAGTCGACCTTCCCGGTCTTGTCAGTATCATGTTCTATCACATCAGATGTTTTGGTCTTCTGCTCGTGCTGGTTTGAGAAGGTCCCCATTGACTTCTTGCTGGCGGGTTTGTCTCTTATCGACTACGACACATTGCTCTGAGAGCAAACCTAGAGCCGCACCCTAGGCCTATTTCCATCATTGATAGGTGACCTTGTGCTCAGCATTTGATCATCATCATGGGTCTTTGACTGAGTGGTTTCCCCTGTGTTCGACGTCAGCACACATTATCACACTTGGGATTTGTGCAGTACCTGGATTTCCATTTGACCCTATCGGTGGATTTCTCGCCTCTATGTCAGCTTTCATTATTGGTTGGTTCAGAGGGTTTCTTCCGTGCGCTAGCTTCATCTTGTGCACGTCGGAAACGTACTTCGGTTTTGGTTCCATCACTCTCCTTCGTCCGATTCCTTCCAAATCTTGGCCTGCGGGTTACACTCGCGCTGGACTGATGTGGGATGCCTTAATGCCTTCCTTCCGGCAGATCTTTTCCCATCGACTCCGACTCATTGCTCTGGGAATAAGGTCTAGAGTCTTTTTGTCAGTACCTTAGGGTTTGCAGTCATCAGTGGCAGACTCTTCGCTATCGACGGTGGGGATTCATCATTGCCTCCTGATTGGTAGATTCTTTCAAGTGTTCGACTTCAACTCATTCATTCGCACTTGTCAGATTGTACTGGGGCACCTTGACACTCATTATCATTATCAGTGGGTTGTCTCGCGTTGGTTAACGGGATACATCAATGCCCGGTAATCCAACGATTTCTCACATGGTCGACTTCAGCTCATTTATTCCCATTGTGTAGAATTGTGCCATAGTGATCGGTGAAGACCTCGGGTTGCATCAGCATTATTCGGTTCACTTTTGACAGTCCATTCAGTTTCTGCCAGTGATGTCGTCCACCCTTATATGTTGCAGTTCAGTACAGCAGCATCTTATATGTTGGCTCCCAAGTTGCGTGATTGTACCGTTTGATTCCACCTTTTATGATTCGGTACTTGGAGATTCAGTTACTTATATGATCAGACATCCAGTTGCACCATCTTTGATCAGCTTTCTATATGTGATACTTGGACATTGATTCAGACTTACACTTCCGGGCCATGCCCAGATGATTCATTGTGTACTTTCAGTTCAGCTATACTTGTATACATGTTGGATATATTCACTACTTTCTATATGATGTATTTTTGGACTGAGCATGGGTATGCCCGCCTCAGCATGAGTTGACTCTCTGTTTTCTTTCATTGGTTTTTGGCAGGCTGAAATCTGGTGAAGTCCTCTCTTGTCCTTGCGAAGTTCTTTCTATGTGCATAATACATTTCAGCCATCATGTACCCCTTCTGACCTCATATATTAGGGGGCATCTGTTATAGCACCATTTCTCACCTTCATATGATTCATGATTTCTTTGATGGTTTTGGGCACCCATTCCTACAGACTTGGACAAATTCACTTAAAAACAGTGTAAAAATCCCCATACGCGACTATGCCCGTACTTTTCCGCGTGTATACGCGAGTCCAGCTGCACTTTTCCACGTATGCCATTAAAATTATGAAAAAATATATAAAAATTCCCTATTTTCAGGCTGGGTTGATGGTTACTCAGGTAGTTCAACCACCCCAGCACGTGGCCAACTGTTTCCAACTGTTGAAACTACTTGGAAGGAGTATAAAAACCCCTCATGTGTATGGCCTAAGGGAGAGAGAGAATTATTGATATTATACTCTGTTGGTATTCCCTATCCAAGTCTGATTCCCCGTGCCTCCTGCACTTTCCCAGTTCATTACAGGAAACCCTTGTTTCCTTGAGATGCTCATCTCCCTATATTTCATATCATATGCACCAGTTTGGAAGGAGTCTTAGCAAGGCAAGGGCGGGACGGATCCGGACGACGATCTGTTCGAAGATCGTGGAAGGATTCAGGTGATCTCTCCACTCATTACTTTTGTACATGCTATTTATAATACAGAAGTACCATGTTGTTCCCGAAATATACGTGTTAGTGTATGCTTATATGTATGTGAAAATTGTTATTTAAGCATTCATTATGATTTATTTAATGTTTTACATGAATCTCACTAACATTTAGAGTAGAAATATGTTGTACAACCAGTTCTTCGTGCTTGTTTCTTCTTGTCTTTCAGGTTAAGAAGGAAGGACGGTTGCTGGGGGTTTGAACCCTGCGGGAACTTCTTCAACCGTAGGACCTACGGGTAACTTCCTCATTCTACTCTATTTATTTTTTCTGAACATGCATGGTTGTGTGAGTCCTTCTTAAGTAGCATGCCCCTGCTCTGTGGAGGTTGTAACCCAACGAACCTCTAGGGTGATATTCCCCGAAACAACATCAACACACAAAATGTAAGAAGATCCAAATATCCATCATATTAATATCACAACAGAAAATGTATACAAATCCTTGAGGAAAGAGTCACTCAAGATAGGCAAAATCAGCCTCAAGAAAAATGTACATAAAATATAAGATCACTGCTACACAAAAAAGTTTCCAAGGCTATGAAAACGTAGTTTTATTGAGAATAAATGCTACTGGAAAGTGTCAATACACAGATTTGAAATAATATAGCTCATATAATGTTGGGAGTGAAGATATAAGCTCCCAAACACAATTTCAAGACAATCCTAGGAGAATTTCCTAAAATATGCAAAATGGAAAAAATGCCGGAGTTGCAATCCTAGGACTGAATAGCAGCTGCAACTCAAGAATTGGATGGATATGGCTGAAGATGATGCACAAGCTGAAAAAACCTCCTCCAATGGATCTTCCAAGTGAAAGGCTGATCCTAACACTGAAGTTCTCACCCTCCAAACAATCACTGCAACCCTCACTGCAAATACTCACTGAAAATAACGCAGTCAAGGAGAGGGACTGCGCTATAGGAGATAGAAAATGGTTGGAATGATGCCAAAGATAGTGAAATAAGCTCAAAAATCCTCCTCACTGATCTCCCAAAGGAAGGAAAGCTTCCTCCTCTGAAATATAACCTCTGGAAGTGGTGTTGTGAGACCTCCACTGCAACACAATGTTATAATTCAACAGAAATAACATTGTAGCTGAAGGAAGTGGCTTGGCCTTGAGCCTGGATGTGGAGAAATGAAGCACAAGATCCTTTAAGAGGCCTCTCTTTAAAGGAGATAGAATTTATAAACAGGAATTCCTTGTGCTAAGCAGCACAACAACTCTGCTAAACAGCAAGAGAATGGAAAATAGTCATACAGACCATAAAATAAATAATCCATAACATGTCTTACTATGGATGCCTTGCCCTCCTTTTACACAAATGGAAGCCCTCTCACCTTGGGTCCCACTCATTAGGGTTTCCTCTACCAAGGAATTTTCCTCCCACTATCTCTGCGCTGTCTTTAAAGATGATCTCTACCTCCTATCCCAGCGCTGTTGACTTGGTCAAACTTGACCTTATCCACATGAAAATGCCCCTTTTCACACATGAGGGTGTGAAATACAGCTCCTATGATGATCCCTTTTGACATTATGAGGGATTTTATTCCTATTTCTGAAATGTATGGGCCTCCTTACCCATTTATTCATCTCCTAAGTGTAAATAACAAAAATCAATATTCCAATTAGCCGCATGCTAATTTTGGAATATAACAGAAGGTTTTGGAAACAATGGTGTTACCAAACATATCGTTGGCTATACCTATTTGGTATCTCATCCCCCCTTCAAGGACAAGAGCCACAGACAACATCGCCATAGGGTTAAATCCCCTCAGTCCCGAGGAGGACCCACCCGTTCAACAAACGGTAGAAACCATCCCTGTAAAGGAAATTCCCATTGCAAAACTGATGGTTGCGGCTAATAAAACCAGGAAGAGAGGTAAGAATATGGAGACTCCCACCATACAAACGGAATCACTTTTTTGTGCCATATGTGACGTAATAGGTCACCCTACCCATATCTTCCCAGAGCTGGACGAATTAAAACCACTCCTCGGCTCTGAGGCAGACATCGCAACACCGCGTTCTCGTAAAAAGGAACCTACCACCAAAGGTAAAGGCAAAGCATTGCGTACCAATCACGCACATCTATAGCAATTATGGGCACTATACTCATCATTTCCCAAAGATCCCGCGATATAGGGACGCCCTTCATGCCATCGAGTGATCCTATCAAGAGGATTCCTCCAACCAGTCTGCTGAAGATGAACCTCGTGTCATCCTGTACCTACAGGAGGAACAACAATCACCTGAAAGGCTCCCTCCAGACCCCCTCCCCAAATCAAAAGATGTGTACTTTGTGATGAAATTTATCATTTCATCATCGATTGCCCAACGTTGTAAATGTTCCAACGGTGGTATCCAGTCCATATAGTATATCGCGTCGACATGGATGTCCAGTATTCATGCCAGATATGCAGAGGCAACCACCCAATACGTCGTTGTCACTACATACAGAGATTCCACGTAGCACTAGCCTGTATGCGATCAACCATAGTTCGCCTCTCCCAAGAAGATGGCACAGACTCGAAGTCCATGAATGCTTCGACAACCCAAGAGGATGTGACGAGCAAATCCATCCTATTCTTGTTATTTGAGGAGCAACCAATCATGGAGATTCTTCCCCCACCCAATGCCGACGAGATGACACAATATATCCGATTCATATCGACATGTATTAAAACTGTGACTCGAGTTGTCGGCTCATCTACCATAGGTGTCGAGTTAGCTACAACTACGAGAGTAGTTGTACCTACGACAGTGCAGACCCAATCTATCTACACTCTTTCGATTGCACCTGGTTCCACCACATCGACAATGGAATCCTTCTCATGTCTCTCAACTAGCTATGTGCGGATTGAACCTATTCAGCATAACCTTGCGCAGGATCAATCCCCCTCAGGGTCCCTATTTCATTCAAGTGAAGACATGCTAGAGGCTATGACGGAGCCAGATTACCCATGGGATGCAATGCATCAACATTCACTCTTTCTCCCCAAACATACATTCAGTCCCAACAAGACAAAAGAACAAGAGATTTACACGGTCGAATCGAAATATTTCCTCCCATCAAGGAAAGTCGATTGGTTCAAAAACCCCATTCCAGCGCCTGATGCGTTCGAGGAAGGAAATATGTCAAACATCTCACCTACCATCAAGGTGAACATATCCCAAAACCTGCAAAGGTCAAAGAAATCTCGTTGGGGGCAGCAAGCTCCCCAGAAAAAATAGCCTCTTTTACCCAATTACTACAAGAGTATCAAGATATATTCGTGTGCGACTACTCAGAAATGCCTGGGCTTAGTCCCACTATCGTAGAGCACCATATTGACACTTGGCTTGACGTACCTCTAGTGCATGAGAAACAATGTCAACTGCACCCATCAAAGGCAGAAGCAATAAAATGAGAAATCAATAAGCTTCACAAAGACAGGTTTATCTACCCCATTTCCTATACATCTTGGGTTTCCAACCCTATTCCCGTCATGAAAAAACAGGTCACTATACGTGTTTGCACTGATTTTTGAGATTTAAACAAAGCTTGTCCCAAGGATAATTATCCCACCCCATTCATCGACCAGATCATTGATGTTTGTGTGGGACACGAGGCTCTATCCTTCAAGGATGGATTCTCTGGGTACAACCAAATTCAAATCCGCCACACAAACCGGTACAAAACTACGTTCACCACCCCCTGGGGCACATTTTCTTACAAGGTAATGCCATTCGGCCTGAAAAATGATGGAGCCACTTTCCAAAGGGCCATGAATTATATATTTCATGACTTGGCACACCTTATCCTCACTTACTTGGACGACCTAACCGTCTGGTCCAAGAAGCGCTCAGACCATCTTGAGGATCTGCAATTGGTATTTCA
This sequence comes from Pinus albicaulis, assembly GCA_034641835.2. Lineage (NCBI taxonomy): Eukaryota > Viridiplantae > Streptophyta > Pinopsida > Pinales > Pinaceae > Pinus > Pinus albicaulis. The sequence goes on from JAXQQM020085714.1 coordinate 243,050, forward strand.
ATGGTGCCATCAATACAAACTATGCTTGAACCACGTCAAGTGTGTCTTATGCATCAACGCAGGAAGAATCTTAGGTTTTATTGTGTCCCAGCAAGGGATTTTTGTGGGCCCCCTGAAGGTCCAAGCCATCAAAGAGGTACCACCACCTCGTACCCTCAGGAAACTATAAAGCCTGCAGGGGAAGGCCAATTTTATGAGACGCTACGTCCCAGATTATGCCACCTACGCTCAAGGGTTCCTACACCTCCTTTGCCAGGAAATCCTGTTCAAATGGGACGATTATGCCCAACAAGATTTTGATGTGCTCAAAGAAACATTATCTTCAGCGCCACTCATCAGTCCCCAGACTATGACAAAGGTTATATCCTGTATCTATTAGCTTCTAAGTCCACATTGGCTAGATTCTTGATCCAAGAAGGCCTAGATGGGAAGGAGCACGTAATCTATTAAATTAGAAAAACCTTATCGAGCCCAGCATTAAGATATGAGCCTGAAGAAAAGATTTCCCTAGCATTAATCCACGCAGTCTAGAAGCTTCACCACTACATCATCTTAAAAACCACTACGGTCATTGCAGATATTAATCCCATCAAATACCTGCTCACCTGCTGCCTAATGAACCATAAGTACGCCCATTAGATAGTAATTCTCAAAGAATACGATTTACAGTTTCGCTCCCCTAAAAGAAAAAAGGCGCTTACCTTAGCATAGTTCATTACAGATCTCCCACGAGATACCAAGGGATCACCAGTGAATTATTCGCTACCAGATGAACATCTCTTCTTTGTAGCAACCGAAGACCCTTGGTACGGAGAAATTCTCTAGTTCCTGCGAACCCAAAAGTTCAGACCTCATCTCACTCGAGATGATCGTCGGCGCATAAGCCAACAGTCTCTCGATATCTCCTCATGGGAGATGTCTTCTACCAACGAGGCATTGACACCATTTTACATCGATGCCTCACTCACGAGCAAGAGGAACAAGCACTTAATGACTGCCACGGAGGTGCTTGCAGCGACCACCTATCTAGAATGGCCACTGCCCAAAAAATCCTACGGGCAAGATATTTTTGGCCCTCCCTGTTTCACGATTACATTATTGCAGTCAAGAGATGTGAGCGATGCCAATGCTTCTCCCACAAAGCAAGAGCACCTCCCACTCCTCTGCACCCTTTTATTGTCATAGGTCCCTTTTGTAAATGGGGAATTGACTTCATGACTTGCAACCCCACATCATCAGGAAACCATAAATATATCATCATGGCTGTCGATTATTTCACCAAGTGGATTGAGGCCATGCCCACATATGACAACATAGTATAAACCGCCGCTTGATTTCTCTTTAACCACGTGATCGCCCGGTTCGGCGTTTCCAAAGAGTTAGTCTCCGACCATGGGAAACACTTTGAGAATGAAGTTTTTGAGGAGCTATCTCACCACCTCGGATTCACCCATGAATTCGCTTCACCATACTACCCCCAGTCCAATGGACAAGTAGAATTTGTAAACAAGGTACTCAAAACAATGTTACAACGCATGGTGAATAACCACAAAACCAACTGGAACCACATGCGCTTTTCCGCCCTGTGGGCATACCGCATGGTTGTAAAAATGTCCACTGGTTTCACCCCCTTCCACTTGATATATAGGGTCGAAGTTGTGATTTCCATAGAACGCGAGATCCTGAATTTTCATACCGCTATCGAACTCCTTGATGACACCCAACCTCTAAAACAATGCCTAGTACAACTAGAGCTCGTTGACGAAAGTCGACGGTAGTCACTACAACACAATGAGGCCCATAAGAAAAGGGTAAAACCATCATTCAACCGCCACATCAACCCTCGCTCATTCACCGAGGGAGAACTAGTCCTACACTATGATGTCGCAGAAGAAGCCCTAGGACCAGGAAAGTTCCAAACTTTGTGGAAAGGACCCTACATCATAAAACATTGCCTCCGTCAGGGGGCATACATATTGACAGAACTGGACGGGACATTCCTCAACAACCCCGTCAATGGTCTTTACCTCAAGAATTTCTACCCATGAGGGCAAAGTCGGCCCTGCCCTAGAGTGAACGTACACAAACTCAACCATCTTAAATTTTTGACCAAAAGACTTATTAAGAAACGTGCTCAAAGTGTCGCCATGGATTACCAACCAAAACCTTACTTCGGATTTGTTGATGGAGCATCAAGATGGTATCAAAGTCTAGCAGCAGCTTCCTGGGTCATCTATCACTCGGACCAATCACCACTCTACATAGTCGGTGTGTGCATCGGTTCAGCAACAAAAAATCAGGCAGAATATGACGTCGTCATCGGACTTACGTGCGACGCCCTCCATCAGGGCATACGCCATATGCATTTCTACCTCAGTTCACAGTTAGTAGTGTGGTAGTTAAACCAAATATTTGAGACAAGAGATTCATATCTATTTAGAAAATATTTGCGTGCAAAAATATTGAGCAGACAATTTGACTATATTACATTTACACATGTACCAAGGAGTAAAAACCAAACAACTGATTGCATAGCCAACAATATTCTAAACTGGAATGCATCTCGAATAAACCATCATACATAAAAAACCAAAAATATATATATCCATCAGTATAACATCATCCATAAATTGAAACAAGGGGCACAACATGTAGAGCCGCAAAGAATATCTCTCATATATATATATATATATATATATATATATATATATATATATCATGGTGTATATGTCTGAGTACAAAAAATAGTGTCGCTGACCCATCGGCCAGCCCAAAGATACATAAAAATTCGTCAAAAATAGGGGGAGCATCCTCATAATGGGTGCCTTCCCCGTGTATAAGTAAGCTCTAGGGCATTGCTCCCTCAGGCGAGGCACCTGGACCCACAACTGCTCCCGGTACCACTAATAGAGCCGTCATCAAAACTTAGACTGCCACCTGACGTAAAATAGGCTGATAGCCCCTCTCTCGAGCCATCACTGTCTCCAGCTAGACCTCCTCAAGGTTATCCAAAAAACCTCAAGAAGGCATCCCCTGGTTCAAGCGGTCCACTCAGTCCCAGGCATCCTCTACAACTGACACCCGAGTAGTTAGCTCAGCATTGCGAGCCTCTGCCGCATTAGCACGTGCTGCCTCTGCATCAACACGAGCTCGCTCAGGTACAAACTCTATAGTATCTGAGTTGTTTCCCTCCCCCGAAGGGCCAGCACCATGACAAGGTCCTCCAACAACATCTCCTCCCTACCCTCCATGACCGCCCTGAGGTCTCCGAAGAGGACCGTGGCCAACCAATCAAGCCATGGGGTGACCTACCTCACCAACATCTACAAGAGTAACCAAAACTATGTCAGTGTAACCATCAAAACACATAAGCACATATATACTCAAGGAAATGCAGAAAACATAAAAAACATACATGTTGGCCCCCAAGCATAACCAGGAGGGAGACCCATCTCAAGTCCATCCCTACATATGGGAATGGAAAAAATATTTGGGGCTTCACCTTGAACCAGGCCTACGTCGTGGTGTTTTAGTAATGCCCCACCGTACCCCCACCACCTCGCATCATCACCAGAGCCAATCTACTCATGCGAGGCTCCCGTGGCCCCCTAGGAGGCACTGCCACCACTTCTCTCAGCAGCACTACCCTCTCGTACATAATGTTACATAGAATACTGCATACGCAAACAATTTTGATCTATTGTGGACCTTGTTGAGTTGGTCACGATCCCGTCATAGAAAAAATGGGCAAAATCAAAGAAATGACCGAACCTCAGCCGGCGCAAGACTCCAACCTGCGGGCTAGATGCTGGATGTGGAGCCGACGACCTTAAAAGTCACACAATAACTTCCAGAATGCACTGCTTGGCCAAATATGTCACTGAAGCAATGTTGGTGCACCCCTCCATGAGGGGCACCCCGCCACAATGACGTGCTCGTAACCTCTCCAAATCCACCCTCCTAGACGGGAGTGGATACCTCAACGCCTTACCATGAGGCAGTAACCCGGTCACAAAGTACACATCCATCTAAGGATGGATGGCTAGGTTATTCCCACACAACACAAACATGTTGCACCTCCTATGCCAATGCTAGATAAAGTAACGAAGCAATCGGTCCGACAACCAAAGAAGCTCGTTCTCCGCGAGCTTCAGGATTCCCCATTGTGCTAGCTGATAGGGCGCCCTGGCATCAGCAGCCAATGCTATTCAGAGCTCATGCCAATCCTACTCCCTCCACAACAACCTGTCATGTAAACAGGAACCCATCAGCAACAGAAAAAACGTAAAAAAATAGGTAAAATCCAAAAAAAAATTCCTCGGCCTTTTGCGCGCTTGTCCCTCAGACATGCGTGCTCAAGGCGTGTCTGTATTTTCCACAGCCGTGCATAAGGTGCGACAAAACAGGGGAACAAAGTGCTTAGAGTGCGGGAATCCCCTAGAAATGCACACAGAGGGCATGCCCTTGCCTTGATCGCCCGCGCAATCTAGGGAAAAAATCACTAAGAATCTGTAAAAACCAAGTTTGTACGGATCCCGACACACTCATACTAAAAAAATTAAAGTACAAGATGTCATGGGGGTTACCTAGGCATGATATCGCTAATCCCTGGTGCTCAGGCTAACCGCAACGGCAAGAACTACTCCATAGAAGCCTCTGACCTCTCAAGAACTCAACAAGTACAAATTAATTGAATTAGGGCCATATTCACCAATATATCACCCTTTTCAAAAAAATTGGAGGACCATAACGAGAGATCAGAGGGTGCGTTCTTCGAATCGTAAGTAGCGCTGTGATCAACGCTCCATAACAAACAAAGGCGATGCCACACATTCGCACTCTTGAAAAAATGATTTTTTAGCACTGGCAGGTATGCCCTCTCTCATCTTCTTTTTTAAAGCTCATGACTTTCAATATTATTTGATAAAGAAGATGCTTTCACTTGAGGTAGTTGTTTTTCTAGGAAAGCTCGCAAACCATCCATAACTCCATCCATTGAAAGTTCCAAAGCAGGTATCATTCTACCCCCATCATGATAGAGTCCTAGATAATTCTACATATCCTGACATCATTTCTCCATCAGAAATCAACCATAGGTTCCACATATCCGACTGTCATGTTTATCATCACCTCACCCTACGCATGATAAACATCCTTGTTGGTCGGTAGATCTTCCCCTCCATGGCATTCGTCACCCATAGTAGACCATATCACAAAAAAAGTGACGCCATGGCCATACCACTTTAGTCCGGGAAGCACCACATGCCCATCCATCCACCATGCATAAGGTCAAGTTTTAACATATAGAATAATACCCCTTTCTTGGACGATCAGGTTGTACAAGCAGATCAAAAGCGCGCTACCGCGCCTTACATTTGGCCCACCATACCTCCATCAGCATAATCCCATCTATGATATTTTTTATCCGCTTCATCAACCTCACACATGATACCAACCAATGGAGCCCATACCCTTAGCAAAAAACCTTCCTCACGTCATTAGTGAGCGAACATTTTCATGTTTTGGGGCACCCATCTCTGTGTTTTGTACAAACCAAACTCCATTACTTTATTCTTTTGGTAAGTGTGCAAAGACCTCAAATGGTGCACTACATCCCCCACCCACTCATTCATCTTTTATATCATGGCAGTAGTCCCTGAACACCCTTGGTCGGAGTATCACACCCTCACGTAAAGGCCTCCATGACACTCATAAACAGTTTATACCCACCCTAGAAGTCCTATCGACTCTAGGGATTCCCCCACCAGAAATAGTTATGACTGCCACCAAGCTGCTGATTATACTCCGACCTTGGGCTACTGAATCTCCATCATCAGTTTTCAGTCACCCCTCGCCACCATGCCTATGTTAAACCAATCACATCCAGACCCCTCACCCATCATATCAGCGACCCCTCATTCAGTTGAGGCTTCATTTTTGTTGACTTCGACACCTATTTTCCAAAAAGGAAGTGGTAGCTTGGATCACCCCTCCCCATAAAAGGGGAATCCTCAGGTGGCACTATGGGAGACATCATTTCCCATAGATGTCATCGATCCTCCTGACATTCGACTACGACACAAGCTTTCATGTCAAGATGGTATTGTACCTTACAACCATTGCACTGATAAAATTCGTCGAAGACCCATGCCTTCATAAGCGTCTCTTTCAACAATGCTTACACGGGAAGGTATCAACCAGCACCTATGTGTACAATGTGTAGTTATATGCCATACAAATTTTATGCATATGGGTACCATATTCCACCTATCATCAAAGAAAAAACGCCCCTGAGGGCGTCAATGGTCATCGTCATCAACCAACATATCATTACCATATTAGTGACACAAATAGAACATGTATCTTTCAAATATATTTGTTTAACTAGCCATAGCATTATGAGCATGGGACATGCCCGCCTCAAAGAAAATTTACATATATATTGTATTATATTTGCTTACAGGGGTCCCATAAGACATGGTAATTCTTTGAATCGGTGCAGGGTGTCTCCAATTCTAAGCTTCACGCAGGTCTCTCTCTCTCTACACATAATATACAGAAAAGAAACTATAATCTATTTCGGCTATACAGTTCTTCCAAGACCTCACACATTAGGGGGCAACTGTTAACACTAGAAAATCGTACAAGCAGAAGATGACATTATTTAATGTCAGGAAGAAGGATATACAAGGCTGAAAGACATTATAGAATCTGGAAAGTATTTAAAAATATATAAGGTCTGAGGAAAAATCAAATTTGAGCAAGTCATAAATTCTTTTGCACGCACAATCCTTCGAGAAGAGCGCCTTTGCGTTCCTTTTAACCCAAAATGCGCACAATCCTCGGAGTGGCGAAAGTCACTTTCTGGGACCACAAAAAGCACACTCTAGGACAATGATTTCACACTTGAAGCCACCTAAGGATAGCCACCAAAGCCTCCTTAGACATCAAGGGAGCACACAATGGAATCATCCCCCTCTCTTGGGTCACCATCCACAATGTACCAAGAGATGGAAGGAGGATTTGAATTCTCCTATATAAGGCCACCAAGAGATGAAGAATTGGAGAGCACATTGTTATGCTGCCCATAATTTCCCCAAGAAATACCAGTAGTGTGTGATCCAGAGCTGAGATAGAGGGGACTCAATTTTTGGCCATCCAACAAGTTCAATCCACCACAGTAGAGAGAGGGAGAATTTGCACCGAGGCAAGCTTGGAAGTAAAAACATCCTTGCATCGGGACTTAGAATCCAAGTTATAAGGGCCCTTTGGCAATAGGGTTAAAGTTTCATCCTCATTTCCTACCAACACTCAATAAGAGGAGCCGAAAGAGCCACTGTTTGGATTATTGCAGTTGTTTGACTCTATTTAGAGATTTTGTTTTTTTGTTTTAGTTTTTAGTTTATTTTTAGTTTGAATATGCATGCTATTTCTCTATATAGTATGTTTATGATTCTAGCATGTTCCACTAACTTGCTTGAATCCACTTCTTTTTCTACCTGTGACCAATAACTTAAGAGGGTAAACCACACCCCTTAAGTTGGTGTGATTTCGTACATGCGTGCACCAAACACACTAAAAAAACTTGACTTTTTATTGGGTCCACCTTGATTCTTGAAGAAGAAATATGGTGTCCCAACAATATTCCCTCAATTAACATCATAAAACACTTTTCATTACTGAGTGATAGATTTATCTCTATGCATATTTTCAACACTTTTTCGAGATTTTGTAAACAATCATCAAATGTCCCACCATACACAATGAAATCATCCATGTAAACCTCTACACACTCATGGATCAAATTAGAAAATATTGCAAGGACTACTCTCTGAAAAGTAGCAAGTGCATTACATAAACCAAAGGGTAAGATAGTGTATGCATATGTTCCCCATGGGCATGTAAATGTTGACTTATCTTGGTCTTCCAATGCTATCTTTATCTGATTGTACCCACTAAAACCATCAAGAAATGAAAAGAATTTTTTTCCAGCTAATGAATCTAACACTTGATCAATAAATGGTAAAGGAAAATGATCTTTTAATGTAGCTTTATTGAGTTCTCTTTAATATACACAAATTCTCCACTTTCCATTTTTCTTAGGCACTACAACTAAGGGTGAAATCCATTGACTATCTGAAATAGGATAGATAAATCCGACTTGTAACAGTTTCTGCAATTCTTCTTTCACTATTTCCTTCATCATAGGATTCATCCTTCTTTTTGTTTGCCTTACATATTTAATTTTATCATCAGTGTAAATGTGATGGATATATATTTTTGGATGAATCCCCTACATGTATGCGTAATCCTAGGCAAAAGATTTTGAGTATTTTTCTAACAGTATTGTTAGCTCTTTCTCTTGTGATGATTGTAAGTTATTACCAATATTCAAATGTCTCCCAGGACTGATCTTAATGATTTGAATTGGTAATTGAATTAACAGGAAAAATACTTTCGAATGTATTTTACAATGATTGTATAGTACAATTCTCCTGAAAACATTGATTTAAAAGGTGACTTGCAGCTTCGTATTGAGTTATTCTAAGCTACTCTGAAATTTTTGGTTATGAGATGAAAAGATCTAATAAGTCTTCATTTTCTTCCTCCTCTCTAAAATTATAAACTTGATTAATACTAAGAACATATTGAAGCTCTTGGTGTTCTTTTCCATCGAGCCATGATAAAAAATAAGGAGATTGAGCGGGAGGATACAATGTAACATGTTTTCTTTCATCTCCATGTGCAATAATCATACTTCTTGACCTGCATCCAATGTAAGCATCTGCAGTGGCTAACCATGGTCTGCCTAAAATTAAGGGATGCCCTCATAAATTTGTTTTTGGCTGCAAAATCAAGAAGTCTACAAGATAATCCCATGAATCCAGTGAGACAATGATATCTTCCAATATACCTTCTGGTACAACTTTAGAACTATCTGCAAGTTCTAAGACTGTAGTAGTAGGTCTAATGTTGTTCATATTCAAATGTTTGATAGTCTCTGTAGTCAAAAAATTTATAGCTTCTCCCAAGTCTATTAAAGTGTTTGGCACTGAAAATTTGTTGATCGAAATGGTAACCATAGGAATCCATGGATCAACATATTTTTCAATGGTTGTATTTGTAGATATGAGAGTAGCTAAACTTCCAATTGCTTGAATTATAGGTGGATCTCTCTTTCTTCTACTAGATTTCTTAATGCATAATTCCTTTATTGTTTTTGCATATATCGGAATATCTTTAATTGCCTGCAACAAAGGAATTTTGACATATGTGTTCTTCAATTCATCCAAAATATCAAATTCAGGCAAAGATATTGGGATTTTATGTTGTATTCATCTCTCTATATATGGTGGAGTCCGAGTCATAATAGATTTACCTTTCTGAATTTTTTGTTTTGGTTGAGATTGTTGACTTTGTTCTCCTTGTTCAGTTTGTTCTTCTATTACCAGAGGAGAATTTTTCTGTAACACCTTCCTAGACCTTAGGTGGACATATTGTATGAGAAGAATAGAATAAGTAGGATAATATGTTGCTTCTTCCACATGGTATGCTGGTCTATTCACCTTGTTACTTGTATTAGCTATTGGCTGAGCTGGAAATTGTGTTGGTCTAGGTGGTGGTTGGTTAGTAGGCAGCTAAAGCTGCTGAGGTTGAGTTAACATTGGTTGATTTTAGGGTGGAAATGGCATTGGTTTATGTTGATGGACTTGTGGGTATTGAGGAAATGTTTGTGTAGGGTATGGTTGTTGACATTGATACTGTTGAGGATACATATGCTGAGGTGGCTGGTTTCCATAACCATATCCCCTACAACCTTGTGCAGGTTGATTTTGATATTGTTGTGGAGGCCAAGCCTGCCATGCCATTGGAGTATTCCATGAATTTTTGAGGATATTGAAAATTCTGAGGGTTTTTTTGAGGGAACGGTTGAGGCATCCTTGGGTGCAAAGGTCTCCTTGGTGCCATATAGTAGAGAGAATCTACTCCTTTTACTTATTCTACTTGCAAATTTTTTAATTTGGGACAATTTTCTGTTGCATGATTTTTTGTGCAAAGTCCACACACTTGTATACCTTGAAAAGGACATTCCCTGAGTGGATGTTTTTGCCTACACTTTGGACATAATATTGCTAAGATTTCATCTTGTTATTCCTTCTTCTTCTTAGCTTTTAAGACATCTACTTGTGTTCCCAAAGTGCTTAAGTGATATTTTTTGAAATTTTCTAGTAAAATTCTTATCTCTACTCTTGTTACTGCACTTGTTGTGGATTTGGAAGCTCTTGATGAAATATCTCTCTTTCTACTCTTTTCTCTTCCCTTAGAGTATTTCTGACAGAGTTCAGCAATTTCTTCAAATGGTAAATTGGATATATCTCCTTTTCCCATCACATTAAGGATGTCTAAATATTCATCTCTGATACCCTTAAGAAATATTGTATAGATGGTGTCTAGATTTAGAGAATGTTGTTTAGATTTCTGCAAATTGTAAAGAAATATTTCCAAATATTCCTCCAAAATTTCATCTTCTTGTTGTGTCATTCTAAAAATGTCTTCTTTGGAGTCTCTAGCCCTGCAGTAAGCTTAATACTTTTTAATAAAAAATTTCTTAATATCATCCCAAGAAGCTATTGTATGTTCTCCTAAACCCATAAACCATTTTAATGATGCTGCTTTCAGAGTAGTAGGAAAGAGACGAAGCTTGTGTGTATCATTCATATATCCATAATTTCTACACAAGATATCAAACTCGAACATGAATGCATCAGGATCTTCTGTTGACATTCCATAAAAGTTAGGCAATACAGAAGGTGTAATGTTTTTCATTTTTACTTCTTCTTCTAATATTTCTCTTTCATCTAATATTGGAAATCCAAAAGTAGTTTCCTAATCATTGTTATTTTCTTGTTCATTTTCATGCGTTCATCAATTTTTATTTTCTCTTCTTGCTTCTTCTTCTATCCTTATAAGTGCTTATGTTCTTTTGTGTTCCTCTGCCTTTCTTTCTTCCTCTATTTTTCTTCTCCATTCCCTTTTTTGTCTTTCATATTCAATTCTTTGTTCAGGAGTCATGATTGGAATATTTGATCCTTCTCCTTCGTCAATCATTTCTTGTTCAGAGATATGTAGTGTTTCAATATGAGGTTAATTTTGTGTTTCTTTCACTACTTCTATTTTTTCAACGATAGGTTTCTCTAGTTGTTTAATGACTGGTTTTCTTTTATCTTTTTGTTTCCCTAAGGAAGGAGGTTCTTTAGGCGATTGTTTTATTTTTACCTCCAAGGCTAACAAGATCTGTCTTTCAACTACAGTTAATCTTTGTCCTTATCTATATTTTTCCTCTAACTCTTCTATAGTAGGTATTCTAGCAACTAGTGTTGTTAGTCTCCTGGATGGATGAGTTTTTGGGGGGTTTTGTTTCACAAATCTACCCTTCTGATCTCTATCTCTAGGCATAAAGAAACATAACTTTAAAAGAAAAACTATGTTTTTGTTGTTTTTTGATAATTTTGATTTTTTTTTAATATTTTTTTTATCTTCCTAATTGACCATTTTGAAATATGCTTCTCTGAAAACGGTGCCAAAATTTTGGGTTGTTTAACAGGTAAACAAACACAAGAATTTATTATCAATTTGGGATATTAGGACTTAGAAGCATCCCAAAGGTTTATGGGTTTCAAATATGATCAAGTTAGAAGATGTTTTATTGATGATTAAGGAAATGCATATTACAAATATAAATCTAAACTAAATAATTTCTAAATTCAATTATGCAATCAACAACAAAAGAATCTCCTAACTTAAGAGATTTGTTTGTCCTTCTCTCACAAAATTACTTCATGAATTAGAAACCAAAAACCATTAATTGAGAAATAGATCAAGATGCATGAAATAATAATTGAATAGGCTCTTAACTAAAGAGATCCTGGTTGTCCTTCATCAAAGATTCATTCATCAATACTACTATTGTTAGAAAACAAGAATTCAGAAAAGCATTAAAAAGCAGGAAAAGATGAATTCTAGCTCAAGATCTTAATCAGAGAGAAAGAATGTTTAACTTAAACATTTGATTGTCCTTTCATATGCAGAATAAGAATGAGAATTAGATTCATCAACACTTATAAAACATCAACATATATCTAATCAACAAGTCAAGCATAAAACAAACTAGTTCAAAAACTACAACTACAAATAACTAGAAAGTGCAATTAGCTCGGTGTGGGGGCCCTCCACCCTTGCCTCGCACACTAAAAGTTCTTTCAGCTACTAAAAATTTAGTCAATAAATCACCATATAACGTCAGAAAATGAAATAGAATAGGTCTTCAATTAACTCTCCAAAGTCTCAGAAATAATGAAGTTAAGTTGTACAATTTATACATATCAATGCCTTCAAAGTCTTAGGCTTAAATAGATAAAATATGCAAAAAATTCATCTAAAATGTCTCATATATCCATGGATATCCTTATCTTAACCAATCAGGTCGAGCTCATCCATCAAATCCATCAAAATCTAGAAAATCCCATAAAATAAGAAATTTGACCTAGTTCCTAGGGATCTCCCATAAACATAGGTCTTGTTTGACCGCCTTTGACCGGGCCTGTTAAAGCTCGTTTTGACTGAACCAATAGGTGTAAATTTAATATTAGTTCCCAATATTTCTAGAAATATATCCATGTCGAGCCCAAGTTTCCTACAAATATGCAAACCATGAGTCCATTACGGGAATTTATGATCTGGTCCAAAAATGCACTTAAAATTCAATTTTTATAAAAACTTCTAAGAATTGAAAAAATTAAATTAAATAACTGTATATGAATTTATTGGGAAAAATAAGTTGAATATTATGGTGTATATATGGATATTATGGCAAATAAAGTGTATTTTCATAAACAAAAAGAGATAAAAAAACGAGGGCCAACAAAGACTATACTGCCTCCTCCCTAAATATCAGCAACAAGGGCATCCATAGAATAAAATATGCCTACCATCAATATCATAAACTCAAGATTGGTATCATCCCAATTTTTCTAGGGATCCACAAACTAGTAACTCAACCCACAACCTTCCAGATCTGCAAAACGTTTGTTCCAAACCACAACCATAGCGAAGCCGAGAACCAATCCCCTTCACAAAACATACACATACATAGTGTACAACACAACAAATACACCTACACCTGATGTAAAAAACCACACATACACCTACACTCGGTGTACAATAATACACATACACCTACACCCAGTGTAAAACTCTACACATATACATACACATATTACAATACAATGAATACACATGGCATGATACAATGACTACAAAATAATCATGACATAGTACCACATGTACATAACACAACATGTATAAGATATACACAACATTAGTACTACACATCCAGAGACCACACTGTATCTAGTAGGAAACCTTTCCTCTAGTGTCTTTCCCATGCCTTACTGTGTGCATCCACAATTTAAATCCAGGATCTCTGGCTCTTTCCACTATACATGTTTTTCCCAACATGCCACATATCACATTAATTTCATTATATTGATGCATCCTTCAACGTTGCATATCCATGAAATAAAAATATGCATAGTTATAAGAATATAATTGTTAACACTGGAAAATCGTATAGCAGAAGATGGAATTAATTAATGTCAAGCCTAAGGATTTACAGAGCAGGAACACTTTATGGAATCAAGAAAGTATTTAAAATCTCTAAGGTTTTGATAAAATCAGATTTGAACTAGTCTTAAATGCTGGATTGCGCTCTTAATCCTTCGAGAAGAGCACCTTCTGTGCGCTTTTTTTCCCGATAAGCGCGCATTCCTGGAAATGGAAAAATGTTGCTTTCCGGGACCACACCAAGAAAAGGACAGTTACTCCTTATATGAAGCCTCCTAAGGACAGCCACCAACGCCTCCTTAGACATCATGTGAGCACACAAAGGAATATTTGAGCACATAATGGAATCATATCTTTCCCTTGGGTCACCATCCATCATGTACCAAGGGAGAGAAGGAGGATTTGAAACTACCCTATATAAAGCCACCAAGAGATGAAGAAATGGTGATCACATTATTATGTTGGCCAAAGTTTCCCAAGAAACACCAGCAGTGTGTGACCTGAAGCTGGAGCTGAAGAGGACTCGATCGTTGGCCACCCAACAATCCTAGTCCACCACGACAGAGAGAAAGGGAGACTGCATTAGAGGAAGAGCTTGGAAGGCAACATCCTTGCATCGGGACCTAGAGCCACTGCCTAGGTGCCCTTTGGCAAGTGGGTAAAATTTCTTCTCCGTTTCAAACATTTAATAAGAAGAGGTCTTTAAGCCATCGTTGGCATTATTATCGTTTTGACTCTCTTTGATAGCTTCTGTATATTTGTGTTTTAGTTTTAGTTTACTTTGGGCATACAGTCACATAATTTTTCCACTGAATTGTGTGCTTTTGAGCTCCACCACTTTTTTCCTGTTACCAACAGTTTAAAGAGTAGACCACACTCTTTAAACTGGTGTGATTTCGTACACCCGTGCGACTAATCCACCACAACAGGATTGGCAACTCCACTGACGTGTTCCAAGTTTATGTGGTTGTGCCATCTTTTGCAGGAGACCCTTTGTCTATGATGGAGTGGACCTGACAGTCCTCTGACGCATCTTATAGTCCCTAGATTCATTGGAGTGATAGACTAAAGAAGGCAGCTCCTAATATTTTTTACTTGCAAGATTTTTGCGCGCAGTATTTCCTCACAGATGCGTAGGGCACGTGTTTAGCTTTTACCTGCACGCAGGAAGGCACACCTATCAAGGCTTTTTGCGTGCAAATGGAAAAATGAGATTTTTTTTTCCTATATTCTGCATTTTTCTGCTTGTAGTGTGCTGGGCAGACCCTAATGCATCTTCTAGCACTTGTGCTGATACCCCACAGCTTTTGAGAACTCACTTTTTTCTGTTTTCTGTAGGCATAGAGTTAGTTTCTCTTTAAGTTTATTTTGCAAAAAAATTTACATAGTTTATGTAGGGGGGAAATTAACCATTGCATTCTGAACAATTTATGTTTTGCAAATTTTGGTATGCACACTTAGATTAACTAGTCCAAGTAAGCTAGTTTTATTTTCTAGTGTAGAAATTGTTTAGCTTAATTCAATTTTTTCATTTAGGAAATTGCGGGACTAGGTTTGAATCGCCGATTAGAGCAAGTAATCTCTGTTGCCTTTGCACCCTTCGGTGATCCTAGGCAAGCATATGAACTCTCTATTTTTTTGATTCACCATCTCCCTTTACTTAGTCACATAGATTAACTAGGAAGATTTGAAAGCGGCCCATTATCCGCACACATTTTCCATTTTGAGCCAGGAACAAGATAACGTAGTTTAATTAGGGGTATTTTGTAAAGGGTCACCGATATCCAAATGTTCAAAATATGAGCTTGTTCACCTTATGCTCACACACACTCACCCACTAAGCAAAGAAAGCCACCTAAAACTAACTTAAACCAACTTACTAAATTCTCCCCACAGGGGCCACAAAAGAATTTATAGATTAAGTTAGGATCAAGGGGGTAGGCATCTAATAAGCTGCCTTGATCACACTTCATATTGAAACATAGAAGTTGTGTATTTAGGGAGCTTCAAAATCCACCTATCAGCCCATGGAAAAGAAAACTCGAGCGCGGCAGAGACCCGATTCAGAGGGGGTTAGGCTTAGGTGCAGTGTGTGCGGTATCAGTTAGGGCTACCTGACCCGGCTGATACTCGATACTGTTAGCTGACTACCAAGAAGCCCAAGACTCGAACGCTCACATGGGACAATGGTTCTTAGTGGCAAAAAACTAGGGCATCCTTTACCCTAGGCTAGACCCTCTACCTTTACCTTGGTGGATTCTCTTCGGCTGACTGGGGGTGTCGCCAGCTCTTTCGGGACGTTGTGCCAGCACTCGCAAGAAATATTCTCAAGGCCTAGTTACTTTTGAGTGTGTGAGGATACATAGGTCTTCTAATATTTTGAGTCTCACTAGAAAACAAACAAAAAACCATTTTTTTGCTTGATTGATCACATAGATTAAGTTAAAGGGAAAATCATTTTACTTTTGCTTTGTTTTATGTATGTGACCATAATTTTGCTTTGACCTAGACTCTATCCCCTCAAAGTTTTTCAAAACCTAACCTGGTCGACACCCAAACGGTCCTAATGGAACCTCTTCAATCCAGACGTCTTTTGGACCTTCTCCCATTATAGGGAGGGGTTTTAGGTCTTTCGCCATTTAGGCATAAAAGACGGAACACTGCCACCATCATTGGTTCATCCTTCATTGGAGAAACCATAGTTGGGAACCCTATTCGGTCTCCCAACACCACACTGCACACCACTCCCCCCTCGACCCCTAGGGGGCAGAGGAGCGCGTCCCATATGGGAAGCCAGTTGAACACACATCAGGGTACGTCACAGACAAACCCTCGTTCTAACCAGAACTTCATGTCTTCACATGTTTCCATGGCATCAACCTCCCATTCACCCTTCTTAGCTGCTCACAAATGACCCCATCGTACACGATCCTTCATGGCCTCCCATGCCCACAAAGCTCCCTTCAGATATACCAAAGTTTGAAGGCAAGCAAGCGGAAGACCTAGGTAATCATATAATGACCTTTCACCTGTGGTGCTCATCGAATAGTATCATTGACGACACTATTCGATTGAGGCTATTTCAACGCACTCTTACGGTAGTAGCCGCTAAATGGTACTGTTTGGTCAATTTAGTGTGTCCTAAATTGCTACATTAATTTATCAATCCGGGATTCGTAAGCTGATGAAGTGTGGCGCACTATATGTGCAAGATAACCTATTTCTTAACTTTTTGTCGTTTTTGGTTTTCTAATGTGAGATGGAAATTCTAAAATAAAAACAAGTATGGTTATGATTGTTCAAGGAAATGATATCCTCTATAATTATTTACCAACTTGAAACTTAAAAGGGAATTTGAAACATACAATGACAAAACTTAAAAGGAAATGAAAATGTGCTGCTAGTCTAATAAATCAAACAGTGAACTATTGAGCATGAAAACCAAACTATCCTTGCTGCTGTCTAAACACAAAAGAAACTATGCTGAAATAAATCCAAAAGTTGCAACAAAGTAAATCTAAATCAAATTACATCAACTTATCTTCTGATCCCTCATCATTAGTCCAGCTATGATTTTCGGAGGTAACCATAAACAACTTGAGTAACCTGATATCTAACTTGCAGAAAGTAAACTAATATCAAACTACACATTCCTAATTCAATCCCTCACCATCAGTCCAGCTGTGGCTTTCGGAGGTAACTGAAGATGTCATGAGCAATTTAATATATCTAACTTGCAAAAAGTAAACTAATATCAAACTACACATTCATAATTCAATCCCTCACCATCATTCCAGCTGTGGCTTTCGGAGGTAACTGAAGATGTCATGAGCAATTTAATATATCTAAATCTAACTACTGAAGCAAATGAGAAAAACTGAAATAAACAAAGCAGTACTGAAATTAAACAGAAACTAAGAAAAGCAAATTAGCAGCAGAACAATATTAATTCCATGTCATTAGTCAAAAATTTATGCAAATGCCCGGGCTGCCTATTTATAACCTGAAACAAGAACACTGATCAGTTAACAATAACATAAAACATGAAAGATAGAAGTAAAATGTAAAGCATGAAAGATTATAAACAGAAATGAAGCATATATATATATATATATATCATGAAAGATGCAATGTATAAACACATGAATGAACTATGGCACAATGAGCTTAAAGAAATAAAACAAGAACTATACAATAATGCACAAAACCTCAGCGTGTGCAGGGGCCCTCTACACCAGCCTTGGCAACAATCTTCAAGTACGAATTACGTTTGGAAACAGAGTCTTCTTATATATTAAAATGCAGTCATAACAGAAAGGTGATATTACGGCACAGTGGCAACGTAATAACATTACAGAGCAGACTAATAAAAACTAACAGAGACTAATCTAATATGCGTATGCAAATGCGTTATTTATAACAAAGGTAATATAACTAATTCCCTAAAGTTTATGCTGATGGAGAACACGTAAACCATTACGTCCAAAGATCTAGGACCATGGCCGCGTTGGAGAGTAAATCTATGCAGAGTGGATGTTTGAATTTGGCTTATGGAGCCATGTACAGGTGTTGATTTGTTTTCCGCAATTCAGAAACGGCCATATCCATCTCCACGTGACGAGAAACAGAGTCTTGTCACTGTGGGACTCTGCGGTTGACTTCCACTTGGCCACCTTTGACCGTAGGCTTCTTAGATGAATTTTCTCGAGCCAATAGGACACGATCCATGTCCACATCATTTCTGACTTGCCCATGTGGCTCGTTTTATCTAAGGACACCTGTAACATAGAGTTTCACAAAATGGCTGCGGAAAGTTGCAGCAGCTGCGGAAAGTGGCAAGATTCCGCAGCTAAATGAGCAAAATCTAAATCAAACATCAAACACAAAAATATAACTAAAAACCATGTTAGATGCTCTTTTGCAATTAATATACAATGATATTGACAACTTGGAAGGTTCAGGTGGATGAAAAAGGTCTAGAAATATGTATGGAAAAGAGCAGATTTGAGACTCAACAGGTACGTGGAGTAACCTCCTGCTTCACAAGAACCTTTAGCACCCTCGCTACTGCATTCCTCACTTATTTTTAGATACCCATTCACCATGATTTGGAAATGGAGTTACTGACCCATTTTAGACAAACTCCGCTGTCCATATATCTGACCATCTTCATGAGTGGAGGCAGCATCGTAGTTTATGAAAAGCTAAACTCGACGATCGGGTCCTCTTAGATTTATTCTTGAAAACTTTGACGGTGGAGATTTCAAAGGATGTGGAGCAGCAATACCCCACATCCGAAGAGGACACAATCAGTAAATCCCAGAAGCTTGAACTGATTTATACGCAGTCAAGATACATTTACAATATCCTGCCTAACGCCCCGCGTCTGCAAACTTATCAAGAATTGCAAGGTGTGTCGAACTCTGTAGATGGAATAATTGGGTCAATGACCCAAGGGTACCTAGGCAACAGTAGTTCCAATCCCGGTTACACACAAAATTCTACCTAGAACATGTCTCAACCAAGATTTCAAAGTAATCACATGCCTCAGCAAGATTTGACTAGTAGGGTGCAAGCGTATCACCAGGGAGGACCCTATCCTCCGACTGAGGGGACCCAGTACGCAGGAAGAAACACTAACGGAAGGGATCCCCCCCAATGGCCAGGTGCAAACAAGGGACAACGTTATGCTCATTCCCAAGCACACGATACACCTACGTAAACCAATGCACAGGTGAACTTTGTGCAGCCGTCCCAGAATCAACCACACCAGTATAACCAGGAGAACTACCCTCCTAACCTGGTTAAGAAAAAATAAAAATAAAAATCCCAAAGGGAACCCTGGACAGGGGGGCAGTAACCAGCAGCGCCCACCACGATCCCAGCCTGGAGGAAACTCTAGCAGGAATCAAAACCAGGAGCCAAGCAATGCCCAACGACAAGGAACAATGCCACCTCTATGAACAAACCATTCTTGTTCAATATGTGGTGAGTACAGGCAGTATACTCACCACTGTCCCGATCTCCCTGAGCTAAAAAATCTTCAGAGTAATCGAGGATAGGGACGATCTTCCCAGCAACCTGCTGTTATGCAAGAACCTTTCCCCCACCAAGGGACGGTCAACACTCAGCAACAAAACCCAAATTATTCCAGGAAAAACAGCCATGAAATTTACATGACGGGAGAAGAAATGTTTTTCCAAACACGGAATCGCAGTTACGACACCCCACCAGACTCCACTACATCAGGGGCTAGTACTAGTGTGCCGACTGCACCTTTGACCATTTCAAATATGCCTATAGAACCATTGCCAAAGATGGAAAAGGGACCTAATAGACGAGCAGGTAACTACTCCAAAGCAACCCATAATTTTAGCATCGTGGAAGATTTAGCTCAATCACCCACTGCTATGTCCGCATTGGAGGTACTTCAATCGTGCCCAAAGCAACAGAAATCCCTAATTTCCGCATTAGACACTATCGACCCTGCCGATACGCACATGATGGCTTTTGATTTAGACAAAGCCACCCCTAGGCTTCCTTCCATGGTTGCATTCCAGATACCAGTATCGGTACATAATATCACTATTCACCGATGTGTCATAGACGAGGGTGCATCAACATGCATCACGTCAAAAAATGTTTGGCAGAAGTTGGGTTCTCCTGAACTAAAACCCTCAGTCATAATTCTTTGAGCCTACAATGGTCGTCCCTCGACACACGTCAGCCTCTACCAAAATGTCTCGGTCTGTTTATCCGGCAAGACGGTCCATATAGACATTGAAGTCTTGGACACTCACTTGGATTACAACATACTCCGTCTTCCGCATTATGATGTTCCCCCACGAGGATCGCATCATTACTGTAGACCAGCTGACACACAGCGAGAAGCGTCCCCTAACTAACACAGATGTAATTCTACCCTATGTAGATACAACCGCAGATGGTCTTTCATGGTACCAAGAATATGGCCCCGACCAATTCAAACTGTCATCTGTCCTAGGGTCATTCCTAGGAGATCCTCCCATTACCCCTGAGGCATCACCCGATGCCACAAGGGCCCTGGTATGCATGATGTCCACAACAAGCACCGAGGTCAGTTAGGACACAGAATCAAGCAATAACAACATGAAGGCATTGGCCACGGTAGCCTCTCTAGCGTACGCTGCCTCCCAAACCCCTTTCCTCTACCCTCTAGTTGGCTTCGTCTCCTGGCAGGTTTTGGGAACAATGGTGTTACCCAACATATCGTTGGCGTTCCCAGTTTGGTACCTGGTTCCCCCTTCCAGAACAAGAGCCACCAACTTTATTTCCACAAGTTTAAAGCAGCTCAGCCCCGAGGAGCCCCAACCAACCCAAGAAACGATCAAGACCGCCCCCGCAAAGGAAGTTCCCATTGTGAAACTGGTTATCACGGCCAAGAAAACCGCAAACAGAGGAAAGAAGATGGCGACCCCCGCCATTCAAAGGGAATCACCAATCTGCGCCATATGCAATGTTATAAGCAATATTACCTACATATGTCTGGAGCTGGACAAGTTAAACCACTCCTTGGCTTCAAATCAGACATCTCGACACCGCGTTCCTGTAAAAAGGAACCTACCTCAAAAGGTAAAAGAAAACCACTGCATACCAATCACACATGCTCTCTCTGTGGCACCTATGGGCACTATACCCACCATTTTCTAGAGATACCATGGTACAGGGATGCCTTACATGCAGTCGAGTGATCCTATCAAGAGGGTCCCTCCACCCAGTCTGTTAACGATGAACCGCATATCATCCTATACCTACAGGAAGAGCAAAAATCACCAAAAAGACTCCCTGCCATACCACTTCCCCCGAACGAATGGTGTGTACTATGCGATGAACTTGATCATTTCATCATTGACTTCCCCGCTTTGGAAATTTTCCAACGATGGTACCTAATCCATATAGTATATCATGGCGAAATGGACGTCCCATATTCATGTCAGATATGTGGTGACAACCAAACTGTACGTCGTTTTCACTATATACCACAATTCCACACAGCTTTAGCCTATATGCCATCAACCATAGTCTGCCTCTCCCACGAAGATGGAACAGACTCAGAATCCATGAAAAATACCACAACTCAAGAGGATGTGACAAATAGATCCATCCCGTCGTGGCTAGTAGGAGGATGACTAATTAGGGAGATTCATCCCCCGCCAAACGCCAATGATACGACACACCATATGCGATTCATGTCATCATGTATCGGAACCATGACTCGAGTTGTCTTCTCATCTTCCATAGGTGTCGAGTCAGCTGCAGCTACAGGAGTATTTGTCCCTACGACAGTGAAAACCCAATCTATCTGCACTCTATTGACCACGTCTAGTTCCACCACATCCACGATGGAATCTTTTTCGTGCCTCTCAACTAGCTCCACCAAGATTACCCCCATTCAGTATAAACCTACGCAGGAACAATCCTCCTTCGGGGCTTTGTTTCATTCGGATGAGGATATCCTAGAAGCCATGATGGAGCCAGATTACCCATGGGATGCAATGCATCACCGTTCACTTTTCTCCCCAAGAAAATGTTCAGTCCTAACAAGACAACTGAACCAGAGATCTATGCGATAGATTCAAAAGACTTCCTGCCACCAGGGAAGGTCAACTGGTTCAAAAACCCTATCCCAGCTCCGGATGCATTTGAGTAAGGGAATATGTCAAATATTTTGCGTACCATTAAGGTGAACATATCTCAAAATCTGACAAAAGTCAAAGAAATCTCACTGGGGGAAGCATGTTCTCCAGAAGAAATAATCTCTTACACCAAACTATTACAAGAGTATAGATATATCTTCTTTTGGGACTACTCAGAAATTCCTGGGCTTAGTCCTACGATAGTAGAGCACCATATTGACACTTGGCCTGACGTACCCCCAATACGTCAGAAACAACATCAAGTGCACCCATCTAAGGAAGAAGCAATAAAGCGAGAAATCGACAAGCTTCAAAAAGTCGAGTTTTTCTACCCCATTGCCTATACGTCTTGGGTTTCCAACCCTATTCCCGTCATGAAAAAACAGGGCACAATACGCGTCTGCACTGATTTCCGAGATTAGAAAAAGGCTTGTCCCAAAGACAATTACCCCACACCATTCATTGATCAAGTCATCGATGCATGTGCTGGACACGAAGCCCTGTCCTTTATGGATGGATTCTCCAGATACAATCAAATCCAGATCTGCCACACGGACCAGTACAAAACCACATTCACCAACCCCTAGGGCACGTTTGCATACAAGGTGATTCCATTTGGCTTAAAAAATGCTGGAGCCACCTTTCAAATGGCCATGAATTATATATTTCATGACCTAGCACACCTTATCCTCACCTACTTAGATGATTTGACAGTCCGCTATAAGAAGCGCTTAGACCACCTTGAGGATCTGCGATTGGCATTCCAAAGATGTCGTCATACAAATTACGCTTTAACCCCCTCAATTGTGTCTTTTGTGTCAGTGCAGAAATACCCTTAGGTTTTATAGTGTCCCAACAAGGCATTCGCGTGGACCCCCTCAAGGTCCAGGCCATCAAAGAGGTACCTCTACCTCGAACCCTTAGACAACTCCAAAGTCTACAGGGAAAAGCCAATTTTTTGAGATGTTTCATCCCAGACTATGCCACCTGCGCTCAAGGGCTTTTGCACCTCCTTCACCAAGACATCCCCTTTAAATGGGATGACCACGTCCAAAAAGAATTTGACGTGTTGAAGGAAACATTATCCTCAGCACCACTCATTAGTCCCCCAGAGTATGAAAAGGATTATATCCTATATCTATCAACTTCCGAATCCACATTGGTCAGAGTATTGGTTCAGGAAGGGCTAGATAGAAAGGAGCACGTAATATATTATGTCAGCAAAACCTTGTCGGGACCAACATTGAAATATGAAACCGAAGAAAAGACTTCCCTAGCATTAATCTACATAGTCCAAAAAATTTGCCACTACATCATCTTAAAAACCACTACGGTTGTCGCAGATATTAACCCCATTAAATACCTGCTCACACGCTGCTTAATGAACCACAATTATGCCCGCTGGATAGTCATTCTCCAAGAATATGATTTATAGTTTCTCTCACCCAAGAGCAAAAAGGAACTTGCCTTAGAAGAGTTAATTACGGACCTCCTAGGACATTCCAAGGGATCACCAATATACGATTCATTGCCAGACGAACACCTCTTCTTTGTAGCAACTGACGACCCTTGGTACGGAGACGTCCTCCTATTCTTGCGAACCAAAAATTTCATACCTCATCTCACACAAGATGATCGTCGGTGCATATGCCAACAAGCCCCTCGATATCTCCTTCTGGGAGATGTCTTATACCGGCGAGGCATCGACACCATGTTACAACGATGTCTTTCTCAAAATCAAGCGGAACAAGCCCTTAATGATTTCCATGGAGGCGCTTGCGGTGGCCATCCCTCAGGAATGGATACAGCCCAGAAAATCATAGGAGCAGGATATTTTTGGCCCTCCCTGTTCCGTGACTGCATCACAGCCGTTAAAAGATGCGAGCGATGCTAGCGCTTCGCTCATAAAGCAAGAGCACCCTCCGCTCCTCTACATCTCGTCATAGTAGCCAACCCCTTTTGAAAGTGGGGGATCGACTTCATGACTTGCAACCCTGCCTCATCAGGAAACCATAAATACATAATCGTGTCTGTTGACTATTTCACCAAGTGGGCCGAGGCCATGCCCACATATCACAACACAACAAAAACCACCGCGCAATTTCTGTTCAACCACATGATCGCCCGATTTGGCGTCTGATCTGAAAATGGAAGTACTTGAAAATGTGTGCAAGGTATCCATTTCCATTAAATTAAATGTGTGCAAAATTCTCCATGTATGGCTGATTAAACAAAGTGTTTTTGGTAATTGTTTATGAGTTTATGTGTGAAGGAAATTTATTTTAATTTGTTGTTTAACATATTAAATCAGAAATGTACAGCAAGATAACTTTAGCATAACATGACACAAAGGTTTGATGAGCAGTTCACCCCTCCTGGGCTACGTCTGCTAGATCAAGCCTCCCAAAATGAGCTTGTTCTCTTGTATTAAAATGCTCCAAAATGCTAATAAAAGTTTAAAATTGTCTCAATAGACAAATATGAATGCAAATACTAATTCAGAAGACATGAAAAAGCTAAGAATGCCTTTCCAAATTCACCAAACAGTGAAGAATTACCATAAACAGTGATTTCTTCAATAAGGCCCTGATAGCTCTTTGAACTCCTCTGAAGATTTTTGGGCTGTAGAAGTCCTAAAATAGGTATAAAACCTATTCCATTAGGTTTATAAGGTCAAAATTAGTTGAAAATGATCTTTGGTTCACCTCAAACAGAAAGGTACAACTCAAAACAGCTCCAATTCCAAAATGGCCCTAGTGGCCCTAAAACTCCCCTGAAGCTTTTCGGGCCCTGAAAGTCTTAAAATAGTTCTAAAACCTCTTCCATTAGGTTCAGAAGGTGGAAATTAGCTGAAACTGATTTTTGGATCACCTCAAACAGAGAGGTACAGCTCAATACAGCTCCATTTCTCCAATGGCCCTGATGGCTCAAAAAGCTTCCCTGAAGCTAAAATGGTTGTAGAACACCTCTACTACCTCTGGAACCTATCCCAATGGCTCTGGAATATTGAAAATAGTCGAAAATTACTTTTTTTACCACAAATGGTTAACCATAGCTCAACACAGCTCCAACTCCCTCTTGGCCCTCATGGCTCTCATTGCTTCCCTGAAGAAAAAGGGGCTGAAGATCAACTCCAATGGCTCTACAACCTATTCCATTGGCTCTAGAATGTTCAGAATACCTAAAATCAAAAAAAAAAAATCGTCCAAAAAGGTTCTCCCTATCAGAAGCTATGACCAAAACAGTATTTGCCCAATCTGGCCTAAAACAACTCCACCAAATGTGGAGCAACTGGAGTTAGCTCCGACAATTATGGCAAAACTGCCAAAAAAAGGTGGAACTGGAATTTCGTCGAAACTGTTAATGTTCAAGTTAAATGTCAGGCATTACGTGGTCACACGGCTTCAATTGCGGATTAACCTCTAGCATAACCGTTTGAGCCAACGGTTATAATACCGTGGCATTTATAACAAGCGGTGGTCACATATATATATATATATATATATATATATATATATATATATATATATATATATATATATATATATATATATATATATATATATATATATATATATATATATATATATATAGATATAGATATATATATATATATATATATATTAACTGTCAATTGTTTATGTGTTAATCGTAATACTCCGCCCATTAAGCCTTAAGGCTTTGGTTCTCGGCCCTGTGGTCTCATGCATAGGGGGATGGCCCTTAGGGGCTGGCCCCCTTTCCGCCGCCAACCAAAACTTAAATAAACTTTATATATGCGGTGGGTTCCATTGTAATTAAGAACCACTCGTAGCCCATATGGTAAAGCGTGGGTGTGCTAAACTGTAGGTCGCGGGTTAAAAACTTGTATACCATCAAAAATTTTACATAGCCAATATTTCACCACGGCCTGGGGCCACATGGCGGCCTCCAGGCTTGCCACATGGCACCCTCCGATTGGCCAAAATCTTCAAAAGTCAAACAACAACAAATCCTGCGCTGCCACTTGTCCACAACCAGTTGGCTCAAATAGAATATTTTAGGGAATATTCTTTTTTTAATATTTTTTTAATCAAAGTCAACCCTGGTCAAACTGGTCTTTTGCATGAAATTGTGAATTTTCAAACTTGAATAACTTTCACATACAATGTCAGATTTGAGTGCCATTATCGGCGTCAGGATCATATCGCCGAGGCCTATCCAGTCATTTAGGTTGCAAGTGATTTTAAACACTTTCAATTTTGAGCTTTTTCATAGCTCGGACTTGAGCTCCTGATCACACCTCCCAAATGAGAAGCTTTTGGACCCCAAAAGCTCACTGAAATGATGAAACTGAACTGCAGTACAGAAAATGAGAGAATATCAAAATCCTCTTCTCTTCAGCCTCCAAAAATTTTCTTGACTTGTCAACTGTTCACATGGCGAATTTTGTTGAATGAGATATGTACTTGTGCCGAATCCCGACCATGTTTTCTTGCCATAACAACCTGCCATTCTGAAACCAGAAATGAATCTTGCTGAACTTTGTTCCCTCTTTGCTTGCATGCCTTTCCATCTCATGGAATCTTGCACTGCTTTTCACTGACACTTCATTCTCTGCACCAACCGACACCAAAGGCACCTTGTGCAACATATGACATCAACAACAAGTTGACCTGAAATGTGCTATACAATTGACACAATCATCAATGTAAAAAGTGTGCACACAATCGACACAAGTCGACAAACATGTAACACAATCGACACAAGTTGACAATTATGTGTAACACAATCGACACAAGTCGATAAACATGTGTGACATAATCGACACAAGTCAACAAGCATGTGTGACACAATCGACACAAGTCGATAAAAAACAAGATACATCTTCAAAAACACATGTGTATGTATCATGTACAATGAACTATAT
Organism: Pinus albicaulis; assembly: GCA_034641835.2. NCBI lineage: Eukaryota > Viridiplantae > Streptophyta > Pinopsida > Pinales > Pinaceae > Pinus > Pinus albicaulis. Next base: position 270,257 of record JAXQQM020085714.1, read on the forward strand.
ACAGTTCGTTATTTACACATACAACCTCTATGTACATGTGCAACTCCAACTCTTCTTTTCAAATACCATCAAGTACATCATCCCAAAAAAACATGTGGGTGACTAAGAGCTGAACCAAAAGACATTGCTGCAATATAAGTGAGTATCATACTCATCTTTTACACCTCCATGGAGAAATTTCGCAACAACATAGAAATTCCTTCAACTGAAGTTGCTTTTACATGCAATATTGCATTAACTTTTCAACTGAAATACATGCATACAAATCTGAAATTTGCATGTAAAAAATGAGTTTGACTTACTGCATTAAGAAGTTAATCCACTTCCTACCAAGCCAACTCCATGGTGTCTTTTGCAGTTGCAATACACCTTCATGTGAATCTTCCCTTTCCACATCAATAATGGACTCCATAGATCCACTTGCTCCAAAATTGTTTTCCTCTAGCTGCATGTGCTTTGGACGATGAGTTGGATGCAAAGTCCAACAATGAGAGATATCATGTCCCTTCCTTTGACAAAATGTGCAACTCTTAAGCACTTTCTAAGAAAGTTCTCTTTTCCTCTTCTGCTTCCTGTGTGCTTTCTTTTTCAACCAGCATCTTGAAGCAACATGGTTAAATCCACCACAAAATGTGCAATAAAAATTTCTTTCATTTGAACAAGAAAAATTATCATTCTTTGCTGAAACATAACCAAACTGATCATGTGAATAATTATACCTCTTTTTCTTCATGGAATGTTCATCCTTTTTGTCCTCGAAAGACGATGAACTAGTAGAGGAGACAGCTTTCTTTTTCAGACTCACATCACAGTTCTTGTCTTGAAAACTGTTTGAACTTGAATGCTCGCCATAAGCGACATGTTTACCCTCTACTTTCTGCAATGATGGCTTAAAACAATGGCAATCATCCTTAAAACAAATTTTACATATATGCATAGAAGAACTTGGAATAAAGGTTCTCTTTAAATTTGCATCACATGCATTCAAGGATTTGGAGTCTTCGCCATTAAACTGCACATAACCAAGACCAACATTCTTGGGTCGCTCCACAAATAAAATAGGGTCAACCATGCCTTGTGCATGCTTTCCCAAACATTTTCCTTCATGATAGCCCATCTTAAACATTATTTTGGACCTGATTCCCCTTGTATGTTTTTCAAAAGAACCAACACACTTTTAAATTGAGGAAATTGAAGACAAGTTGGAATGGTTTACCTCTTCCTCACGCTTGTTCTTGGACAAAGCTTCTTGAGCTTGAAGGAGTTGTTTCTCCATGTCATGCAACCTTTGGATAATTGCTTCCTTCTCATCCTTCATAGCCAACAATTGTGCATGAAGCTTAACACTTTCTCTTTGATCCTCAATGAGAATTTGCACCATGTCCTTCACCTTAATGAACTCATTCTTCATGTCATCATTGAAGAATCTCATGAAGGAAGAAAATTCACTTGTAGAAGAAGTTGACATTATGTAAATGGTCAAATTAACAAAAGGAACTTCCAATAAAAGTTCTCAAAGCTTTCCAACAAATGACAAGATTTTAACCAAATGTCTTTACAGCCATAAAACACAAACTCCAATAGCTTGAATCAAACACTAATCAAGTGGTTTGGTTTTCCAAAGATAATCTTGAGGTAATCTAGGGTAAGGAAATAGCCTACAACTCTTTTTTTCTTTCTAAGACTTAGCTATTAACAGCTATCTTTTCAACTCAAGCAAACTCATACAAGCAACCAATTGCAACCAATAAAACAGTCATACTTTTACATTGTTTTAACACCTTTTGCACAAAAACAAATGCTCAACATAAGCTCAACCTATCCTCTGATACCATCTGATCTAAAAATGGAAGTACTTGAAAATGTGTGCAAGTTATCCATTTCCATTAAATTAAATGTGTGCAAAATTCTCCATGTTTGGCTGATTAAACAAAGTGTTTTTGGTAACTGTTTATGAGTTTATGTGTGAAGGAAATTTATTTTAATTTTTTATTTAACATATTAAATCATAAATGTACAGCAAGATAACTTCAACATAACATGACACAAATGTTTGATGAGCAGTTCACCCCTCCTGGGCTACGTCTGTTGGATCAAGCCTCCCAAAATGAGCTTGTCCTCTTGTATTAAAATGCTCCAAAATGCTAATACAAGTTTAAAGTGTCTCAATAGACAATTCTGAATGCAAATACTGATTTAGAAGACATGAAAAAGCTAAGAATGCCTTTCCAAATTCACTAAACAATGAAGAATTACCATAAACAATGATTTCTTCAATAAGGCCCTGACGGCTCTTTGAACTCCTATGAAGCTTTTTGGGCTGTATAAGTCCTCAAATAGGTCTAAAACCTCTTCCATTAGGTTCAGAAGGTCGAAATTAGCTGAAAATGATCTTTGGTTCACCTCAAACAGAAAGGTACAACTCAAAATAGCTCCAATTCCAAAATGGCCTCGGTGGCCCTGAAAAATATCCTGAAGATTTTTAGGCTCTAAAAGTATTCAAACAGTTCTAAAACCTCTTCCATTAGTTTCAAAAGGTGGAAATTAGCTGAAAATGGTTTTTGGATCACCTCAAACAAAGAGGTACAACTCAATACAACTCCATTTCCCCAATGGCCCTGATGGCTCAAAAAGCTTCCCTGAAGCTAAAATGGTTGTAGAACACCTCTACTACCTTTGGAAACTATCCCAATGGCTCTAGAATGCTGAAAATAGTCGAAAATGACTTTTGTTTTACCACAAATGGTTAACCATAGCTCAACACAACTCCAACTCCCTCTTGGCCCTCATGGCTCTCAATGCTTCCCTGAAGCAAAAGGGGCTAAATATCAACTCCAATGGCTCTAAAACCTATTCCATTGGCTCTAGAACATTCATAATACCTGAAATAAAAAAAAAAAATTGTCAAAAAAGGTTCTCCTCGTCAGAAGTTATGACCAAAACAGTATTTGCCCAATCTAGCCTAAAACAACTCCACCAAATGTGGAGTAACTGGAGTTAGCTCCGAAAATTATGGAAAAACCACCAAAAAAAGGTGGAACTGGCGCTAATTTCATCAGAACGTTTAATGGTCAAGTTAAATGTCAGGCATTATGTGGTCACATGGCTTCAATTCTGGATTAACCGTCGGCATAACCGTTTAAGCCAACGGTTATAATACTGTGGCATTTATAACAAGCGGTGGTCACATATATATATTAACTGTCAATTGTTTATGTGTTAACCATAATACTCCGCCCGTTAAGCCTTAAGGCTTTGGTTCTCAGCCCTGTGGTCTCATGCATAGGGGGCTGGCCCTTAGGGATTGGCCCCCTTTCCACCGCCAACCAAAACTTAAATAAACTTTATATACGCGGTGGGTTCCATTGTAATTAAGAACCACTCGTAGCCCATATGTTAAAGAGTGGGTGCACTAAACTGCAAGTCGCGGGTTCAAAACCTGTAGACCATCAAAAAATTTACATAGCCAATATTTCACCACGACTTGGGGCCACGTGGCACCCTCCGGGCTTGCCACGTGGCACCCTCCGATTGGCCAAAATCTTCAAAAGTCAAACCAACAACAAATCCTACGCTGCCACTTGTCCACAACCGGTTGGCTCAAATGGAATATTCCAGGGAATATTTTGGGGAATATTTCGAGGAATATTCCATGGAATATTCTTTTTTAATATTTTTTTTAATCAAAGTCAACCCTGGTCAAACTGGTCCTTTGCATGAAATTGTGAATTTTCAAACTTGAATAACTTTCACATACAGTGTCAGATTTGAGTTCCATTCATGGCATCAAGATCGTATCGTCGAGACCTATCTGGTCATTTAGGTTGCAAGTGATTTTAAACACTTTCAATTTTGAGATTTTTCCATAGCTTGGACTTGAGCTCCTGATCAGCGTCCCCAAAGAGTTAGTCTCTGACCATGGGAAACACTTTGAAAATGAAGTCTTAGAGGAACTATCTCATCATCTAGGATTCACCCATGAATTCACTTCACCATAATATCCCCAGTCCAATGGACAGGTAGAGGCCATTAACAAGGTACTCAAAACTATGTTACAACGCATGGTGAATAACCACAAAACCAACTGGCACCACATGCTCTTCTCCGCCCTGTGGGCATACCACACAGCTGTTAAGACATCTATTGGTTTTACTCCCTTCCACTTGGTATACAGGATTGAAGCCATGATTCCCATAGAGCGCGAGATCCCAAACCTGCATGCCACCATCGAACTCCTTGATGACACCCAGCCTCTAGAACAACGCCTAGTACAACTAGAGCTAGTTGACGAAAGTCGGCGAAAATCGCTGCAACATAATGAGGCCCATAAGAAAAGGGTAAAATCATCATTTGACTGCCACATCAACGCTCTCTCATTTACTGAGGGATAATTAGTCCTTCGCTACGATGTCACAAAAGAGGCCCTAGTGCCAGGAAAGTTCGAAACCCTGTGGAAAGGACCCTACATCATCAAACACTGCCTCCAACAGGGGAAATACATCTTGATGGAACTGGATGGGACCGACCTCACTAACCCCATCAAAGGCCTTTACCTTAAGAAGTTCTACCCATAAGGGCCCCAAAGGCCCTTCCCCTAGAGTGAAAGTACACAAAACTCAATCACCAAAATATTTTTGACCCGAAGACTTATGTAAAAAACACGCTCAAAGTGCCAACATGGATCACCAAAATGAACCATATTTCGGATTTGCTGATGGAGCATCGCAATGGTCTCAAAACTTAGCTGTAGCCACCTGGGTCATCTACCACCCCAATCGATCAGTGTTGTGTTCAAACGGCATGTGCATCGATCAGCAACAAACGATTAGGCAGAATATGACATCGTCATTGGACTTATGTGCGATGCCCTCCATCAAGGCATTCGCCGTATGAATATATACCTCGATTCCCAGTTAGCAGTATCGTAGCTAAACCGAACATTTGAGACCAGAGACACACACCTGTTTAGAAAATATTTTCATGCCAAAATATTAAGCAGACAATTTGATCACATCACATTTTCACATGTATCAAGGAATCAAAACCAAAAAATTGATCAAATAGCTAAAAATATCCTAGACTGGAATGTATCTCGAATAAACCATCATCCATAAAAAACAAAAACATGGATATCCATCAGCATAACATAAAATATATAAACCGAAATAAATAGCACACCGTGCAGAGCCACAAAAATATCTCTCATATATATATCAAAAAAATATGTGTATCTGAGTACAAAAAATAGTATCACTGGCCCACTGGCCAGCCCAAAGATATAAAAGTTGTCAAAAATAAGGGAAGCATCCTCATAATGGGTGCTTTCCGTGTATACAAAACTACTCTAGGGGGGGTGCCCCCTCAAGAGGAGCACCTAGACCCACCACCGCTTCTGGTGCCACCATTGGAGCTGTTGTTGCCACCGCGATCGCTACCTGATGTAGAGTGGGCCGATAATCTCTCTCGCGGGCCATCACCGTCTCTAACCAGACCTCCTCGAAGTCATCCATAAAACCTTGAGTAGGCATCCCCTGGGTCAAGCGGTTCACTCGACCTTGGAAGTCCTCAAGAGTGGTCACCTGTGCCGTAAGTACTGCAATGTGTGCCTCAGCCGCATCTGCACAAGCTCGCTCGGCCGCAACCTCTGCTGCAGACGAGCTGCTACCCTCACCAAAAGGGCCAGCACCATCTCCACCAGGTCCACTGGCACCACCACCTGGTCCACCTGCATCACCTCCGCCTTGACCACCTTGAGGTCGTAGCGGAGGGTCGTGACCCACCAGTCGGGCCACTGGGTGACCCACCTCGCCAACATCTGCACGAGTAACCGAAATAATTTCAGTGTCAAGAAAAAAACACGTAAGAACACAAATACTCGAAAAAATGCAGAAAAAATATAACGCATACCTGCAGACCCCCAAACATAACCAAAAGGGAGACCCATGTCTGGGTTGCCCTGGAAGTCCATCCCTGCATATGGGTATGGCAAGAACATCTGTGGGTTGGCCTCAAACCAGGCCTCTGTCGTGGCATTCCAGTAATGCCCCACCATGCCACCACTACCTTGCGGCATCACCGAAGCCCACCTCCTCATTCGTGGCTCCCATGGCCCCCTAATGGGCATCGCTACCACCAGCCTCAGCAGCACCACCCTCTCTTACATAATGCTGCATAGGATGCTAGCGTACACAAATGACTTAGATCCGCATTGGACCTTTTTCAATTGCGACACCATCCCATCAAAACAAAAGTGGGCGAAGTCGAAAAAGTTCCCGCCCCTTAGTCAGCGTAAAACTCCAACCTGCGGGCCAGATGCCTGATGCGGAGCAAACGATCCCTCCAGTCGCAAAATAACCTCCAGAGCACACCACTCTGCCACATCTGTCACTGATGCAATGTTGATGCACCCCTCAGTAATAGGCGCACCACCGCAATGCCGCCTCCAGAATCTGTCTAGGTTCACTCTCCCAGCAAAGAGTGGGTACCTTAGCGCCTCACCCTGAGGCAGTAACCCGGTCACAAAGCAAATATCCATCTCAAGATGGATCACCAGGTTCATCCCCTGCAGTACGAACATATTGCACCTCCGGTGCCAATGCTTATAATTTAATGCATTAGTCGGTCCTGAGACCAAAGGAACTCATTCTCAGCAAACTTTAGAAGGCCCCTTGCAGCCAACTAATGGCATGCCCCGGCATTAGCAGCTAGAGCGGTCCGGATCTCGGGCCAATCCCGCTCTCTCCACACTAACCTACCAAGCAACACAGGCACCCATCAATACAGAGAAAATCATCAAAAACAGAAAAATAAACCAAAAGTTCCTATCACTATGGCCTTTGCGCGCCTGTCTTCTCCACAGGCAGGCCTTTACGCTCAAAAAGTAGGGAACAACGTGCCCTCGCGTGCCTATCCCTCAGAATTGCGCACATGAAAGGCGCTCTTTTTCCTAGATCGCCTGCGCAATCTAGGGAAAAATTTGCCTGGAGGCCGTACAAACCTAATTTGTATGGCCCCCGACACCATCAAACTGAAGAAATTACAATGCAGGACGTCATGAAAGTTACCTCGGCATAGTATCGCTAATTCCTGGTACACGAGCTGACCACAATGGCAAGAAAGGCTCTGCAAGCACCTCTGATCTCCCAAAACTCAGCAAGTACAAATGAATAGGATTAGGGCCATAATCCCATATGTATCGCCCTTTTCTAGAACTTCGGAGGTCCATAACAGGAGATCAGAAGGTCCATTCTGCAAACTGTAAGTTTCACCATCATCAGTATGTCATGACGAATGAAAGCGATGCCACACATTCACTTTCCAAGAAAAATAAATTTTCAGTGCCGGTAGGTATGCACCCTCCCATATTCTTTTTTAAAGCTCATGCCTTTCAATAATTTTTTGATGAAAAGAAGATGCTTTCACTTGAGGTAGTTGTTTTTGCAGGGAAACCGCAACCACTTACAACACCATCCACTGAAGGTTTTGGAGCATGTATCATCCTACCCCCAACATGATAGAGTCCCAGAAAAAATTTACATATCCTGACATCATTTCTCCATTAGAAATAAACCATAGGGTCCTCATACCCGACCGTGTTTATCATTGTTACACAGTAATTTGTCACCGTCCCTACCATTCCCCATCCCGCACAATGGAGGACCCATTTTGTGACCTGTGAACATTGTCATGCCTTGAAAACATCATCAATGCATTCCTCTAAGCATGAGCTTCATTTGCCCTAAAGAAATCTCCTTGCAAAAATCATGAAAAACATCCCTTTTTGCATTGGCGCGGGCAAACAGTTCAGCACTCGCGCCAATGGGGAAAATCCTGCAAAGAGGCCGCACCAACTGGCGCTCTGTCCCAGAGCAGTAGTCGCGCCAGCCAATTTAAGGAGTGTTTTTTAAATAAAGATGGGGGAAGTTGAGTTTCAACAAACTCAGAAACCATTGCCTATCTTGAGTTGGGAGGTTTGGTTGCGGGAGTTCTATGGAAGGGAAGTGGTTTTGACACCTCCCATGGAACCTTCCTTGTTGATAGGGCCAATCCCACAATAATAGGGATCCCAACTCCCTCCTTCCCCATCTATAAAAGCCTGCTCAATTCCATGGCAAGCTGGTCTTGAAGTGCCTAAGATTTGAATCTCCAAATTCCCAAGAGCCTTTGTGCTGTAAGAGCCCTCTTCCTTCCCTTAAGGCCGACTCAAGTAAGGAGACTATTGTCGAGAGACTCGGGAGAGGTTTTCCCTTTCCCTGGCGAGCTTTGTGAGACGTGAACGACTGGAGACCCATCCGAAGGAGACCACGACGTCAGAACTTTGGTTGTAATCTCTTTCGATCGTTATTTAATGAATGATTACGATTATGGTTCCACTCTGTTTTCGATTATGTTAATATGAGTAGTATCCTTTCTGACTGATATTTAGTTACGTATGTCGAATTTTATGCTTGTATATGTTTGTTTCTTGCACGTGCAAGTATCCATCCATGAAGATCGTAGAGGATCGTGATCTGCCGAGGCTGAGGAACGGGAACGCTCTCTTCTTCAGATCGTAGCATTGGATTCCAGGTAGGCCTCCATCTTTGGTCTTTTCATTTCGTAACTAGGAACTTGTGTCGTAACATTTCGTGATTGTTGCTAGACCCCTGCTGGGCTAGTAGCGATTGCCTCTGTCTGCAGAGGGGATTTACCTCCTCAACAATTTGGCGACTCCACTGGGGAGAGTCTAGACTTCATTGTCTCGTTTGTATTGTCTCGTTTTGATTATTTTATGTTTTTCCTTGCTTGATGAGCCTTCTGGGTTGGGTTCTTTTGCTGTTGTTTACTTCTTGGTTTGCTTAGTATGCATTGATCTGCTTCTGGAGTAGTTCTTTTTCTTTTTTGACTGAGAAACTCGACTGGCGCGCTTTTTAGCTCGACAGTCGCGCCAATTGGCGCATGTTGCTTTTGTTTAGCCCGCGCCAATTGCTTTCTGGCGCCAGTTTCATACTTACAGTCGCGCCACTCCTGTAAGGTTTTTGAGTTTCCTCATTTTTGAGCTCTCTGGGTTTGGTCAGTGTTTTTCTTCTTGATTTTCTGACTACCTGAGTGTGTTGGAGTCCTGTTTGACTGGGAATTCACCTCTGTCCTTTGGTTGTTTTCTTTTATCTATCGATTTCACATTTTGAGCCCTAGGGCATCTAGTGGCTTAGTGTATCGAGCCCTCCTTGGGAGTTTTGGTGTTTCGTTTGTCCGGTCGACTTTCTGATTGATTCTCCGCATCCTCTTAGTAGTTTTTCATTGTTTTGTTGCGATTTTTGGGTGATTGCTCATTCCTTCATTCAAATTTCGTTTGGTCTTGCATTGGGCCTAGATCACACAGCCCATTGGAGCCTTTGAGTCTTTTCTTGGTTTTGAGAGACTTTGGTCGATTTGGGATCTGATTGCTTGTGTTGTTGAGTGAAATTTGTTTGTTTTTCTCTCTCAATATCGTTTCTCAAGTTGTTCCGTTTGTTTTCAAGTTTGTTCAGTGCATATTAGCTATCAAACGTTGAAAATTATAAAAAAAAATCTCTTGTGCTTTTGGTTGAATTAGTGCAAATTGTAATCTTTTCGATTTTGCTAGTAATTAGTGATCTGAATGAAAAGTTTTCAATTTCATTAGTTGCATTAGAGATCTCATTGTTTGTCTTCCGATCATTTCGTTTGTGTAAAAGCTCTCAACTCTTCTGTAACTAGTTTTCATCGAATGAAATGTTGGACTGTGGCATGTAGCTTTGCATTTAGGAGTCTTTTAAGACACTACATACGATAGGGCCTGAAAATTGAAACTTAATCGAAGATCAACTTTAAAATTCATTCAATTAACCTAAGGCGGCATTGAAACTTAACGAAAAATTTTTAGAGGTCTAGGCTAGAGACGTGTTCCGGCGTCTTTAAACCTAGCAGCTGTTGTTCACCTTCTGGCTTTAGACAGCGCTAGTACGGACTTGTGCTCCCCGTACCGTCGCGTATATAAAGGGAGACCCCTCTAGGTTTTCAATCCTTTATCCACAGGAAGCCGAGTCTACCGCCCTATACCCGTGATACACCGAACACAGCATTCGGGGAGATTTCCTGCACGTACGGAAAGTCCTTGGTCGATTTCTGTTTCATTATTGAAACCAAGGTGTATATTGCAGTTCACGGATATTTGGTACACCCTTTGTGCCTAGTATTTCCTGAGAAGTCATTTGGTCTTTTCTGACTCCCTAAACTTGAAAAGACCGTCAAGCGCTTGTCCTTTCACGCTTGTATCAAATCTGAAAGAGATAGAGTCATCTTTCTATTGTTTCTTGACTCTTAAAATATGAAACGATAGAGTTTCTTACTTTTCAATGTGGTAAAATTAATCACCCACGATTACACACCTGCTTAGATATTGCTTGTTGACCGTTTGATCGTGTGCCCTTAACTCGTTTTCAGCCCGTGTGTGTGTTTGCTTCTTTTTCTCTGGTCTTTTGCCACAGTGGCGGAACCTTCGGTTTCGTCTACTGGTAGTCCTTACACGGATGATTCTTCAGAGGCTTCCCAATCCTCTGTTGAACCACAGCAGCCTGTTGTTTCCGAGTTTCCTGACGGGGGACCGGTTCTCGCTGAGCAACCCTTTGGAGGACCAGTTGAGTTCAATTGGCCCTTTTTGGACCCTGTGTCTGAATTGAGATTAGGAGCTGATTTCCTTTCTCTTACCTCGGGTTCGCCTTTTGTTGCTGCTGTATTTCCTCCTAGTCCTCGCCGTCTTTTGCGTGATTTAACGGCAGGATCAACCATGAGTGATTCTGGTGAGGAAATCCCAACGTCCGGTGAAGACTATCAGCTCTTCCCGCGTAGATTGTTTGAGGGAGACAACTCTGAGCTGGCTAACATGTCAACAGCCAGCCCTTCTTTACCATAGGGATACAGATCTCTGGGTCAGATCATTTCAGCTGCAGCCTCTATGGGAATATCATCTCCTTCTTCGAGGCCAGCTGCTACTACACCCGGGGTGTCTCCTCAGACGCCCGTCACTTTTGTTCCCGTCCGGCCCACTGTCTGTGTGGCCGCCTATTCTCCTGTTGTCTCAGCATCTGCTACTAGGGCTGGGCCAACTCCTGAAGATGTCTATCTAGCCACTGCTATACCGGAGAACATCTCTCCGGAGGAGTATTGGTTGTCTTTGCAACAACCGAACACCGAGGTTGGACCGTCCTCCCAAGATCCCTACCGATCTTACTTTTTGCACTATGCACAGGATGGTACTCCCGTGTATGCTTTCCCAGGTCAGTATGACGAGCACGGGGAGATTTTTCGTCTACCCACTCCTGAGGCTTATCTTTATTCTCAAGGTTTACCGTACAACCAGGCTTATAACCCACAAGGACAGCCTTTCCAAGGCCAACCTGCGGGCAAACCTGGCTATCTTTATGATCCACAGGGGCAGCCCATCTAGGGCTACCCTGCGGGCCAGCAAGGGCCATCGTACAGTCCGCAAGGACAGTATTACAGCCCTTCCGGTCAACCTATCCAACCTCAGCCGGGGTACCAACCGGGACCGGTCTATGGTCCTGGGGGGAAAATCTAGCCTTCTTTACCGATGCAACCGCAGTATCCTGTTGTTTCTAATGTTGCATATCATCCAGGACCATCCTATGGTTTTGCTTCAAGTCAAACCAGTTTCCAGCAAGTACCTGGTCATGTTCCATCACCAGGCCAACCGGCTCATCCGGTACAACCCGGTGTTCCGTCTCCAGGCCAACCGGTCCATCCGGTACAACCTGGGACTCACTTACAACCAGGTCAACCTGCGCAACCGGCGCCGCCTCTCTATCCGGGTTAGCCTGGTCATTCAGGTCAGCCCTTACATCCGAGTCAACCTATTCAATCAGGTCAGCCCTCTCAGTCGGGTCAACCTGTTCATTCAGGGCAGCCCGCTCATTCCATCAACCCTGCACAACAGCCGGTTCATTCAATGCCGCAGCCAAATCAACAGTTGCGCCCTACGTATCAGGCTCCGCAGGGTTCCACTTTTTAGCAGCCTACTCATCCTCAGGGTGGTTATTATCCTCATGGTCAGTCTCAACCGAACTATAACCACCCCAGAGGCTCTCAGTATTATCCTCCTCCACCCGGTTTTACCTACACTCAGCAGCCAAATCCAAACGCTGCTTATACAGGGCCGACACATAATCAGGGTCCGTACCCTATTTATCAAGCCCCACTCTATGGTTACCAGCATCCAAATCAGTCTGGTTATACGACCTACGCCCCCTACGGTCAGAATCCTGCAGGAAAGAACCCATGGGGGCAAGGATATTCACAACCATCGTGGAGTATGGGTACCGGACCTCATCCTGGGCTTGGCATGGCAGTTAATCCTCCATTGTCATTTCTGGCTACCTTGGAACTACCGGATGTTTCAAAGTTGACCAATGATCCGATTTTACATAATCCGTATTGGCCTCTGGTTCCCACCAAGATACCAGGTGATTGCCCCAAGTTTGAGGGAAAAGCTGGAGAGGACCCCCAGGCGCATGTGATGACGTATCATCTTTGGTGTTCGTCTAACTCTTGGGTCGACGATTCGATTCGCCTGCGCCTCTTCTAGCGTACTTTAACTGGAGCTGCTGCTAAGTGGTACATAGAGTTATCCCGTGGCATTTTCCAAGATTTCAACTCTTTAGCCATGGCTTTCCTCACGCATTTCCAGTTACCGGTTCGGTATGAAGCCGGGACGCACCTCCTGACTTCCCTGAAGCAGGATAAAGCTACTCACATCTCAGATCACATTCATGAGTGGCGGCGCCGTCGTCGACTGATCAAGTTTCACATACCTGATTAGATATTGACTCACTGGTTCACCACCTCCTTTGTGAATAAAATCGCTCAGGATATCGCAATGGGAGCGTGCGTGACAGAGGAGAAAGCCATCGCGCGTGCCCAGTACCTGGATCTTGTTTATTCTTAGTCTGGCACGCTCTATGACATCTTGACTGATGCTCCATGGCCCGGAACCACTAAGGCTCCGCCCACCCCTGCGGTGGATGGTGTCATTGGTTCTGTCTCTCAGAATTCGAAGAAGTCTTCGAATGGGAAGCAGAAGGCTAATTCTTCCAACAATACCTCTGCCAATCCCGCCTCATCTGATTCTGGTAAAACCGCGGAGGTGAATTCCGTTCAGGCCAATCCTGCGGACAAATCCTCCAAAGGGAAGAAGAAGGGCAAAGGCAAATCTAAATCTGATGCCCCGAAACCAGAATCTAAGTCTCGTACTGAGGATGGCTCCCAGCGTAAACCGAAGTACCCTTGCCTCATCTGTGAAGGGGACCATTATACTAAGGATTTTCCACGACGATCCGAGGTTAGTCAACTTCTTAAAGGCCCTAAAGGGACTCCGGTTGTTTTGAAAGAGCCATTTCCATCTCAGCAGACCCAGATGGTCGAACAGGCATCACCATCTGCACCGTTTGGGTCTCAGGTTTTCATGGTGAAGAGTGTTGCACCTATCTCTGTCGCTACGCGGTCAAAGGATTACAACAAACCGCGGCAGGCACCCGGGAAGGCAGTTGCGGATGGGCCGCCTCCCCCACCTGTCTCCGGTCCATTGGAAATCGAGAAGCCTTCTCTGGAACCCGTTGTGAAGCCACCTCCCAAAGGTGTCCTTCGAAGATCTTCTTATAATCCAAACGCTCGTGCCGCTCAACATTACAGTATTGTTGAGGATCTGGCACAGGCGCCATGTGCTATGTCTGCACTGGAGGTTCTTCAAAGTTGTCCTTCACAATGGAAGGCTTTACTATCTGCGATCGGGGGCATTGATCCCGCCGACTCGAGTCTTCTCACCTTCGATCTGGAGAATTTTACTCCCCGGCTTCCACATCAAATCGCTTTGGTCATTCAAGTCGGGATTAACGGTCTGAACATTCATAGGGCCATCGTAGATGAGGGTGCATCTACCTACGTTATGTCCTCCGCTTGCTGGAAGGCCATCGGCTCTCCAGCCTTGTCGTCATCTCCCAATGCCCTTGAGGCATTTGATGGTCGGGAATCTAAACCCCTGGGCGTTCTCGAGAGTCTCGCAATCACATTACAGGGAAAAACTGTCAACGTAGAAGTGGAAGTGGTTGACGCTAAAATCAACTACAATATACTTCTTGGCCGCAGCTGGACCCATGCCATGCTCTGCGTGCCGTCCACCGTCTTTCGATTCATTAAGTTCCCTCACGAGGGCAAGATTGTCACGGTGGATCAGTTGTCATTTTTCACCTCTAACTCTGAGAACAACGTGCCATACGTGGATCAAATTCTGAATCCCTCGGACAGTGTAGGACCTGGTCTCTTCAAAGACCTAGTCCTCATGGGTATCTTTCCTGCACCACCACTGCATACCACTCAAGTCAACATGTTGTCCAGGTCCGATGACCCCTGGCTTATTCCTACACCTGAGCAGGTATATGAGTTTGGAGAATCCATGCCTTTAACGCCAGTAGAGATCAGCTACTGTGAGATTGTTGCTGCATCGGATCCTCCGCCTCCTCAACATGCTCCTTTGAGCATGGCTCTCGACGTCTACTCCCAATCCCCCTGGCTTGGTCAGGCTGATTCACCTGATCCTCTCAGAGAGACTTTTCCTTCTGATGAGGCTATCATTGAAACTATGTCTCTTGAGGAGCTGCCTTGGGGCGATGGACATCATCGCTCCTCGTTTATGCCTAGCTTGGGGGCAATGACTGATTGTCTAGAGCGTTATGCTACTCAGGTTCCTTCCCCTCCTCTTCAAACACCGATCTTGACGCACGAGGTTTTTTCGGAGGGTAATCTGAGTAACATTACTCAAACTGTTCCAATCAACATCTTCGTTAAACCGGGGATTGTTGAGAATATTCATGTGGGTGTGACTTGTTCTCCCGATGAGATTCAAGTCTATACTGAGCTTTTCAAAGAATTCAGAGATGTTTTCGCATGGTCTTACGAGGAAATGCCGGGGATTGACCCTAGTATTGTAGTGCACGAGATTCCAACCTATCCAGGTGCGAAACCCGTGCGCCAACACTTACATCCCATGCATCCTCGGAAAGCCGTCGCCATCAAGGCAGAAGTTGAAAAACTTCTGAACGTGGGTTTTATTTATCCCATCCCCCTTACAGAATGGGTGTCCAACATTGTCCCTGTCGATAAAAAGCAGGGTACAATTCGAGTCTGTGTGGATTATCGCGACATCAATCGCGCCTGTCCAAAGGATAATTATCCCACTCCGTTTATCGACCAGATTATCGACGAATGTGCTGGGAGTGAGATCTATTCCTTAATGGACGGTTTCTCAGGATATAACCAGATCAATATTGCACCTGAGGATCAACACAAGACCACATTCATCTGTCCGTGGGGCACTTTCGCGTATAAAAAACTCCCGTTCAGCTTAAAGAACGCTGGAGCCACTTTTCAGCGTGTGATGTCCTACGCTTTTCATGACATTCACCATATCGTTCAGCCTTATCTGGACGACTTGCCAGCCCATTCGGGTAAGCGAGAGGACCATCCTGAGCATCTCCGCCAGATCTTTCTTCGTTGCAGGCGCTACAATATCAGGCTCAATCCTCATAAATGCATCTTCTGCGTTGATTCTGGCCGTCTTTTAGGATTCATAGTCTCGAAAGACGGAATTCGCCTTGACCCTCTAAAGGTCGAGGCCATCGTAAATCTCCCATCACCCTCCTCCCTGTATCAGTTACAGAGTCTGCAAGGGAAAGCGAATTTTCTTCGGCGCTTTATCCCGAATTATGCCGAGGTGGCCAAAGGATTCACTCGTTTATTGAAGCAGAACGTTCCCTTTCATTGGGACGAAATTTCTCAGGAATCATTTGAGAAGCTGAAGACGTTTCTTGTTAATGCTCCGTTGCTTCGTCCTCCGGACTACCACCGCGACTTCACTTTATATCTAGCCGCCGCATTTAGCACCATAGCCATGGTCTTGGTGCAGGATGACGATCACGGTGATGAACATGTTGTTTATTACCTGTCACGGAACCTTCTCGACCCGGAAACGCGTTATGCACATGTCGATAAGTTGGCATTAGCAGCAGTACACGTTGTACAACGCTTTCGCCATTACATCCTTTTGTGCACGATAACAGTGGTTTCAAACTACAACCCTATGACGTATATTCTTTCTAGACAATTACTGGGGGGCAAGTACTCCAAATGGATTGTGATCCTGCAGGAGTTTGACTTGGAGTTCACTACTGCTAAGTCAACTAAATCACTAGTCTTCGCGGATTTAATATGTTCTCTCCCTACAGACTCTGTTCCCTCACACTCTGAAGACCATATACCGGACGAAACACTTTTCCTCATCAGTACTCGTGACCCTTGGTACGGTGACATAATAGTGTATCTTCAGACCTCGACATTTCGGTCTGAGTTGGATAAAGCTGCCCGCCGTCGGATTCGGCACCAGTCCCAACCCTACCATATAGTAGGAGATACCTTATATCGCGTTGGAGTAGATTCGGTGCTCCGGCGATGCCTAACCTTGGAAGAGGCTGAGAAGGTCCTAAATGACTGCCACAGTGGTGCCTGTGGCAGACATATGTCCGGGTATGCTACTGCCCAGAAGATTATGTGAGCAGGTTATTTCTGGCCTTCCATATTCAAGAACTGTATCACTGCAGTTCGTAAATGTCATCCATGCCAGATTTTTCAGCGCAAGATGCGCGCGCCGCCGTTGCCATTGCATCCCGTTATTACCGTCGGCCCTTTTGCGAAATGGGGCGTGGATTTTATGACGTGTAACCCTCACTCGGTCGGGGGGCATGCGTATATCATTGTCACCGTCGACTACTTCACTAAGTGGGCCGAGGCGATGCCTACACTAGCTGCTGACGGGAAAACGGCTGCTCAATTTATATTCAACCACGTTATCGCACGGTTCGGGGTTCCTCAAGCCATCGTCACTGATCACGGTACTCATTTCCGAGATTACATGATGGCGGAGCTGACTTCAACGTTGGGCTTGCGTCACGACAGCTCAACACCATACTACCCTCAAGCGAATGGTCAGGTTGAAGCAGTGAACAAGGTTTTGGTCACTATGCTTCAACGAATAGTTGGTATTCATAAATCCAATTGGCATCTCCAACTATTCTCAGCTCTCTGGGCATACCGAACATCTGCTAAGAGTGCAACTGGATTCACACCATTTCAATTGGTGTACGGTCTGGAAGCCACTCTGCCGGTTGAATGCGAGATTCCTTCATTGAAATTAGCTGTGGAGCTTCTACCTGGTACTTCTGCCGAGGAAGAATGTCTTCTGTATCTGGAACGGTTAGATGAAACCCGTCGTCTGGCTGCTTTGGTTATCGAAGCACAAAAGAAGAGGGTCAAAAATAATTTTGATCAATCTGTTTCTCCCCGTTCTTTTATCAAAGGAGACCTCTTCCTCCTGTACGATCAAGCACATGATAAGCTTGGAGCCGGTAAGTTCCAGCCTATGTGGCATGGGCCCTATATAGTAAAACGCGTTTTGAAAAACGGGGCCTACGAGCTCATAGATTATGAAGGAGTTCCGTTGGCACAACCCAGAAATGGGTTGTACCTCAAAAAGTACTATGCCTGAAGTGATTTCTTGGTGTGGTGTGTGTACATAGGTGTGTGTTTTTCATTTGTGTGCATGTATTGTGTGGTGTGCTTTGTAAACATCTTTCTGCTGATCGGGTCTTCCTGGTTGTGCAGATGTCTATTCATCCATTTGTTGGTTTCGCGGATGGTGCCTCCCGCAGTACCAGGAATCTGTCTTCAGCAGCCTGGGTAATTTACGATCCTGCTGGTGAGTTGATCAACCTGCAAGGAGTGTGTCTAGGACGTACCACGAACAACATCGCGGAATATAGTGTTGTGTTAGAATTATTAACCGAGGCAGTAAACCTTGGTATCCGTGAATTGCTCGTGTATCTAGATTCGCAACTTGTGGTGTTACAACTGAACGGACACTATTCGGTAAGGAACCCATCCATCTTACGTCTGTATCTGCGTATTCGATTACTGGAAAGGAATTTTGACTACATTACATATCATCATATACCCAGGCATTTGAATACATTAACAGATGCAGTAGCAAATTTGGTATTAGACGGACATTTGCGCAATTTGTAAATCATCATCACATGTAAAGAAAGATCCATCCAGAAATAGATATGCACATATATATAGATATCGAAATGTTTACATAGAGTGTGTCACATAAAAGTCAAAATATACATAATCATCTTAAGTACATCCGGAGACGATATGTCTCTCAAAAAATAGGTGTGGTATAAATCCTAAGAGCTAATCCGCATGGTGCTCATGATAGCATGTGACTGCATGCACTAAGCGTCTCAGGATTCGGTGGATCCGACTCGGAACTCCCACCATGTGGCGCTGGTATGCCATCGGTACGTCTGCCAGCCGAGCATAGTCTGGGATCCCGTGGGCAATGCCCTCGAGATTCTGGATCAACTCCTCTCCTCCGGTGCCCTCTCCCTCAGCATCAGGGGCGAGTTGAGTCCTCCGGGAGATTGGAGACATCCCAGCTGGTCTCTCAGGTCCCACATCTGCATGCATATATAAAATGTGTTAGGACGAATGTGTATTAACAAAAAAAACATAAAAATATAAAATCAAAAAACATGAGGTCTTACCCAACTCCTCGTCCCAGTCATCTCCTTCTGGCAATGGGAGATCTGGGTCTCCGGTAAAGTCAGTTCCTGCATAGGGCCAGTCTTCCACGACAATCAGCTGGCGCCGTAACCACCTAAAGAATTCCGGCCTCCAGGACATCTGTTGGCCGCCTCCAGCTCTGGGCATCAATGCTGCCCAGCGAGCCATTCTTGGCTCTCGTGGTATCGGATCTGCTACTGCGGCCCCTTGGCCCTGGAAGATTGGTAAGCGTTCCAGAATGAACGATACCAGGATGGAACCATAACCAAACTGTTTTAGTTTACCCTGTTTTCATTTTGTGAGCTGCCGTTTCATATTTATTGTTACTGTTGTTGCCCAGTCAAACAGTAAGGGACTCATGCATTCTGAGGCCAGCAGGAGTTGGGCCTTTGTGGCCTCGTGTGGTGCCTGCGACCCTGCAGCCCGCGTGATGGTATGTAGGACAACTCTCAATGCCAGATCAGGGATAGTGTGGATATCCACCTTCTTGCTTCCTGATCCCATTTGTGCTCCTCGGCACACTCGTGCCATCACTTCTTCCATATTCTCCCCAGATGGTCTGCTTCCAGTCAAGACAGGGATCGGACCTCTGCGGGACAATCCAGTGATAAAATAAACATCAGAAACCTCCATCTCTAATACCTGGTCTCGTAACCTGAACACTTGTTCATGTTAATCCCAGATACTGATTAAATACTGGAGGAGCTCGGGCTGAGCTCGTAGACACGGTGTGAGGAAGAACTTTTTCAGCCCACAGTTTCTAAGGGCATTCATGCAAGCTTGACTTTGGATGGCTTGTTCATCCTCTTCTCCATGCTCTCGTTCTTTCCATTCAATTGCCATTTTGCTTGATTACCTGCATTCATATGGTCATGAACCCCTAGTTAGATCTCTGATGAGTCTCAAATTCCATGCAATTTGGTCTAAATGTCGAAATTTTAGGCGGATTTTTAGGTTCGGCCGCTGGCGCAGCTGTTTGTGAACAGTCGCGCCACGTGGCGTGGGCCCTTTGTATAAAAGAGCCCATTGGCGCGGGTCCGTGCCCGATACCCGCGCCAATGAGCGCGGCCCTAAATTTTCAAAAGTGGCCCTAGAGAACTGATTTACAGGGTAAAACTATTAAAAATTGGATGAAAATGAAGAGCAAGGGAGCGCCTCTTACCTGTAGCAGACGAGAAGCTGAATGGTCAACTGGATTTGTCGCAATCACCGTCAGAAGTTTTTGCTCCAAATGGACCACTGTTGCTTTTTACCAAGGTAAATAGTAAATGTAATTTTATTTTTACCAATTTGACATATTTATAACTTTTTGACATAAAATGAGTTGTAAAAAGTCATTTTTATCGAATATTTTTATATGTTATGTCGAAAATGGATTTTACGCTTGCTTGGTATGTGCAGTAGCAGGTTTTTGCGACTTTAACGATGGAAACGAGTTGTATTTTATACTTTTTTGGACTCGGTAAATACACGAAAAAGTCACTTTGGAGTCATCTTTCAGCTCTTTTCTGACTCTCTAAACATGAAAAGATTGCCGAGGCCCTTGTCGTTTCGATCTCATTAAATTGGACATGAATCGACATCTACCCTGTATACGTTTAACCCTTTTTCGGGCTGGGATGGATTGATTACGAAAAAGGAATACCCTAGCCTATCGCGACTAGGAGGTTTTCTCGGATATTATTTTCTACCTTTTCGGATCTGAGGAACTATTCACGAAAAGGGACCTGTGGAGTTTACTTTTCCGCTGTCTTTTCAAACTCTCTAAACATGAAAAGACGCCGAGTTCTTCCTTTGTCAGACTCGTTAAACCCTGATGACATCGGACTCAGTCGGAATGACGTTCTCCGAGTTACTCCTTCCTAGGACTCGTTAAATGCACTAGGATGGATTCGCCCGAAGGGCGGACTTATATTGCAAGCATATGCTATCCCCTTCAAGCTTGTTATCAAAAATAATTGGGGTACTCGCCAGAAATGGTGGGGAAAAAATGGAACCATCGTCGTTGTCGTCGGCAGTATGTCGCTCTTGAACATGGCACTTGTCTGCATTCATGTCGGGTTGGGGACATCTCATCTCGTTTCTTCACTTTGCCTCCATGGGTTTGGATAATCCCTTTTGACCTCTCCTCTGCTCATTGCCTTGTCACCATGACCTCTGATCTATTGATGTCAAATACTGCCAAGTCCACCGTCGTGTCGTTTATATGTTCAAGAGAAGTTAGCCTCTGCTAATATCAACCTTCCTCTGATTCTCATACGATCCTGATTCACAACAAAACATCATGTTCCTCTGTCTCGTGTCGATGATGTGGGAATCATTATGGCCCACCTTCGATCAAGGTCACTTCCTGTCGACATCAGCTCATTATCCAGGAAGCTGGTCTAGAGACTCCTTTATGGTACCTTGGAGCCTGCATGCCTCAATGGCAGGTTCGTCGCATTCGACGTGAGGTTTTCATCATTGGCCTCCGATCGAGTGATTCTGCGGGTGTTCAACGCCAACTCATTGATTCACACGCCGTAGATTGTACCTGTAGTACCTTGAGGGCCATTGTCATTATTGGTGGTTCCTCTCGCGTCTGTTAACAACTTTCATCATTGGCTGGTAATCAGACGATGTTCTTGCATGTTCGACTTTAGCTCACATATTCACATGCTCGAACTTGTACTTTGTTTGGGTCGAGATGGAGCGCAAGACCCTGGATTGTGTCTGTTGTAATCCAGGCTGCGATTGTGGATTATTATCATTATGTATATGACTTATTGATTGGATGGCTGCGACCATACCTGAGTCTATTTATTTGATCCTCGCTGGATGGCTGCGCCCATACCATGGATCCGGATTATAGTGTACTCTGTTTCGGATGGCTGCGCCCATACCACACATACATCATGTACTTGAGATATTAGTTGTATTTTTCTGCACAGGTTTTCCGATGGCGGGCCTTCAGTTGAACATGTTCTCGTAAATCATTTCACCCCTCTCTCTCTCGGGCCTCATACTTTAGGGGGCATCTGTTACACAGTAATTTGTCACCGTCCCTACCATTCCCCGTCCCGCACAATGGAGGACCCATTTTGTGACCTGTGAACATTTTCATGCCTTGAAAACATCATCAATGCATTCCTCTAAGCATGAGCTTCATTTGCCCTAAAGACATCTCCTTGCAAAAATCATGAAAAACATCTCTTTTTGCATTGGCGCAGGCAGACAGTTCAGCACTCGCGTCAATGGGGAAAATCCTGCAAAGAGGCCGCGCCAACTGGCGCTCTGTCCCAGAGTAGTAGTCACGCCAGCCAATTTAAGGAGTGTTTTTTAAATAAATATGGCGGAAGTTGTGTTTCAACAAAATCAGAAACCATTGCCTATCTTGAGTTGGAAGGTTTGGCTGCGGGAGTTCTATGGAAGGGAAGTGGTTTTCCACCTCCCATGGAACCTTCCTTGTTGATAGGGCCAAACCCACAATAATAGAGATCCCAACTCCCTCCTTCCCTATCTATAAAAGCCTGCTCAATTCCATGGCAAGCTAGTCTTGAAGTGCCTAAGCTTTGAATCTCCAAATTCCCAAGAGCCTTTGTGCTGTAAGAGCCCTCTTTCTTCCCTTAAGGCCGACTCAAGTAAGGAGACTATCGTTGAGAGACTCTGGAGAGGTTTTCCCTTTCCCTAGCGAGCTTTGCGAGACGTGAATGACTGGAGACCCATCCGAAGGAGACCACGACGTCAGAACATTGGTTGTAATCTCTTTCAATTGTTATTTAATGAATGATTACGATTATGGTTCCACTCTGTTTTCAATTATGTTAATATGAGTAGTATCCTTTCTGACTGATATTTAGTTGCGTATGCCGGATTTTATGCTTGTATCTGTTTGTTTCTTGCACGTGCAGGTATCCATCCACGGAGATCGTAGAGGATCGTGATCTGCCGAGGCTGAGGAACGGGAACGCTCTCTTCTTCGGATCATAGCATTGGATTCCAGGTAGGCCTCCATCTTTGGTCTTTTCATTTCGTAACTAGGAACTTGCGTCGTAACATTTCGTGATTGCTGCTAGACCCCTGCCGGGCTAGTAGGGATCGCCTCTTTCCGCACAGGGGATTTACCTCCTCAAC
>JAXQQM020075952.1:0-131147 GCA_034641835.2 Pinus albicaulis
TCCGATTTAGTACACAATATAATATCCAATAAAAAAATGGAAAAATAATAACCCAATTATCAATCCATTTGATAAAGATAAAATCATGTAAATAAAAATGATTTTACTCAAACTTCAAGAACATATTTCTCAAATATAAAACCAAACCCTTAATGAATTAGAAAAGAAATTTGAAATTTTATTAAATAAAAATCACAAATCAACAAAATTACATTAAATGCATGAAAAGCTTACAATTTCTAGCAGAGGCTTCTCAACAAGCTTGCTTGCTGCTCATAGGCAGACTTGGCCTTGTTAGTTTCTCCTTTATCTTCTCAACACCGCTCTATGCGAACCTAGCGATGAACCCATACACGAACCTACTCCCAAATTCACGCAACTAACGGCCTTCTTCGCGGCTTCCCTTCGCCTTTAATGGCCTTGGCGTCCCTCAATGGTTTGGCGAACCTCTGGCGAACTTCTGGCGAACTTTCAAGAGTATGAGAAGATAAACAGTGTCTAACAGCAATTAAAATGCACAGAGTAACAGTACTTAATGATGCGGAATACAAGAACTTTCTCTCTTTATTTCTTGCAGAATGTTAATACAATCAGATTACATACTTATGGATTCAGATCTCCTTATCAGAGATTGACTGCAATGGCATTTATCGGACTATTGCTACTCAATGAATGAGCGAGCGATACCGAAGGCTTTCTGGCCAAGTTGCAGACTCTATCTCAGAGCATATAACACACAAACATATAAATACAGACTCAATCTAAAGAACTGGCCACTTTAGGTTCTTGTCGATCACATGAATTGACACACAGGCTTCTCAGTTCCCCTAAGGACTGTGAGTCAAGACTCCGTGGTGCAAGCAGATCGCAAGATTTGCGCAGATGCAGAGCAGGGAACAATAACTCGGACTCAAAAACACACAAATGCAAAAACTCAAACTCCAAATGCCGATGCCTCTGAATGAGCCTAACCCTTCCTTATATAGGATGGAAGAGGGGACAATCATTCCTGTAGACCATCGGATTATTGACACTTGGAAGGCGGATCATCACTTTCGGGTAACACATAACGTGACATCCGCACGGAGATTCGACCTTCCGACAAACACATGTGAAAGTGGGTGAATTGTACACTGTGGATGCCTTTAATTACAAGGCCCACGAGGAAACAGAATAATTATATATAGAGAGGATGCTTTTCGGACAGATGAAAAACCCTCGAGAAAAGCTCTGTCACTATAGACCCGTGACTAGGTACTATTATTACACAAGGAAAGCGTTTTTAGTGGGGCTCCCGAGGACCACTTGTACTGGCTGATGCAGGAGGATCCAAGATGGTGGCATCAACATATCTGAATTTTCCGTAGAACTCATCATCCCATGCCTTAGTGTAGATTCTTCGGACGATCATGGGTTTGTTGAGGATGATCTGATGCTTTATCTTGGTCATAACTAGCCACTGGTAGTGCATTTGCATGTAGGATTTTAAAATGGGATTTATCATCTTAAACTCTAGTCCCGCAATTTCTCCTACATTCTGACATGGATAATGAAAACATTCACCAGCTGGTCCTTCGAGACAATCAGTGCATTGTCTGTGGAAATATGTCTCATAATAATGTGGGTCCATGCTGAATGGACTTACACCATAATGAAACCACCAATCTGACAACCAAGGTGCAGCAAATTCTCTTGAATTGATCCATGTAGGGGAGAACTTAAGCTTAGTATAATGAGTTTCTTCTCGCCCGTCTTTGTTCAGTAGGTCCCACCATAGCTTTCTATATCCTGCAAAATCATAAACAGTGTCAGGAAAAATTATATTCGGATTGTTTTCTGGCCATGTTTGAAATCTTCCGCCAGTATTTTGGCCAGGGTTCCTTGTCTTGTTTATGGTATAAGACTTGTAATAGACTTTGGTTCTATCTCCGCCACCAGTACAAATGACAGAGAGGTCCCAAAAGTCCTGTGAGAGTGACCTTTCAGCTTCATGGGAAGCCATCATGCTGTGTGAATACATCATGTCATGTATCCACCGACTTCCTTTAGGGTACACCCTCCTTTCAGGTACAAAGTGCTGGATATCATTGTGATTTTGTAAATTTGCGTCGAGCACTTGTGTATTTCGGAGTTGCCACGTTGGACTCCATTTTTCTGCATAGACCAGCCATGATTCTTCATCTGAAATATATTTCAATTGTTCTCTTTGATGGGCCTGGTCCCATTCTGTGATGATGACCATAACATGAGACAGGTCTTCTTCAGGGTCATCAATCTGTTCTTGATGCTGGATAAATTCCCTACTGAGAAAATCTGGCAAACAATTTTCAGAGCCCTTAATATGTTCAACCTTAAAATCAAAATAAGCAAACAAAGCCTGCCATCTTGCAAACTTTGCATCTTCTGGACTTTTGATGGTCTTGGTAATTACCTTTGCCAGTGCTTTTGCATCAGTTCTCAGCAGAAAATGTCTATTTGCCAAGTGAATAGAAAACTTACTTATGCAGTTCCAGGCTGCCTTTACCTCTTTTTCAATAGGAGCATAATTCAATTCTGCTTTGCTCCAGACTCCTGAGATGAACTGCACAACCTGTTCTTGCTCTTTCGGGCTTTCTTCACTTGGCTTCTGCTTTAGCACACCTCCCCAACTGATGTTGCTTGCGTCTGTTTCAACAATCTTAAAAGCATTATCATCAGCAACATAAAGAATAGGGAGATTACGAACCTTGGCTTTTATCTCCTTGACTGCTTGTGTATGCGCCTGTGTCCAAGGTTTCGGGTTCTTTCTGAGTCTCTGATTTAGCAGAGACCTGTCAATGGCACATGATGGATAGAAATTGCTCACATAGTTTAAACATCCCAAAAATCTCTGCAACTGAGTTTTGTCAAGAATTACATCAGGAAATTTATCAGCAAACTCAAGTGCATGATCCTGTAGAGCAATTTGTCCATTCTCAATCTGGTGCCCTAAAAACTTGATTTTGGTTTGGCACAATTCCATCTTCTTTTTACTTAAAACCAAACCATTTCTCCGGACCAACTTCAGGTGTCTGAAGTGGTCTTGCAAATTCTTGGAAAAAATAAGCAGATCATCTATATAGGCAAGTAACCATTCAGCATAGGGCCTAAAGATAGAATCCATTACCTTCTGAAATTTTGAAGGTGCATGTTTTAACCCGAATGGCATTACATTCCATTCATAATGCCCATGAGGAACGCTGAATGATGTCTTCCATTTATCATGTTCTGCAACTGCAACTTGCCAAAAGCCAGATTTCAAATCAAACTTAGAGAATATCTTGGCTCCATGTATCCGACGCATGAGATCTCCTTTGTGAGGAATCAGATATGTATCATCTGCTAGAACATAATTTAGAGGTTTGTAATTTATTACAAGCCATGGTACCCCTCTGATCTGTTCACTTCTTTTGTTTACATAGAATCCATAACAGTTCCAAGTGCTGCTGGATTCTCTTATCAGTCTTCTCTGCAGAAGCTGATCAATTTCTTTCTGACAGAGCTGTCTATATTCAGCTGACATTAGAATAGCTCTGATTTTACATGGTCTTCCCTCATAACCTTCTTTGTAGGGCAATTCAACACAATGCTGTTTTCGATGCCAGAAAGCATTCGGCTCTTCTGAACAGCATGTTCTTTCAAATTCTTCTTTCAGTTCAGAAATCTGTTTCTGAACTTGTGGAGAACTCAACCGGTCTTCAATCTTGATGATGCTTTTGTGATCTTTGAGCTCTTCCAAACTTTTTACTGCTTTTTGAAGTTTCTGCTCCTTTTCTTGCATAGCTTGGACCATGGTAGAGACTCTGGTATTTGAGACATAAGGAATTTCAATTCTTTCACCAGAGACTGTGATGAACATTCCTGCAGATCTGTCAGGAAATCTGAACGAACCATGGGGCTCAACTGCTGCTAAAAATATATTTCCCAACATACAATCAACTGGAATGTCAGCTATTGCAAATGAGAGTTTTACATATTTTGAATCAAAACATACAGCAGCTTTAGAAACTTCAAATTCTAAATTTTTCTTTCCTAATCCCAAAACTTTTCTTTTTGAAGTAGTCCAATACCTTGATGGGATTATTTTCTTGGAAAGAATATTAATATCTGCACCAGAATCAATTAGTGCAGTGGCATCATACACTCTGCCTGCAACACAAATTTTTACCTCAACATGGTGTTGCTGATACTGTACTGCCAACACTTGCATGTCATTAATCTCTCTGAAACCAACTGAATCATCAAGTTTACCTTCAGCAACTCTTACTTCTGGTTCAGAATGCAAAGTGTAGTTGACATGCCTCCCTGATATGGATGTAGAAGGCTGTTGAGCTGGTGTAGCCTTCCCAGACTGTGAAACTTGGAGTTTCAGGGCAGCTATTTCTGCTTTCATGGCAGAGATTTCAGATTTTGTGTTGTGTATCTCCCTACTCACCTCCCCCAAAGTGAGTGTGCGAACTTTGCTACTGTTGTGTTGGAGATACGACTTGGTATTGCGTTCGTAAGAAGCATCAACAAAATTTGGCTTCTTACCAGAGGAAGAACTGGATGGACTAGTACTGTGCTTCATATAAGCTTGAAGCATGGCATTTTTAAGGTCACCTTCCTCAAGGGCACGGATTTGAGCAAACAACTTCATCTCATCTTCATCAAGCTGTGCCATGAGGACTTTGAGCTTGGGCTTTGGTTCTTCTGGTAAAGAGTCCTCAGAAGAATAGTCTGATTCAGAATCTGAACAGGCACAGTTGTCTGGATCAGAACACTGACAATACATATGAACTTCTTCATCAGAAGAGGATGAGGAATAGGAAGAAGAAGACTCAGCAGCGGACTGTAAGGCATGTTGTTGGATGGCAAGATTATGACATTCCGCTGTTTTATGAAAGGATAAATGACAACGAGCACATCTAGGTTCTTGTTTAATTGTAGTACTGGTAGATGGCTGTTTATTTTTCTGTGACATTTTACCCAAACCCCTTTTGGACTCTAAGGATGTTGGACAGATGTTAGAGGTATGACCAGCTTGACCACAGAGCCAACAGACTACTTCATTCATTCTGGCAACCTTGGCATCACGAGGACGGATGTCATGGGGATGATAGTAATGGGTCTTAGGAGTATACTTATAGTATCCTTTCCTTCCTTTGTGCTGTCTTCTTTCTTTCGGCTTTCTGAGCTCTCTTCTTTTTCCTGAGCTCAGTCTGTAAGTAGAAGGCCAGCTACGCTTCTGTGCCTTCTTTGCCTGTCTCTTGTGCTTTCTGCGTTTCACCAAAGGATCATCAACAGTTATTCCATATCTACTGCAGAAAGACTTAGTACGAGGAAGTCTATTCAATTTATCTATAGACTTTTGCATCTTTGAACTGGTACAAAGAGAAATCAAAACTTTAGTAATAATACTATAAAAATCTCCCCAAAGATAAACTTCCATTGGCAAGGGGAAAGCATCTTGCATTTTCAGAATGTCTACCAGCTTTGATGGTAGAGCTGCAAGATAAACTTGCTTCCACAGTATGTTCTTGGGATCTTACCAGTGAGAGCAGTGTTTGTCCAGTTCACCTGCTCACTCACCTTCTGAACTCTACCCTCAATCCCAACTGCTGCAGTATCCTTCTGAACCATAGGATATGTGTTTGCTTGATTCTGTCCTTCACCTAGGATACTGCTCTTAAATGGAGGATATGAGGTGGAGGTCTCAATTTTACTGCCGTCTGGTCCTTGCCAGGCATGTGAAGAAGAGGCTACAGTGTCTGCCATTAAAACAACATCTTCTTCCATTTTCTTCTTCCAAGAATAAAATGAAATCCATACATTTTCTTCTTCCATGTATGCCTTCCATTCTTCTGCCATTTTCCTTTTCTCTTCTCCTGGAAATACTCGGGCAAACTCATCAGCCTGTGGATGGGTAAACAGATCCCAATTTATCATCTGCTTCATCCACTGAGCAGGGATCTGATGTTTAGGACAACCATCCATCAAAGTATAAAACTTGTGGATTTCTGGGACTGATGGTCTTTTGACACCTGGGGGCAGATCCTTGAATCTGCATTCTGGGATCAGCTTGTCAGCTTGTTCAATATAGCCAAGTCCAAACTTCGGGCTATTTGCAGGTCTCATGTTAGCAAAAATGGTTGTGAGCCGAGGATCTTCATTTTCTAATGTTGGCACTAGATGCATCATAAGAACATGCTCATCTTCATGTGGAAATGGAATGTCTGAGCACTTAGGATTAGGACATGGGTTGGATGAAGTAGCTGGAGGGGCTTCACCAGTCCTAACATTATGGTTCTTATGAAGAACAGCATAGGCCAGACTCTGCAAATTAACTTGTTGGCTACACTGAGGACAAATAACGCTCAGGGGCTGGAAATTTACAATCTGAGCATACTCAAACAAAGCAACATGACTAAAATTAGAAATAATAGATGAACAACCTGTATCTATACAATCTGGAGCTATATACCT
The DNA here is from genome assembly GCA_034641835.2 of Pinus albicaulis. Taxonomy (NCBI): domain Eukaryota; kingdom Viridiplantae; phylum Streptophyta; class Pinopsida; order Pinales; family Pinaceae; genus Pinus; species Pinus albicaulis. The sequence continues at coordinate 6,484 of JAXQQM020075952.1, forward strand.
GGGAGACTTTTTACATTCTGCCTCAATTCTTCTTCTGTCAATGGTTGACCTTCGGGGAAATGACAGGGTAGCAGAGGATTGATTTTCTGTGATGTTGGCAGAGGTGATTTTCTGTACAGCGAGAGGTTTAGGATTTGGCACTGTCCAGTGTTCTGGGAAAGTTAGATCTTCCCACTTAATGGCCTGATGTTCAATTTTCTGATTTTTGGGATCAGTCAGGACAACGACACTGGTTTTGGACTCTCGACTGGGTGCATGGAGGACTGCTGGAAACATAGTGGAGGTATGGCGGAAACAACCCCGAAACTGAATGGAAATATTTTGTCTTTTCTTCCTCATATCAAATCTCATTGTTTGGATTTGAAGCTGTAGTATATCTGCCAGGGTTTCATCAGTTATGGAAACTGAAAAGTTAGGGTAACAGTCAAACCACACCAGTCCATTTGATAATGGAGCAACTATTCCTCCAATTAAAGAATCTGTATATTTATTATGTGTTAGATCCCTTACAGTAGCTAACACATAAGCATCAACACCCGGATGTACAAGTGCATGAATACCAACTCTCACACAACCCAAATGCAAAAAATGGGTTCCCAGTTTTCTTGCTTCAGCTTGAAGCTCCTTTGGATTTAAAATAGGAATTAACTGTACACGATCTGAATTCTCTTCTATAGAGCTGACCGACTCTTTGATAGTGATTCTAGTGGCTGCTTTGAGATTCCAGACACCTAGGTCACTATAGACTTGGGAGGCGGATATTTTGGGCAAAACCCATTTATCTTGGGGCCCAACCTCCTCATATAAATGATCAGACTCATTTATTACTCTACTGCTACTACTAGCAAACATATCTCAAAGATGAACAGGGAGATATAAGATTTAATGATGATGGCACTCCACAGAACAATATGATTGGTGCACTCACAACACTAATTCAAGAACATTTTTGTGGAGCAGAATTTGCACTAACAGATAAGAATGAACTTATCCTAATGAATCTGAAGTGCAATAATATAAATCAGTTTGAATATTTCCACAGAGATTGGATAGAAAGGATATTCTTGGTGAAAGATCCCAAGAACATGCTGTGGAAACAAGTTTATCTAGCAGCTCTACCATCCAAGTTGGTAGACATTTTGAAAATGCAAGATGCTTTCCCCTTACCAAAGGAAGTTTATCTTTGGGGAGATTTTTATAGTATTATTACTAAAGTTTTGATTTCTCTTTGTACCAGTTCAAAGATGCAAGATAAATTGAATAGACTTCGTGGTACTAGGTCTTTCTGCAGTCGATATGGCATAATTGTTGATGATCCTTTGGTTAAGTGCAGAAAGCACAAGAGACAAGCAAAGAAGGCACAGAAGCGTAGTCGGCCTTCTACTTACAGACTGAGCTCAGGAAAAAGAAGAGAGCTCAGAAAACCGAAAGAAAGAAGACAACACAAAGGAAGAAAGGGATACTATAAGTATACTCCTAAGACCCACTATTATCAGCCCCGTGACATCCGTCCTCGTGATGCCAAGGTTGCTCGAATGAATGAAGTAGTCTATTGGTTATGTGGTCAAGTTGGTCATACCTCTAATATATGTCCAACAGCCTTAGAGTCCAAACGGGGTCTGGGTAAAAATTCCCAGAAAAATAAACAGCCATCTACCAGTACCACTGTAAAAATTGAACCCAGATGTGCTCGTTGTCATTCTTCCTTCCATAAAACAGCTGAATGTCATAAGCTTGCCATCCAAAAACATGCTTTACAGTCCTTTGCTGAGTCTTCTTCTTCCTATTCCTCATCCTCTTCTGATGAAGAAGTCCACATGTATTGTCAATGTTCTGATCCAGACAACTGTGCTTGTTCAGATTCTGAATCAGACTATTCTTCAGATGATTCTCTTCCAGAAGAACCAGAGCCAAAGCTCAAAGTCCTCATGGCACAGCTTGATGAAGATGAAATGAAGCTGTTTGCTCAAATCCGTGCCTTAGAGGAAGGTGATCTCAAAGCTGCAATGCTCAAAGCCTATATGCAGCAAAGTACTGGTCCCTCCAGTTCCTCCTCGGGTAAGAAGCCCCATTTTGTTGATGCTTCTTATGAAAGAAACACCAAATCGTATCTCCAACACAACAGTAGCAAAGTTCGCACACTCACTTTGGGGGAGGTGAGTAGGGAGATACACAACACAAAATCTGAAATCTCTGCCATGAAAGCAGAAATAGCTGCCCTGAAACTCCAAGTTTCACAGTCTGGGAAGGCTACACCAGCTCAACAGCCTTCTACATCCATATCAGGGAGGCATGTCAACTACACTTTGCATTCTGAACCAGAAGTAAGAGTTGCTGAAGGTAAACTTGATGATTCAGTTGGTTTCAGAGAGATTAATGACATGCAAGTGTTGGCAGTACAGTATCAGCAACACCATGTTGAGGTAAAAATTTGTGTTGCAGGCAGAGTGTATGATGCCACTGCACTAATTGATTCTGGTGCAGATATTAATATTCTTTCCAAGAAAATAATCCCATCAAGGTATTGGACTACTTCAAAAAGAAAAGTTTTGGGATTAGGAAAGAAAAATTTAGAATTTGAAGTTTCTAAAGCTGCTGTATGTTTTGATTCAAAATGTGTTAAGCTCTCATTTGCAATTGCTGAAATTCCAGTTGATTGTATATTGGGAAATATATTTTTAGCAGCAGTAGAGCCCCATGGTTCGTTTAGATTTCCTGATAAATCCGCAGGAATGTTCATCACAGTCTCTAGGGAAAGAATTGAAATTCCTTATGTCTCAAACACCAGAGTCTCAACCATGGTCCAAACTATGCGAAAGGGCCAGAAACTTCAGCGGTAAAAATTTTGGAAGAGCTCAAAGATCACAAAAGCATCATCAAGATTGAGAACTAGGTTGAGTTCTCCACAAGTTGACTTGATTTACGAGCTGAAAGAAGGAGAATTGAAAGAACATGCTGTTCGGAAGAGCCGAATGCCTTACGCTTGTCAGCGACATTGTGTTGATTAACCCTACAAAGAGGTTATGAGGGACGACCATGTAAAATCGGAGAAATTTATTCTAATGTGGTGAATATAAACGGCCTCGTCGAGAAGGAAATTGATCGGCTTAGCAGAGAAGGCGATAAGAGAATCCAGCTGACACTTGGAGCTGTTATGGTTCTGTAAAACAAAAAAGAAGTGAGCAGTCAGAGGGGTACCATGGCTTGTAATAAATTACAAACCTCTAAATTACAGCGGATGACCACATGTCTGATTCCTCACAAAGGAGATCTCATGCGTCGGATATATGGAGCCAAGATATTCTCTAAGTTTGATTTGAAATCTGGCTTTTGGCAAGTTGCAGTTGCAGAACATGATAAATGGAAGACAGCGTTCAGCGTTCCTCATGGGCATTATGAATGGAATGTAATGCCATTCGGGTTAAAACATGCACCTTCAAAATTCCAGAAGGTAATGGATTCTATCTTTAGACCCTATGCTGAATGGTTACTTGCCTATATAGATGATCTGCTTATTTTTTCCAAGAATTTGCAAGACCACTTCAGACACCTGAAGATCTTCATGAAGTTGGTCCGGAGAAATGGTTTGGTTTTAAGTAAAAAGAAGATGGAATTGTGCCAAACCAAAATCAAGTTTTTAGGGCACCAGATTGAGAATGGACAAATTGCTCTACAGGATCATGCACTTGAGTTTGCTGATAAATTTCCTGATGTAATTCTTGACAAAACTCAGTTGCAGAGATTTTTGGGATGTTTAAACTATGTGAGCAATTTCTATCCATCATGTGCCATTGACAGGTCTCTGCTAAATCAGAGACTCAGAAAGAACCCGAAACCTTGGACGCAGGCGCATACACAAGCAGTCAAGGAGATAAAAGCCAAGGTTCGTAATCTCCCTATTCTTTATGTTGCTGATGATAATGCTTTTAAGATTGTTGAAACAGACGCAAGCAACATCGGTTGGGGAGGTGTGCTAAAGCAGAAGCCAAGTGAAGAAAGTTCGAAAGAGCAAGAACAGGTTGTTCAGTTCGTCTCAGGAGTCTGGAGCAAAGCAGAATTGAATTATGCTCCTATTGAGAAAGAGGTAAAGGCAGCCTAGAACTGCATAAGTAAGTTTTCTATTCACTTGGCAAATAGACATTTTCTACTGAGAACTGATGCAAAAGCACTGGCAAAGGTAATTACCAAGACCATCAAAAGTCCAAAAGATGCAAAATTTGCAAGATGGCAGGCTTTGTTTGCTTATTTTGATTTTAAGGTTGAACATATTAAGGGATCTGAAAATTGTTTGCCAGATTTTCTCAGTAGGGAATTTATCCAGCATCAAGAACAGATTGATGACCCTGAAAAAGACCTGCCTCATGTTATGGTCATCATCACAGAATGGGACCAGGCCCATCAAAGAGAACAATTGAAATATATTTCAGATGAAGAATCATGGCCGGTCTATACAGAAAAATGGAGTCCAACGTGGCAACTCCGAAATACACAAGTGCTCGACGCAAATTTACAAAATCACAATGATATCCAGCACTTTGTACCTGAAAGGAGGGTGTACCCTAAAGGAAGTCGGTGGATACATGACATGATGTATTCACACAGCATGATGGCCTCTCATGAAGCTGAAAGGTCACTCTCACAAGACTTTTGGGACCTCTCTGTCATATGTACTGGTGGCGGAGACAGAACCAAAGTCTATTACAAGTCTTATACCATAAATAGGACAAGGAACCCTGGCCAAAATACTGGCGGAAGATTTCAAACATGGCCAGAAAACAATCCAAATATTATTCCTGACACTGTTATGATTTTGCAGAATATAGAAAACTATGGTGGGACCTACTGAACAAAGACGGGCGAGAAGAAACTCATTATACTAAGCTTAAGTTCTCCCCTACATGAATCAATTCAAGAGAACCTGCTGCACCTTGGTTGTCAGATTGGTGGTTTCATTATGGTGTAAGTCCATTCAGCATGGACCCACATTATTATGAGACATATTTTCACAGACAATGCATTGATTGTCTCGAAGGACCAGCTGGTGAATGTTTTCATTATCCATGTCAGACTGTAGGAGAAATTGCGGGACTAGAGTTTAAAATGAGAAATCCCATTTTAAAATCCTACATGCAAATGCACTACCAGTGGCCAGTTATGACCAAGATAAAGCATCAGATCATCCTCAACAAACCCATGATCGTCCGAAGAATCTACACTAAGGCATGGGATGATGAGTTCTACGGAAAATTCAGATATGTTGATGCCACCATCTTGGATCCTCCTGCATCAGCCAGTACAAGTGGTCCTCAGGAGCCACACTAAAAAGGCTTTCCCTATGTAATAATAGTACCTAGTCACGGGTCTATAGTGACAGAGCTTTTCTCGAGGGTTTTTCATCTGTCCGAAAAGCATCCTCTCTGTATATAATTATTCTATTTCCTCGTGGGCCTTGTACTTAAAGGCATCCACAGTGTACTATTCACCCACTTTCACATGTGTTTGTCGAAAGGTCGAATCTCCGTGCGGATGTCACGCTATGTGTTACCCGAAAACGATGATCCGCCTTCCAAGTGTCAATAATCCGACGGTCTACAGGAATGCTTGTCCCCTCTTCCAATCTATATAAGGAAGGGTAAGGCTCATTCGAAGGCATCGGCATTTGGAGTTTTATTTTGCATTTGTGTGTTTGGAGTCCGAGTTATTGCTCCCTGCTCTGCATCTGCGCAAATATTGCGATCTGCTTGCACCACGGAGTTCTTGACTCACAGTCCTTAGGAGAACTGAGAAGCCTGCGTGTCTGTTCATGTGACAGGCAAGAACCTAAAGTGGCCAGTTCTTTAGATTGAGCCTGTTTTTATATGTTTTTGTGTTATATACTCTGAGACAGAGTCTGCAATTTGGCCAGGAAGCCTTCGGTATCGCTCGCTCATTCATTGAGTAGCAACAGTCCGATAAATGCCATTGCAGTCAATCTCTGATAAGGAGATCTGAATCCAAAAGTCTGTAATCTGATTGAAAAATCATTCTGAAAGCAATAAAGAGAGAAAGTTCATTTGTTTTGCTAGAACAGAATTTAGAGGTTTGTAATTTATTACAAGCCGTGGCACCCCTCTGATCTGTTCACTTCTTTTGTTTACATAGAATCCATAACAGTTCCAAGGGCTGCTGGATTCTCTTATCAGTCTTCTCTGCAGAAGCTGATCAATTTCTTTCTGACAGAGCTGTCTATATTCAACTGACATTGGAATAGCTCTGCTTTTACATGGTCTGCCCTCATAACCTTCTTTGTAGGGCAATTCAACACAATGCTGTTTTCGATGCCAGAAAGCATTCGACTCTTCTGAACAGCATGTTCTTTCAAATTCTTCTTTCAGTTCAGAAATCTGTTTCTGAACTTGTGGAGAACTCAACTGGTCTTCAATCCTGATGACGCTTTTGTGATCTTTGAGCTCTTCCAAACTTTTTACTGCTTTTTGAAGTTTCTGCTCCTTTTCTTGCATAACTTGGACCATGGTAGAGACTTTGGTATTTGAGACATAAGGAATTTCAATTCTTTCATCAGAGACTATGATGAACATTCCTACAGATCTGTCAGGAAATCTGAACGAACCATGGGGCTCAACTGCTGCTAAAAATATATTTCCCAATATACAATCAACTGGAATGTCATCTATTGCAAATGAGAGTTTTACACATTTTGAATCAAAACATACAGCAGCTTTAGAAACTTCAAATTCTAAATTTTTCTTTCCTAATCCCAGAACTTTTCTTTTTGAAGTAGTCCAATACCTTGATGGGATTATTTTCTTGGAAAGAATATTAATATCTGCACCAGAATCAATTAGTGCAGTGACATTATACACTTTGCCTGCAACACAGATTTTTACCTCAACGTGGTGGTTCGTCTGTCTTTGTAACCGCCGCATCATTCGTTTCTGCGAAACCAAAACTGAATCAACTCCAGTTTTCAGGTTAATAATAGGCTGGGTCTTAGGGTATACTTTGTAATAGTGTCTCCCATAATAATGCGGTCCATCTTTGAATGGACTTACACCATAATGAAACACCAAGCTCACGGCTGGCTTCAAGGTTGGCTGGTCTCTTGAATTGATCCCGCTTATGAGAGAACTTGACTTAGTATAATGGTTTCTTCTGCTTAGTCTTTGTTCGATGGTCCCCTAAGCTTTCTGTATCTGCAAAATCATAAAACGGTGCTCGGAAAAATTATGTTAGGATTGTTTTACGTACATCTTTTAAAAATCTTCATAGAGTATTTTTGGCCGGGTTCCTTGTCTTGTTGTGGTATAAAACTTGTGACAGACTTTAGTTCATCATGCAGTGCAAATGACGGAGGGTCCCCAAAGTCTGTGGGAAGTGACCTTTAAAACTGTGGGCCATCATATATGAATACATCATGTCATGTACAGGCTTCGCGCTGATGCACACCCTCCTTTCGGTACAAAGTCTTGGATATCATTGTGATTCCACAGCAAGTTGCGTCGAGCACTTGTGTATTTCGGAGTTGCCACGTTGGACTCCATTTTATAGACCCGATAGGGATTCTTTGTAAAGTATATTTAATTGTTTTGTTCTCTTTGATGAACTGGTCCCGATACCCGTGATGATAAAGCCTGCCTTGCAGACGGGTCTTCTTCGAGTTAAATCATTGCCAGTCTTTTTGGATGAATTCCCTGCGAAAGTAATGACAATTTTAGGGCCACCGTATGTTCAGCCTTAAAGATCCGTGGCAATAGCTTGCCGTCTTTATTTTGCATCTTGCGGACTTTTGATGGTCTTGGTATTCCCTGCACCCGGAGTTAACATAGGTTCTCAGTGGAAAATGTCTATTTGCCAAGTGAATATAAACTTACCTTGTCTGATTGGTGCCTTACCTCTTTTCAATAGGAGCATAATTCAGTGCTTTTGCTCAGGACTCACGGATGGAAATGCTAACACATTCTTCGCGCTCTTTCAGACATATTGGCAACCACGCACAGCACACCTCCCCCAATGATGTTGCTTCGTCTGTTTTCAACAATCTTAAAAACGTATACGTAAGCAACATAAAGAATAGGGAGGTTAGTGCTTGTTTTATCTCGCCATTGCTTGTGTGTGTGTGGGTTTGCGGTTCTTTGAGTCTCTGAGATGACGGAGACACATCATGTTTTATGATGGATGAAGTGCTCACATAGTTTAAACATCCCAAAAATCTCTTGGCGGGTTTTTTGTCAAGAAGATTACATAGAAATTTATAGTGACTCAGGTGCATGGTCACCATGGAAACAGATTTGTGTTCCTGGTAAGTGCCCTAAAAACACGATTTTGGTTTGGCACAATTCATCTTCTTTTTGTAACAAACCATTTCTCCGGACGAATTCGGTGTCACAGTGGTCTTGCAAGTCTTGGAAAAAAATAAACGGATGTCTATATGAGCAAGTAACCATTGACACATAGGGCTAAAGATAGAATCATTACCTTGAAATTTGAGGTGCATGTTTCTAACCGAATAAGCATTACATTCCATTCATAATGCCCATGAACGGCGGAATCTTTGTCTTCCATTGTCATATTACACGGCGCTGCAAAAAGCGGATTTCAAATCAAACTTAGAGAATATCTTGGCTCCATGTATCCAAACGCATGAGATCCTTTGTGAGGAATCGGTTATCATCACTAGAACATAATTTGGGGGTTGTAATTTATTACAACCATGTTTCCCTACGGTATTGCATACTTTTGTTTACATAAGTCCACTGTAGGTTCAAGCGGCTGGTTCTCTTATCGGGTCTTCTACCGCAGAAGGGCAGTCAATTTCTTTTACGACGGAGAGTACCGCCACGTATTCGGTGCCGACATTAGAATAGCTGCGATTTCTGTGGTCTTCCCCTCATAACCTTCTTTGTGGGCAATTCCAACACAATCTTGTTTCGACAAGAAAAGCATTCGGCTCTGAACGACATGTTTCTTTCAGTCTTCTTTCGGTTCGAAGTAATTTACGAACTTGTGGAGAAGAACTCAACGGGTCTTCAATCTTGATGATGCTTTTGTGATCTTTGAGCTCTTCCAAACTTTCTTGCTTTTGAAGTTTCTGCTCCTTTTCTTGCATAGCTTGGACCATGGTAGAGACTGCGGTATTTGAGACATAAGGAATTTCCAATTCTTTCACCGAGAGGCTGACGATGGGCATTACTGAGGATGTGGGGAAATACGGAAACCCCGAACCATGGGGCTCCGCGCCTATTTTGCTAAAAATATATTTCTGTATACGATCAGCGGAATGTCGACTATTGCAAATGAAAGTTTTACATATTTCGAATCGAAACATACGGCGACTTTAGAAACTTCAAATTCTAAATTTTCTTTCCTAATCCCAAAACTTTTCTTTTTGAAATAAATTCCAATACCTTGATGGGATTATTTTCTTGGAAAGAATATTAATATAAAAAAGAATAATTGTGCGGTGACATTATACACTTTTACTGCAACCATGATTTTATAATAATTCATTGCGTGCGCATCTTTGTAACACTTGCATAATAGTCGTTCTGAAACAATGAATCATCAAGTTTTCCTTCTGCAACTCACTTACGGTTCGGAATGCAAAGTGCGTTGACATGCCTCCCACGATATGGATGTAGAGGGCATTTGTTGAGATGGTGCTGACCTTTTTGTTCTGTCGACTTGCCGAGTTTACAAGGCAGCCAATCTTTGTTTCATGGCGGGAGATTTGATTTTTGTGTGCTGTCTCCCTACTCACACCTCTGATGTGGTGTGGGAACTTGCTCTTTTGTATGTTGGAATACGGTTTGGTGTTCTTTCATAAGAAGCATCGACAAAATAGAACTAACACGGGAAAGGGCCCCGGAGGGACCCAGTCTGTGCGCATATAGGCTTCAGGCATTGCAACTTTGAGATCACCGCCTTCCTCTAAGGCACGGTTTGAGCGAGCAACTTCATTCCATCTTCCTTGGCTGTGCCATGAGGACTTTGAGCTTTAGCTGGTTCTTCGAAGAGAATCATACGAAGAAATAGTGCGATTCGAGCTCCGAACAGACACGGGTTATGGAATGAACAACTGACAACCATAAGACTTCTTCATCGAAGGATGAACGAGGAAAGAAGACTCGTGGAGGCCATAAGCATGTTGTTGGATAGCAGAATTATGACGGTCATTGTTTTATGGAAGGAAAAAGGTATGTGAGTACATACGGGTTCATTTTTACGATAGTAAGTGGTCATTTGTTTATTTTAGGAATTTTGCAGACCCGTTTAGACTCATTGTTGGACATATATTAGAGGTATGACCAAAGCTTATTTTTAACCAACAGAACTACTTCATTCATTCGAGCAACTTGGCATCACGAGGACGGATGTCATGGAAGTCGATAATAGTGAGTCTTCAGTCTACTTATAGTATCCCCTTTCTTCCTTTGTCTTCTTTCTTTCGGTTCCCAGGCTCTCTTCTTTTTCTTGAAACTCGATCCACAATAAAAGTAAATGAGCTATTCATAAACCTTTTACTTGTCTCTTGTAGCACTGCAAGCAAGATGTGCTTAATTATGCCATATCGAGTTGAAAGACCTAGTACCCGGGAAGTCTATTCAATTATCCTGAACTTTTGCATCTTTTAGGCGGTACAAGAAGAAATCAAAACTTTCAGTAATAATACTATAAAAATCTCCCCAAAGATAAACTTCCATTGAGGAAAGCATCTTGCATTTTCCAAAATGTCTACCGACTTGGATGGTGGTATGAATAAACTTGTTTCCACGATGTGTTCTTGGGTCCTGCGAGAATATCCTTTATCCAATCTACTGTGAAAATCTTCAATTCTTATATTATATTCAGCATGTTAGAGATGAGATCAATTGCATTTTAAAGTATTTTATGATTTAGATTAAAATACAGGATAGTGTACATTTGGAGATGATAAGATCAAAATAAAGTTGGGAGGTTAATAGGTGGAATTGCCCTTAAAGGGATTGATCTATCTGCAAAGGAAATGTTCATATGATAGAGATGCGATTTTTATAAGAATTTTGATTTAATCAAAATAAAAATAAAAATAACTTTATATAAAATAAAAAATAAAAATAATTTCAAATAAAAATGAAAAAATAAAAATTTAAGTTTTTTATTATTTTTAATAATTTAAAAAATTATTTATTTTTAATAATTTTAATATATATATATATATATTAATTTTAATATATATAGTTTTAGTAATTTTTAAGTATATATTAAATAAAATAACTTTAAATTAAAAAAATAAAAATAAAAACAGAGATTCAACTAACTTAAATCAAATTTTAACTTAGCGTCTACCAATTTGACAACCAAAGCTTGGTGAATCCAGAAATAAAATAGATGTGACGTGTAAATAATAATAAATAGTTAATTAAATTGATTTCCTTCTTTTACCACTCCGTTTTAAATAGAGTCTTTACTTTTGTGTGGTCTTACCGCAAAATTATTGTACTAGCAAAATTAGAACTCGCACTTTCCACAACACCTATGCATCGAATCCAGCTCCACTAGGTTTCAATTTTAAGGTACAGTCTTGCAAACAAATTTGCACTCTGTACAAACCTATACATCTCTAAGGCGCACTATTGCAATCTATCCGCAAATCGATTTCCCGCACAGTTGGTAGTGTTATCTATTATCTATTTCAGTGTTTTTGAAAGCAAAGCGATGGTGAGGGGCATGGGCGGCAGCCACCTTTTAAGCGAAAGACACAGCAAGAAAAATACATGAGAAGAGGCACGATTCCAGAAATTTTCGAACAGCTCTATGGAAAACCTCGTCGCCGAGAGGTATTGGTTGTTCTATCAACGTGAGTTTCCATATGGCTAGTGCAACGACTTTCGAATAATTTTCACATCCAGACTAGAAATTTTAAATTGTGACATTATGCCCTTGAAATTCCGAGGACACTGAACTTCGGCGAACTAGTTTTGTTTGGCACGTCATCGCTAACGACCTTTCTCTCAACATGTGATCTGACAAAAATTTTCGCTCTTTGTCTTGTTGTCTATAAATACTTCATAGATAGATGAAACACAATGAAAACATATGCTGATGTTTGGCATATTTTGTGGAAGCATAGTTACTGCTAGCTTAGCAGACTCCCATTAATTAGTAACAGTTTTGTTGAAGAAAGTATGGATTTTCAGATTGAGTGTGATGGGACAGGTATCATTTTTGTAGTCTCCATCTTATGAACTTCAAGGCATTCTCAAAGTTAGAATATTATTTTTAACAATTGTGGGAATAAGCTCATTTAAGTGAAACAATCATTAAAATGTTTTGTAGGAGTAGTACCACTGGCATCTGCCATTTTCTCTAAGCAAACTGATTGGTATGCATTGTGATATTCTGTAATGTAAATGCTGATTAGCGGTGTCGGAAAAGAAAATTAAATCAGATTTGTGCTATAACATTTGGCTGGTCTTACAATGCACGCAATGATTTTAGTCTTTAGAGGGATATTTTGCCCCAGTGGTGCACAATTATAAGAAACAAAGCTCACCTAGTTCTTTTGTTAAAAAAAAAGGAATTTAATTTTAATTGTCTTTCAGAAAAACCTTTTTGGCCTGCAACACTTTGAAACGTTTTCAATATAGAAGATATTGAAGTCAGTTTTCAGAATTATGGCAACGGATTAGATTTGGGTCACATTAGGTTCCAGAGCCAGATCCAATAAACTTGCTGTAATAAAAATCTAATATTTGTTAGCAGGACTTTTGGTCCTCTAAGTTTTGCATATTCACTTAGTCTATTAGTCACTAGGGGAAGAGAATATCAAGGTTATAATAGACCTCTCAGTGAGATTAGAAAAATAAGAAGCTTTGGTAAGTAGAAATTTGATCCTGTAGGACTTCAGGTCAGGGTATGAGCGACTAATAGAAGAGGTAATAGGAGAGAAACCAGAACTGTGATTAATTGATTGAGCTTCAATAGAATTTTAATAGATCAGACTTAGAGCAGACTTGAGACATAATAGACCTTTCGATGATTCGAAAAATAAGAAGCTTTCAAATGGTAGAAATTTGATCTTTTGGGATAGGTCTGGAGTATGGCCAACTAATAGAAGAGTAAGCAGGAAGCAGAACTGTGGATTAATTCCAATTCAGAACTTCAATGGAATTTTTAATCGGTAGATGTTTCTCATAACACAATGTGGCAGCTTTTCCATCTTCCAATTGGGAATAATATTCAGTGAAACGAAGTTGGCCTTACATTGTTCAACTACAAAGGTAGATGTTTCTCATAACACAATGTGGCAAGCATGCACTCTTCAGTTTGGAATATATTCATTAAATAAGTTGGCTTTACATTGTTCAGCAGCTCAGTGTTCCACGAGGATATGCCCCCAGGGTGGGGAGCCGATGCTTCCCTCGCTCCCCCCGTTTTCGAGACCCGACTCACCGGAAATGTTTTCCACGTTCTTTTTTTGGGGAAACTCGGGGAAACTCTGGGGGGGCTTTTTTCTGATGATGAAAAGCGTCCCTGTGTCCCCCAAATTTTTTTTGAATAACAATTAAAAACATAAAAAATAAAAAAATTACGAATTTTAACATAATTAAAAAAAAAGAAAAAACGAAAATAAAAACAGAGATAAATTAAAACTTTAAAACATAATTATTCACATCTCTCATTCATTTCTCATTAACCCTACGATTTTATGCCACCTAACATTCCTTTGTTGCTGCTCAACATTTTTACCTTGCCACGAGATTTTCTGACACTACTGCCGCCGACATTTTCCATCTGTAATTGTTGAAGTTCAGATTTACCATCGACAGGGACCCGAAGTTGTTTTGAGTTACGATTTTCATTTTATGACTTGGAGTTGTTGATTTATTATTAAGTACTGTTTGAAAATTCTAGTATTTGACTGCTTTCTATGTTTACTGTTAGTTTTAGTATTTTATTATTTGTAGACTTTCTAACATAATGTCATTGTCATATGATGGTTACTTTTCGATGTTCATTGTGTAAAAAATTTCAATTGTCAATTGATTTATTTTGTTTAGATGTACCTTGCATAATGTTATTTTCGCTATAAAATGATGAATTTAGATGGAACATTATAGCGTCAAATGAGGATTCAATTTATTAATTTACTTTTAGATTTACAATTTTACATAGCTTATTGCAGAAATGTCAAATGATAATTTTGATTACTTAATAGTCATCTGAGAAATGATTTTTTCCCAAGGAAAAATCATAATTTTCATTAAGTTGAAAAATTACATGCTGTAGATGCATTGCATATGCATGCTTATGACTGTTTTCACTTACATTTAGATCCTCAAAATTTCCCTCTATGGGGTGTACATCAGATAATAAGGTAAATAGCATAAATACAATAATTACAATCTATTAGATAACAGATCTGTCCATACTATCCATCATATAGCTGTCAAAAAATTATCAAAAAACTGTCTATTTTCAGATCATCTGTGCTACGTTATCAGGCTGTTCTATAAATGGACGATGATAATAGCTGAAATGTTGTGTATCATTTTGTTACTCTATGTGTCTGAGCAACTGTGTTGGACAACTGCCTCCTTGGAAAGCTTGTCAGAAATGCAGTTGCGTTCCCTGTATATTTGAGAGCAGGAAATTGATGAGAAATGTTCTTTCAGCTACCATCGCATGTCTTTCCAATATAGAAACAAGTGTGTGCACATGACAAGATGCTACTTTGTTGAACCAATTAATGATAATTTTTGAATCCCCAAATACTTGAAGGTATGGAAAATGTTGTGCTCTAATGCAAACTGTAGCAGATGGCGAAGAGTGATAAGCTCAACATAATTGTTTGTGCCGGGTCCCAGACCCATTTTGATTTTGAAGAAACACGGAGATTGGAGAGATGTAATAGTTTTTATCACACAGCCTAATGGTTGTGCGGATCCATCGAAATAAAGCCCAAGGTGTGTTGTGATTAGTAGTTTCATGAGTGATAATTAGGAGGTCCTAGGAGGATCATCTTCAGGTATACAGAGAAGCTGAATGCGAATGTGGACTTAATCAAATGCCGAGGAGGGAAGATATTTTAAATATAGATGGCACCTGGCAAGTAGTGCCCACAACGGACAAGGAGTGGGAGGCTCTTGACTTTGTTATGTAGGGCAGAAGTTCACCAAGCTTGCCATGCCTCGTTTATGTTCTGACCTTGTGCCGATTAGATTGATGCCCGGTCATGTATAATGGATGTCCGGACGCAGGTGGATGCGAGAAAAGTAGAAGGTGATCAATGGATTAGGTACGTTTCTGCTGGGGGTATTGTAAGTGGGATTATGAATAGGATCGTTTGTAGGGCATGTGGAAGACGATGTTGTTTAATGAAGCACCACCGCCGAATAATGCGAGTGTGGGGGAGAAGACGAAAACTTTGAGAGGTGCCACCACCGACCAAGTCTCTGAGGGAGGTGGTCTGGGTATGTCCGAATATCCATATTTTGGATTACAGATGGGGTTTGTACGAGGCCCAATGGTTTATCGCTCCCCAGGTGCCTGTCGAATGACGATGCACGTTGTGGTGAGGGAGTACGCAATTCTGTGTTTCGGATGCTGCGGAATCTTTGGTGGTTGGTAGTTTTCCATCCACAGCGAGTAGAATTAAAGCGATTGAGGCTCGGTAATGCGAGCAATGTGTAAATGTACGCAGTGTTGGATAGTTGGTAATTAGGAGGAGTGAATATGGTATTGCGCGGCCGTGGGGAGATGGCTTCATCAAAACTTTATTCCTAATCTAATTCTTCACGTCCATTCTAAACCTGGGCGAGGATATAACCAGCATTTCCAAATAGGTTGGACAGAGATGTCCTGCTTTTGATTCCATGTTGGTAGCCGAATCCAATCAAAAATATTCATGGGCCGGATATGCTTCATGCCAATACATGTGTCAGGAGGTTCTTGGATTTGTCATGATTGCCCATCCCATTCAGCGACGGGCTCTTGCAAAAAGGTCCCATGTTGCAGTGCCCCATCCTCCCATTTTTTGGGAGGGCAATGTTGTCCCATTTGACCCGCTTCTGAAAGTTTGACCCTCTCTGTTACCATTCTAAAAATTTGCGCACGGTTGTTGGAATACGTGAATAATAGCCCGGGGTAACCAAACGGTGTTATCCGGTACACGGGGTGGCTTCAAAAACGAGGATTCAGAGGAGGAGCCAAGCAAACCATTAGAATAACCATCTGTTGTACCCAAATACCAATGTGTTTTCCAACTTGGCCACTAGTTAACTCCAATACAAATGCGATGTGATCGAGGGTTTTCAATCCGACAGTGTGCTAGATATCTACGAAGGTTCCAAGGAAAGAAACGGAAATTTTATTAGTCGCCCACCTCTGCCACGGGAAACATCCGTTGATAGTGATGGTGGACTGGGTGTTGCATTTTCATATGATCAGATTGTCTTCAAAATGAGAAAGTACAATAGCAAAGGAGAGAATATCTCCAACAGAACCATCGAGTAGAATGAGGACGTCATCCGACAAAGAGCAAGTGAGTGAGGTGCATCATGCCAATCGATACCCTGAAATGAGCCATTGTTCTCGTTCTTAATCAATCGGCAAAACTGCAGTGAGTAGGAAGAGGGTGAGAGAGGACACTGTGTGGCAGGCCTCACTAAGTGGAAGAAAGTCTTCTAGACCATTGATGAAGACTAAAGAAACATTGGAAGTCATACATGATCCATTTGATGAAATTGTGGGGGAAGCGAATATGTAAATGTCATACGAATGTCAAGCCAATTTGTGGTCGAAAGCATGGCAAGATCCGGTTGAGGATGATGCTTTTGAGTTTTTGTGTTTGGTGAAGTGCAAACCTCTTGAAAAGAGCGAGTCCGATAGCCATGTATTTGGCGCTTGTGTAGGAAAGAAAATTGTTCGAGGTGGATATTCCGGAGAGGATGGAAAAGCTGATACGATTGGAAATGATTTTGGCAATGATCTTGTGTATACCAATTCCCCTGGGAATGTAGGTTGATAGTCGGAGAAATGCGCATGGATTGTTAGAGTTGGGATAAAGACAATAGAAATTGGAATTGAATGCATCATATAGTCTTCCGGTGGTACGTTCCTTCGACCAAGTTGAGGATGTCACAATCTACCTTGACATCAATGTAAGTAAAATTCAATTGGCCAACACATCTGGGTCCTGGAGCTTTTATCTTTGGAACCATTTGGGGTCACCAAGTTCTGAGAGAGCCCAGGTTTCAATGCTGAGATCTTCGGCTTATTTGATCCCACAAATCTTGGGAAGAGCCTAGCCACTTTGATAATTTTGGCTAGATTTGTGTGCATCTGAGGCTTTACCACCAACTCTTTGAAGTGATCAATACCCATTTGAGCCAATTGGTGGAAGTTGTGGGCTTGATTATCCTGATGGTCATACAAGTGATAGTGATGGCTTTACGTGTTTGCAGAAATAGATGGAAGAAATTGGAGTTCATAGTCCCCAGAAACACTTATAGGATGGCTCTTGATAGCCGACTTTCTTCTTGCTCTGCGAGAATGGGTGCAATCTTTTTTATCCATTTGTGATAGTTGGGATTTGGTATGATCGAGCATGTCCTCGGCTGCGTGAGGGACATTCAAAGTTACCACAATGCTTTGTTCGGTTTATTCGAGTGTCCTCATCCCTTTCGCTGTCTGGGAGCCGGTTTCCAATTTCATTTCTTGATGGTACATGTGTTTAGTAGAAAAGGCGGGGAGCTTGAGTGAGCTATGAGGTGAGAAGACCAATATGTTTAGCAGGGATTGATGTATTCGAGCAGGGCTAACAGTAACATTCGAATTTAGAAAGGACTACGGAGGCTTTTTATTCGGAGAAAGTGCAAGGTTCAAATGGTGGAGAGTGATGCGAGATCCCACCGGTGCCCACCATTGTCAATAAATGTGCCGACTAGTGGGGTCTTCGTAGATAAAGTCGATCAAGTCTCTTGGCTACGGGCCTCCCTGGTTCTATGGTTGTTCAGTGGGTGAAGTCTCGGGCCATGAATATCCTCGGACGGTGAGTTCTAGATTTGACGACCAATAATACGCCTAGAGGATCGGCGATGGCATACGGACCCCCAGATTCCGCCAATCCCGGGGGAGGGTGGAGGTATACAATCGTGCTCTTCGCTTGTACGAGATAAAAGAGAGGGCGAGAATATTATGCCGAGAAAGTGAGTCGGGATGAACGAGGTGCGTAAATGTTGACAAGACGGTAAAAAAGCGGCTCAAGATCGGGATGAGAAGATATCAACCCCCGGAAATCCTTCCCCTCCCCATTGGTTTAGGATTCTAATGGTTGCGGGATTATTTTGCTGTGCGGCCCAGGGTCTGGCCTCGGCTTCTCCAAAGCCTAGAAAGTCCAACCGAGGGTGATAGCATGGAGAGTAGAGGCAGCATGTTCGGAAGGAGTCCAAAGTTTCTTGGAGGAAAATCACTTAAGAGGGAGTCTTTTGTGAATGAGTACGGGGCAATTTCTTATGGAGGTTGGTAACCCTCGACAGTCAGAGAGTGTCTTCATGAGATAACCATGGGACGGGTCATCGAGAGCTCTGAGACTTCCCCTTCTGGTGTTGTTTCCTTCCTAGTATCTTGGCCAACAGGGTCATATTTTTGGATGTATTTGGAGTGTGGAAATATTTGTGGAGGTTAGATCGAGAATGTTCAAGTAGGAAGTAACACTTTTGGGTCTCTCCCCGATAAGGGTGAGAGGAATGAGCGAGGGTCGGAGGTGGTAGGGATGGGGTGGGTGCATGTCAAGGATGATACAAAGGGAGAGTGTGTGGGGGGAGAGGTCGGGGGGATAGGGAAAAGGGGGGTATCGGAAGGAATAAGTAGGATGGGAGAAGGGTCCGGGGCAGTAAGCCAAAGGAGGATAGAGTGAGGAGGGGGGGGGGGGTGTACGAATTGTGGTGAGTAAATACGAGAAGAGAGATAAAAAAAAAAAAAAAAAAAGAGATGCGAGGGGATAAGGGATGGAGAAGTACCCCGTCGCTTGCTGGTGGCGACAACGAGCTACGGACATCACGCAGAGGAGGTTAAAGCGAAGGCTTGGGCCGGATCCGGTCTTCTTCCTTTCGACGATCATCAACAATGTTTGACGGATGAGGGGAAGCGAGGCACCGCGGGGGATGGTACGTGGCAAGGTAAAGGCTCTCCAACGGTGTCGGTACCCCTTGGGGAGTGGGCAATCCTTATAGATACACAAGACTTAGCGGCCATCTTGACATTTGTAAGGGCTGCTTCGTAATCTGGGATGCGGGTACAGCGGGTGCTTCCACCTTAGCGTGATGGCCAGCCAGGCCCATCTGCGGGTGTCCAAATATTATAAATATCCTAGCCATTGTCGTGATTCTAATGTGAGAAAAGATTTATCATGGTCCGGACCAGTGCCAAGGGTGTTGCCTATGTGCATGTGTCACGGACTTGGAGAGTGAAGGGGCAGCACGGTAACCGCACCATATTCGACACCTGTCCCGAGCTTGTTCTTTCGAGATCAAAGAAGGGCTCCATCGTTCCGGACGATGAGCAGGCACCGGCCAATGTGCCATAGCTTCGATAACACCAGTTAACACCGCCCGAATGAGTGGAATCGTAAAGCGGAGCATTCGCGAGGAAGGATCACAATCCTTGGAAGTCTTCCATTATGGGCCCCCGAGATCTCATTTGTCTAGGATTGTAATTAGAAAGGCTGTCGTCTCCCTCTCACATGTCCCCACGAACCCTATCGGCTTTATCCAAAACTTCTCCCATATTCATATCATCCCTAAGGTTGATCAAAGTTCTGTACTTTTCTTGATGTAGTTGGACCGGCGTCTTCCTTTGCGCGAGGGTGAGTTTATAGCGCGGTTCGGGTTCGAGAGCACACAATCGAGAAGCGAATGGTTGGGGCATCCGTACTTGGAGAAGAGGTCCGAGGGCGACGCGGGCGGAAACATCTGGGGAACGGGTCAATCGAGGGGGGGGGGGTCCCGAGAAGCGACGATCCGGTGCAGAGGGTCGTGGTAGGGGTTCTGTGGGGGGCGGGGGGGCGGGTCTAGAAGCGCCTTGGGGGGGCGGTAGTGAGGGGGGTGGGAAGTCGGTGGAAAACACGCCCGGTTCGACGAGCGAGGAGGTGAAAGGGATAGAAGGAGAAAGTGGGTGAGCGAAAACAACGAAGAAATCGAGGTTTGAAAGGTCGAAGAGCGGATGAGGGCGGAGGGGAAAGCAGCGCCCGCTGAGACTAGCGGTGGCCTCGGGGGTGGCCCGGTGCAGGCGGGGGCACTTTCGGTGCAACGGAGTAGTTGAAGACCCTAGATGTATACACCTTCTAAAGGTCGGGTGAATAATCAATCTCATATCACATGGTTTGCACGGCTAGTGAGATTCCCGTCTTTGCTTGTGGTTGTCGTGCAGGCAACAACAAACGATGGAGGAATTGCAACGGTGGTTGGCAGTGGGTTTGCGCTGTGAAGAAAAGCCTAACAACAACTTGCAACCCTGAATGAGAGGGTAGCGCGGTGAGCGGGAAGCTTAATGCCACGGAGGTTTTTAAGCTTTGCCATTTTTTCTTTGTCCCTCGAGACCACAGTTCCCCCTTAGATCTGCTCATTTCGACTCTTGTGGATATTAGTTATATGATAATACATTAATATCTTAGGGTCATACCTACATTTAATATATAACCTTACCTTTAAGTCTCTTCAGTTTACTTTCTTGTTCAAGTCCGGAAGTCTAATACAAAATGATGATCATATTTAGATGTATATTTCAATTATTAAGATTTACTATTTGCTAACTTAGTTATTGAAGTATATTGTTGAGATTTTATTTTTTATTTTTATATATTCATTTTTAATAATTTTGTAATTTTATGATTTTGACGTCTAGTTTTCATGGAATTTTCCTAAATTTTGGGTTGCTTATATACGTTCCCCTTGTGCGTATCCCCAGTTCCAGTGTTTTCTGTCACGAAACTCATTGGAACATTACGAAAACTTGTTTGGCTAAAAAGCCATGAGTATCTTTCTACCAGGCCCCGAGGTATGCTTACTTAGTCCCAACGGGCATAAATATTTTCTTTTCTTGTCAATCAATGTGGCTTGTGATCAAGTTTTAATAATGCTGAATGCTGACAAAACTGATCCATAGTCGACTTAAAGGAATTATGGCAATCATGATTGATTTTATCATTATATTAAACCAAAAGGGACATGTATTCTTACAATTTGTCATTTGAAGGGCATAACCCTTCAGGCAAGTTTTGGAAAGTTGAATTGGTTGGGGTTCAGTTTTGATAGGACAGGTCACCAATGTATCAAGAATGCTATCTGTAGGGATAGAGACTAACGTGGTTAATATTCTAAATAAAAACATGGAAGGATTTATCTAATATGTGTATATCATGGTATATGTGTGTAAATCTCTAGACATGTGTATGTGTGGTATGCATGCTACTTTAAAGGCAGCAGGTAACGTGGAAGGATAGTGAGATTAATTAGAATCTATTGGCAAGGTATATGAGTAATGGGGAGAATACGCTTCTTAGGATAATCTTTTGAACTTATGGACATCGATATTTGTTAATTTATTTTCTGACTCAAATTTGGATTTTGAACAACCAGGATACTCCTTCCTTGGTTTCTTTGACTTATAAATAAATAGGAAATTTGTAAGAAGGGCATCTTGGTGTTCTTTGCGACGAACCATTTGAGAGTGTGATGGTAGGCAGTCTTTTCACCCATTAGTTTCCATTTGGTGGTAGTAGTTATCTTGTTCAAGAGTTGATTGCAAATGGGGATAGAATATCAATAATCGTGCTTCGATACATTGATCATTTTTTCAAATTTACATTACGAAATACCCTTTTTGTCTTTTACATATAAAACAACCATCTAAAAATGACAGAAAGATTAATTCATGTAACATTTTCAATTGGAGTAGCAATTTGAACTTGTAGTTCTAGGTTAGAAAGTGCTTTAAAAGTGTTTTTAGTTCAAGTTGTAGCTTGAGATGTCTTGATCAAATCAGTCCAAATGGCAAGGAAGGCACATGAATAGTGGTTAATGTAATTTTATGAGCTTGATCATGCCCAACATGGAAATGATTGTTAAGAGAAATTTGATCCTACAACCTACAGTGTAAGCGATGTAATTCTGTTGAAATTTTAGTTCTTTTAGGGAGGCCGGGGTGGTTCCCTAAGGCTTTGATCTTTGACATAGGAAAAGTGTCCGGGAGCACTGAAATTTTCTCCTATGGCGACTTTATAAAGTTATCGTCGAGAATCTAATTAAACGTGACTTTAAGTGGTGATAAAGTTACTAAAGTATAATTTTAAAGTGACTTTTAATAAAGTCAGTATAGAAATTAAGTGAAAAATGACTTTGGAAATACGTGACTAAGTGGGTCTTTATTAATTAAAAAATAGAAAGTGAAGATTTAAATGAGCATTTAATCTCGGCCTAGATCTCGGCCTCGGCCATTAGATTTAGAGTTCTAAAGTCATAGGGATTAATTAAAGGAGAAAAATGATGAAATGTGTTTCGTTCTTTCGAGCCGGATGAGAGGGAGGAGAGAAAGCGAGAGAAATTTCAGCGGAGGGAGAGCGACGGGCACACAACAATCGGGCGCGGGGGCACATGCCAGCACGAAAATCCGTACGGCGGTATTTGTGGCATGGTTGTAATGGAAAAGAAATTAATTTAACAATTTTTGTGAGCCGAGAAAGAGGCACTCCTGTTGTTTTAGGAAGCGATGGCTGCATTAAAGGGCAAGTTACACGAGGTATACTTTATTGGCGAAAATCAAAAGGAAGAAATTTCTTATATTAAATACATCTAAAATCATTAATATGTACGGTAGTTAGACACACTTTTGGGGAGGCTGTAGTATAACATTTAATACTATAATTTTTATCATTCTATTTTGTTGTTTTGGCACGATTTTCAGGTGGAAGGTAGCATAGAAAATCGAGATAAGTGGTTTTAATGTTTATTTATATTTCTTTCTTTAATAATGACTAACATTAAAACTGTAACCCTTTCAGAAATAGGAAAGCTTTCGAGCGGTTTCCCCAAGAGTTGTACGAAGTTTTCCAAGGTCAGTTATTAAAATGATGATATCACGAAAATTACATATTAGCTGATTTTATTTTATTTTTATTTTTAATTTATTTATTTATTTTATTTTATTCTGAGTTTTGATTGCCATTTCAACATTGTGAAATTTCAAAATTAGTGTTTTTAAATAATACATTTTCTGACTTATTGAATGTGGCTATAGAATAGGCAATTAACGCTGTGCATAGGAAAATAAAGACTGGCAAGTTGGGTTATCTAATTTCTACATGATGTGAACTGTTGAAAAATACGATTTACAGAATAAATAGAAAGAAAAATTGACAAAAGCTGATTTTTCACAAAAGAAGAAACATTACCTTTTCATGATTATTTTGGATTTCTTCAGGGCAATAAAGAGCATGTCTTTGGGCTTGAAGGTGAGAGGATAAGTTGGATGAGCATAGTAACTACGAGTGTAACGGAAGGAGAGAATACGAGCACATCTTTGAAGGCAAAAATCGGGATATGTGGTGCCTCCACTTTAAAACCACTGTTAATGTACCTCTAATCGTCGATTCTGGTCTTTAATAAAAAGAAATAACAAGGGTAAGAGATTGATTCAGTGGAATCGAAAGACTTATTGGTCTCATGTGAGAGAAAGAGATGTGCTCATGAGATGTATTTTGGTGACTGAGAGTACGGTACCAAGCAAAAGACGGGGAAAATGGGTCTGTCCCCACAGAGAGAACGAAGACATTAAAATGATGCCGGCCCGTCGGTCCCCCATTTGGATATCTCGGAATTACTAATGGGGAGATACACATTGGCAGTTGGAGAGGTCATTCCACCCAGGTTAGGTGGATTCTGATGGAGCAACCTTCCTGGTTCATGTTGAACTTTCTTGATTGGGTTTGTTGCCTGCAGGCCTTTTCTTGAGAAGTTGGGGACGGTTGCATATAGACAGAGAGAGTGAAAAAGAAACAGCACGGGGCGATAAATGGACTGAGCGGGGATGGGGCCTTCTTCTTTATTAGCGGGTGGCCAGAAAGGCAGGAAAGACGAAAGCTACAGAGTGGTGGTGGGGGCAAAAGCGAGGGCGAAGTGGTCGGCAGAAGGCTGAGCAGAAGGACACTTCAAGGTGAAGTGTTGGAATTATTGGAGAAGGCAAGAACACTATGCGGTTGTGTGTACGGAGAGAAGAAGAGGAAAAACAAGACACTGACATCAGCAGAGATAGAGAGACTTTTCGAAGGCTTTGGCCGGGATTTGGGTTCTCATTGCTTGTGATCCACCTAAATGCGGGGATCACACCTTACCCGGAGGGTCGAGAGGTGTGCATTCCTCCACCCTAGCAAAAGCATCTTTCGTTGTCTGGTATGTTAGCGGTGGGGCTTCGTCATATAGCGAAGTCTCGTGGTACTTCTTGGGAAGCTTTCGAAGGTGGCAACGATAACGAGGTGGTACTCGGGAGACGACAACAGCCGTGCCCGGCCGGTCGGTATGGGGACGCCCGACATTGTGAGAACCCCGACCTCCTTGAAGGCCACATCCGGATGTTCTCTGTGCCGGGGATGAGGAAGAACCGCCCATATCAAAGTCTCGGGCGTTCGGACGAGGAGGGTGTGAGGTGTTGTTGGGTAGAGGGACGAGGTGTATATATCCCGGGGGCGGCTCCGGTGAGTGTTCTAAGTGATTGGTGTACGCCATGCAAGGTGTACAGTTTGCATTTAAGTAGCTTTTGACGAGTAGTAAATGCTGTGATCAGAGCACGGGTTCGGTACGTGTGTGGGGTTGCTTTCCCGCGGGGTGGGGCACATGTACGGAGCCTTGAGGACATTGCGGAGATCACTACGGAGTGGGTTTCAATACAGTCACTTTGATACATCAGAGGATGTTCTGTGGGCAAGTTTGCCAAGTCCTTTTCCCAACGGTGGCAACGGATAGAAGTGAGATACTTGGTTGAATTGTTTTGATGTGAGCGGTCGGTCTCTCATGTTTCCTTAGATGGATATGAGTATTATGTTTATTCATTGATGATCACTCCGGGGAGACCTCGTTTATTGCTTGAAGAAGAGAAAAGTGAGGTCCTAAAGCGGTTTCAAGAGTTCGAGCCTCTTGGCAGAGCTCGGAACAGAGTCGAAAGATCAGGTCACGAGGTTGGACAATGAAGGGGGTACACCTTGTTGGTTTCGGTGGGTGTGCGGAGCGGGGCATTAGGAGGGAGTTCATGGTTAACGACGAACGGGGTCATGGAGGAAGAAGCAGAAAGGATCATCGGAGGGAACGCAAAAACATATTGTAATTGGGTTAACATTGTTTTTGTGGTGGGGCACAGCAGCGCGTATATTTGCGAATAGGAGTGCGCATCGTGCCTTGGGGCATGCGACCGGAGGAGGGCATGTCGACTGCGGAGAAGGCACACCGAAGAAACGTGTTGATGCATCTTCCTTATCTTTGGGTGTGTGCCTTATATAAAATGCCACGGGAAGAGGACAAACTCGGCTCCCGCCTGAAAGGGTATCGCACCGGAGCACTACGGTGAGACCTCGAAAGCCTTTCGGATTGTATTCTCGCAGAGGGAGGTTGTTGTCGGAGAGGGATGAAGTTCGAGAGAGACGGGGCTTTCGGGGAGGTCACGGAGTTGAGTATGCGATGATAAACCCTCGGGCGGCCCAGTGGACACGGGGATCAGTGGGCAAAGATCAAGGAATTCGGTGCATCGATTACGGTGTCGGGTCCCATTAGTGAGTAGTGGCTCACGGTGTCGGAGGGTGGTGCATGGAGCAACATGCGAGAAGCGGTTCACTAGGGTAATCGCGATGAGCGGTTCACACGGTACTTGACATCACGAGTTTCGAGTTCCAGAACCAGGGACATCGAACGGATAGTCGGGGGGGGGTTCGGGCTCCGATGATGAGGAGGTTTCATTGGGAGAAAGTGTGGGGAAGAAGCCCAAGTGGCCAGGATACCTTCGAAGAGGCCACATCTGTTAACGGGACGAGGCCGGTCCGGAGAGAAGCGAGACCACGATGGGTTCGTTTCTGTGGCAATGGTTGCCAGCATGCGACTCGAGCCTTCTGGCTATGAGAGCTGACTGGCCGGCGAGGTACGGAGAGGCCATGCGGGAGGTATTCTTCCCTGTCATGAAGAATGATGTTTGGGGAGGTGGTGCGAGAGCTTGAAACCGTCCGTGGTTGCTTTCGATTGGCTTTGGGTGTAGCGTCTTTCGAATAGCACGGCATTAAATTCAAGCCAGGTTTGTGGGCGAGGTTCTCGGTGGGGGGTTGATTGTGAGAAAATAGCAAGCAAAATGGCTCGTATGTGATTGTCCATCATATCGACGCGTGTAAAGATGAGTTGGAAGATCCACCGAGATGGATGTGAAAGCGCATTTCTCAATGGCCTTACAAGAGAGTGCCCATTGAACAACCATAGGGCTTTGAGTTCATGGGAAGGAGTCCCATGTTAATGAAGCGAAGAAGGCCCTTTGTAGCACGAAGCAAGCTCCCGACTTGGTACTCCGGAATATGTACATACTTGCGGAAGGATGGGTTTCACAAGGGCGGTACGGTCTCCAAGACCTTTACTTTGTTGTGATAGGTGGGGGCCTCTCATTCTGGTGCGTATGTGAATGGCTTGGTCATTACGGGTGTGGGGAACTCATAGGTAACGAAGATCTTCACGTGTCGGAGTTCGAGATGAGGTCGTGAAACGATGCATTGCTTTTTGGGTTTGGAGGGTGTGGCGGGAGGATGAGCATTTCTTCTGGGCGGGGGGGCTATATTGTGGACATCCTTAGCGATTCACATGGAGGATTGTAAACCCATGTCGACATCTCGGTCACCAGGCGGAAGAAGCTGCGCTTGAGATTAGGATTGATGGATCCCACATTGTATGAACGGTCGATTGGGTTCCTTGATATATTTGGTCCCGGCACTAGGGCCAGGGTCCTGTGTTTTTTGTAGTCAACACAATGAGCGATTCATGTGAGAGCCTAGGAGGGTGCAGCCGGGTTCTTCTTAGAAACACATTTGCGATACTTGTGAGACGGTGGATTATGGTCTGGATTATGGGTAGGGGGGATGAGTGGGGTCAGTTGTGATTTTGATTGGTGAGATTGTGCTTCTGATAGGAAAACACTTCGAGTTGTGCTTTGGGTTGAGTTCGACGGTGATGTGTGGTTCGGCACCGACGACGGTCGGTAACATTGAGTTCGACGAGAAGCGGAGTATATGGCAATGATCTGCATAGCTGGTTGTGAGGCCATATGGCTTCACGAAGATGTTGTTTGGCTAATTTTGAATGAAGTAGATTGCCGAGACCTTAGGTGATTTCTTGTGATAATCGAGAGTTGCATTAAACTCACGAAATCAGTGTTCATGATAGGTCAAAGCATGTCGGCATCGGAATGTCATTTCATCGAGAGACTATGTTGAAGGAGTGGCCAGAAGCTTGAGTATATTTTCCTTTGATGAGTAGGTTGTGAATATTCTTTTAAAGCCTTTTGAGGCCACCAAGCATGTCTACTTCGAGAACCAAGATGGGTGTGGTGGGGAACACCTTCCTGGTGGAAAGTGTTGAGGGTGGTCCTTAGGAGGGCAGGTGGTTCCGGGCTTTGAGTCTTTGGCCTGGGAAAAGTGTTAAAAGAATTTAATTTTTCTCCTAAAGTGACTTTATAGAGAATTATAAAGTCAAAATCTAATTAAAAGTGACTTGGTACAGTAAAAAGTTACTAAGTCTAATTTTTAAAAGTGACTTTAATAAAGTCAATGTGAAATTAGAAAGTGAAAATGACTTTGAAATAAATGACTAAGTGGGTCTTTATTAAAGTGGGGTGAATTAAAAAATAGAGAGTGAGATTTAAATGAGCATTTAATCACATTCCTAGATCTAAAGGCTGTCCCTACATTGTTAGATTTACAGGGATTCCCAAAATCCTTGAGTTGGGATTAAATGAAGAAAATGAGAAAAGATTAATTCATTTCTTTCATGAGTAGATTGAGAGAGGGTAAGAGATTTTGAAGAGATATTTCGAGCGGAGGGAGAGCGACAAAAGACACACAACAAATCCTTTTCTGCATTATAGCGGAAGACACACTTCCCAAAGTGAAAATCGTATAAGCATTTTGGCATGGTTGCGAGGTAGAAAATTCGTATAGTTGTTTGCATTTTAGGGAAAGGACAACTTATTTGTTTTTGAGCGAGAATCGGTGGTAAAGGGCACCATTTTCGAGAGCAAACTTTGCGGGCACGGAAATCGAGGAAGGGGCTGTCTTGTCCGTACAGAATTCGTACGGTTGTTTGATTTTTGGCACTTTTGAGCTATAAAATTTATGACCCAATGTATGTTTTTGTAAATTTCTGTTTCTTTGTTTGGCACTATTTTCAAGGTGGAAGGTGGCATGAAAAGTAAGATAAGTGGTTTTAGTGTTTGCTGTAATTTTTACTATCATATTGCTGTTCACTAACAAAAGCATTTTCAAAATAAGAAAGCTTTCGGAATTGGTTTTCCCAAGAGTTGTGGGGGAGTTTTAGGGGGTCAGAAGTTGACAAAAAATCGGCGTGTCAAAATTATGTGTGGTTGATTTGTTTTTGAGTTTTATTTCTGCATTTTAGCGTTAACGAAATTTCCAAAATTAGTGTTTTCAATGTTTATTTTTTTCCAACTTATTCGATATGCTTTGGGAATGGGCATTAAACCATATGGGAGAAATAAGGAGAAAGCGAAAACCGGGGTTGGGTTATCAAATTTCTACAATTCCGTCGATTTTCAACGGGGAGATGACACGTGTCCCTCTTAAAATAAAAATAAAATATTCTCTAAATGAAAAAACAATGTCGGTTGCAATAAAAAAACAAAAATGAATATGATATGCATGTTTAATTGGTTATTACATATGACATATTATAATTTCATGTAAAGTAATTAGAAATTTAGAAGTAAAAAGAATGTGTGGGTAAGATATTTGCTTTAAACCTTGTACTTTTCAAAAATATTTCAAAACTGATTTAAATAAACAAGAGATCTGTACGTTATGTTAACATCAACTTTAAATACTATCTATAGAAAAAAAATGTTAAAAAAGAAAAAATGTTAATATTATGTATAATAAATATTCAATGTGGGTTATTAATAAATTATTTATTACGAATGATGTATACTTAAAAATATATTCCATTTATAAAATGTTTCGATGCACATGTTATGTAAAAGATTTCAATATAAACTATGTATATATTATATATTGTTTCTAAAACTACGTATATATCATATAAGCTATTGAAAAATAAGTTTTATGGTTAAAACGTTGATGGTCTAAGTATTTTTACAGTTTGGTCTGTAAAATCCTTAATTTTTTAGGCCTATAGGTTTAAATTCACATTCTGCTGCTATTCAAAATACAATTTAAGCAATTAAAATGCACATTCATATTTTGCATTTTAAAAGTTTGCACACAGAAGAAATTTAGTCCCTCTCTTGGTCATGTTAGATCCATGCTTGAGATGGTTTCTATACTTGTGTATAACAGTTAGATCCAATAATGATGAAACCAGCTCAAAGGCTTGGCCTTGGTTAATGTTTATCTTCATATAGAAAGTTTCCAGCTTTAAATTTCCTGATCTGTATCATTAATCTAATGAGCTACATTGGTAGTGTGCTAACTTACTACCTTTTAGCCCTATCTTCCATTATAATTTGAAGTCAATTGCTGACATGTTGGGTTTATTGCAGGGAAATAAATGGTGGAAATACAAAACAGAAAGAGCTGTGTTGCCATGGATCAGAAGCACCCCGTGGAGGTTGATTCATTTCAGGGTTGCTTTGGAGCTTGTCCCTTGCTTGATTACAGTACATCTAAATTTCAGCAAATTCAGGTTCCATAAACATTCTGTTTTACTGATTGCTTCTTCTATTGCCTTTTACCATTGATAGTGCTGTTTAGACTTCCACCAACCAAGCCTTGGGATGAGATTGACAGCAGCTCATCTAATTTTCTAGTGGTAGGTTTGCTATCCAGAGATTAAAATTTACTACAAAAGTATATTTCAAGTTGCAACTAGAATTTTTCTATTCGGGTAACCTCTATTTTCTGCCTTTTGGGGAGAAAGAGTCTTCTATTATAGGGCAGGTAATACAGTGTGTAATAAAGCTTCACCACTGCAAAATAACATTTGTTGCCCTCTGATGTTTATACCTCCAAGTCATATAGTTTTTCATCATTGTTCTGTAGTGGATGGCTATAGTTTCTATTTTTGGGGGAGTTATGAGCTTTATTTTAAAGAATGTTGTCACCTTTATTTTATTCCTATATATGTACACTGGAGGAGTTAATATGTTCAAGTTAAGTCGAGAGGAACCTGTGGGTAGAATATTTGGTGACAACTGAGATGTTGACAGATTAAATTCAGAGGTACTTTATTGGGAAATGCTATGAATAATCAGAATGTTCTCAGTTTTCTTCTGGATTAAGACAAACAGAAGAAAGAACAATACATGACCTAGGCTTAAATACAGAGAGAGACAATAGAAAGTGAAAACTTGGTAACAACTAAAGATACACAAGGATAAATTGTGGGGTGCTGTTTGGTCTTGTTTTTTTTTTTTTGTAAAGTTAGCTATCATCTATTACAGACCATACAAAAAAAAAAAATGCATTAATGTTTTGTTGTAGGCAGGTCCCCATGAATATTTGAAAGTACACCTCAATGTCTCAACAATATATGTCTGTCTGTTCTTTCCAACATGGGGAGAATTGTTTTAGACTGTGAAGGCAAAATTGAAAAGCAGACATGATACCCAAATCCCCAAGGGCGGTCCAGCAGTGACATAGACTTACTGAGCCAGACTTGAAGGAATGGAGGGCTGGGTTCATTCTGAGGTCTGTGTCCCATCTTTTCTGTTGATTATGGTTTCCTCTTTGAGGCCAAGCCCTCATCCTGGGATTGCTGCCTCAGGTGTGATAATCTCTTCATCTTCACTTCAGGGTCCACTCCTTGTACGTCCTGTTTCCTCATTTTCACTTCAGCCTCCCTGTTCCTTGGTATGACAGATCCTTGACTACCTGGTTATATAAAACTACAGAATTATGGATAAAGTTTTGCACTGTTTGGATGGTATAACCTGTTTAGCTCTATCCTTATGGGTTCTTTATTCCATTTAACATTAAAGATGTTAGTATACCTTGGTCTCTCTATTTGGCTTAATGTTGATTCTAGTGTATTTGTTCTGATACCCACATGGTGTCATCATCTGCAGCTGCAACCTTGTTGTTCCATGGCTTCTGCCACATGTTTTGCCATATATCAAAAAACATATCATAACCTCATGAGTTCAGGTTGGAGCAGCATGTAAACCTCTTTCTATTGTGAAGACATATCCCTGTGAATACTAGTCCCTTGCATATGAGTGCTTGTGTGCAATGATATGAACCTTTGGACATTGGTTTAATTTAATTGTTACTTGGCAGGAATATGGGTTTTACACATAACTCATATCATCCCAACCAAATTCACCCCTAGTTACTTTATTAAACTTTTATCTCATTCAATTATTAACATTGTATAGAACCAGTTCAAAAGACATCTCCTATTTTAATGCTAAATTAATAGATTCATGGTGGTGTTCTTCTTGAATCATTGGTAAACACGGATGTCATATACATAGAATGATTTATTACAAGCTGGGGGTTCCGTGGTCTCATATACACCTACACACAGGTGTCAGGTCTGTCATCCACGCCAGTCCCCGCCTCTACAAATATTCATGCTGCTCATGCATCCCTAACACCCCACAAGGTCAAGTCCTTCTGTTGACCACACTTCATCTGGCATTACCTGTGGTGCCTTTACATTTTTCAAATGGGATTCATCATATTGGACGTGTTCACACCATTCAATTTCATCCTTGGGTCAACATTTTCATAAATGAGTGTAGCTATTCTGCATGTTTATAATTAAATAGTTTAAAGTAAAAAGGATACCATGTATGTAACAATAGATGGCTTCAGAAAAATATGTTGGTGATTTCTATCCCAGGGTTTTTGTCTCACTGGATTGTTTCTGTTTCTTGATGGTGATCAATAGAGTTTTTCTCCCTCCATTACCCCCCAAGCCTGGGTCAGGTTTGCATCATCAGATGCTAAGTAGATCTCGTCATTTTCTATTAGTTTGCCTTTTTTATAAAAGTAGTTTGAGACCAGTCCCTGTTCAGTGTTGAACATTTTATTATAAGCTACTTAAATACTATAGATCTATTATTTTGGGTGGCAGGAGATTAGGTGGCTGCCACGGGGTCCTAATGGTGTTCCCCTTGTAGCCTCTAAAAATGTATTTGTCTTGTAAAGTTGGAAAAAATAATTAAATCCTCTGATTAGAATAAATTGAGATTTTAAGCCAGGTCAAATTAAAAATCCTAAGCAGAAATTTAATTATTTTACAAGGTCTAGTCGAGTTCAAAATTCTTGAGAAGGGCAGGGTGGTAGTTCTTAAAAATAATTTTTGGGAGTCCAGGGCCAGGAGGCTGAGGTGCAAGAAATTTTGGACCTTGGGCATGAGACAGAATCAAATCAAAATTGCAGAGGTAGTGATTCAAAATATTATTTTTGAGTTAATTAAAAATAAAGTCTCATTAATCAGGAATTCAGATTTCCTCAAAATTTATAATTTCATGGATCAGATTAAAATGAGTCCGGAAGAAATCTTTAAATTAAGATTAGCAAACATGTGGATCAGGCAGACAGCATTTGGAGATTTTTGTCATACCACTAATTAAAGGTCTTTCCTGGGTCTTTAAAATCATCCAATCTTTGGATTCGTGCTAAACTCTTGACTCTCTGTCTAACATTCAGAATAATATAAACGAAGACTTTGGGTTTTTATTTTGATGGTGGTGTTATCTTGATGTTATTAGTGACATTTAATTCAATAGTGATTATTTTAATGAGTTTGTTGATTAATAGCTCCTTAAGTGCCTTTACGTACTAAGTATCTTGTGTGATTTCTGGTTTGGATACAAAAATATTAATGGGGTTAGTTAGTAAAAGGATATCATAATACGAAATTTTATGTTTATATATTTCTATCATTGACAGTTTAACACAAAGTTAAAAATCTTCAGGTTTAAGATTGGATGTTTGAAGTCCCCTGGGTTCAAGACTGAGCCCGACTCTGAGAGATAAAAATCTAAAAGGCCTACGGATCTAATTCCTGGCTGTTGGGGTCTGTTTTTTAGAGTTCTTTATTGGACTTGGCCTCCTCTCTCGGACTTTTATTTTCAGTTACAACAGAATATTTTAGAATTTGGTCGAGAGACTCGGTCACTCAGTGCTTGTTCGTAAATTTGCAAATATTCACCTTACCCTAAGGTTTGCCGGGTTTTTTATTTCATATATATCTTGGGTTTTGGGTTTACTAGTTTAGTTTTGTCCTTGAGTTCTTTTGGAGATTTTTTAAATTTTCTTGGATAGACGGAATCTCGTTGTCGAGAGGACGGAATGGCCTCAAGATTCGGTTCCGTTTAGGATCCAGAGGGTGTCCCGCACTCAAAATACAATGGGTGTGTTGTTCATTGTTAGTCCGGTTAAAATGCGGGTGTTTTGAATTGTAGGCAAAGAAGATTTCAAGATTTTACTTTTTCCAGGAAAATTACTAATGTTCTTCATCCTTTGTTTTCTTGTCCCTATTACTTTGCTGCATTTTCCTCATTTTCCTTGTTCTTCCGTCTACCCTTTCATTCATCTCGCTTGCGTTTTCGCTCTCTGTCTCTGCGTACAACCCTCTTTCGCGCGTACCTCCTGATATGTTCATTCCCTCTCCTCGAAATACGACTATTGCTTTCATTCTCAGCAACTGGCATCTCCTTTCAACTGCGGCGCGTCTAGCCATCCCTCATTTCCCTATCGCTTGTTATCTTTCTTTCGCTGCATTCTAACTACCCTCCCACATCAGCCTTTGCCTCCTGCGGTTTTCTTTCACTCCATCCCTCATGTCGACCTCTGCCTACAGCCATACATCCCATCTCTGCTGCAATGAGCCCATCTGCAGTACTATTAGTGACAACCCGAGTCATGTCGACCTTAGCTTTTGAGCTTCCCTCCTTTGTGTTGACTTCTTTTTGTAGTCAAACTCACCGTGTCGATTTTTCATTTTTAGTTTAGTTTAAATGTTAGTTTCAGGACTGATTTCTTTTTTTAACCATTGTTGTGTAGTTTTAGTTGGGTTTCCAATCATTTGATTTTGGATTGGTTTAATCTTTAGATTTTAACTTTTCAGGTTACTGAGTTGTTCTTTGTTTTTAATTTCATAGTTTTAGTTCAACATTTTCAATTTTAATTGAGTTCATCAAAAATTTAATTTGTTTTTTTGATTTGAAAAATTAAAAATATAAAAACTCAACTTTAATTCAGTTTGATTTTTTGTTTATTAGTTTTGATTTTGTTTATATATTTTTGTGGTTTAAAAAAAAAAAAAAAAATCAACTTTTTCGTTTTAAAACTTTTGACAATTTTATGGTTTTTAGTTTATTAACTTTAGTTAAAAAAAAAATATAAAAAAATATATAAAAAAAATTGAAAAATTATAAAATTTAAAATTTTGTAGTCAAAACTGATCATCGCTGAAATTCATGAATTTCCAGGACAATTAGAACACAGAAAATCGAACTAAGGCATTGAGCCAAATTTTATAATAATTTAAAAAAAAAAAAAAAATTGGGTTTTTGGGAGGATTAGAGAGTTCTGAGCAGGTTTTATTCTCCCAGGGTTATTTTGAGTTTGAGGAAAAACCATTGACTGTGGTTTTCTCTAATTTTAACTACGTGGAATTTAATTTGGTGTAATGATTTGTTATATATTCATATGATTATTATCACAATTTTAAAATGTGGCTTTGGGTGTACTTGCTCTATTGTGCTAGGTGTTCTTATTCTTCATTCTGAGATTCATTTCTGAACATTGCTTCGTCCCGCCTCTCTCGGGCCGTGGGGAAGTGAATGGTGGGTTCGTTTGTAGCTATTCGTTCTATCATTACTATTCATATAACTTCTTCGATTGATTTGGTCTCACTCATATATATATATATATATATATATATATATATTATCTGTATATTTCAACTCAAGAACCAGCAGACCTATTGAACCTCAACAGAAAAATTGAATTTGATCAGACTTAATGATGCAGAGCTGGTCAAATAGAGGCAGTATGACATAGAGTCAGCTAACAATTTTCTATCTAAAGTTTGACTATGAATTTACAAGTGGAGTCTTGGAATATACCAATCGAAGATAAATGGAAATACCTCTGGCATTTAACTTTGATGGTTCTCTCATGGCTTTCTATTTTGTTTCAGGTACCAAACCAATGGTGCTGTTGTGGTTGGTGATATTGAACCATATGCAGTTGTGGTGCTGGTGCCAAATGGTAGTTAATGGCCCAAATGGTGGAATATTCAAATGGTAATCGAATGCAATGGAATGGAATGGAAACACAGAGTCCTCAAATCTACGAATGGAAACACAGAGAATGGAAATCTACGAATCCTCTACGGAGTCCTCCAAATCCTCTACCCTCTACCAAATCTACGAATGGAAATCTACGAATGGAAATCATCTTTGCCATTGGTACCAGTAGTGGCAACATTTTCACATTTATCGCTGAAACACTTTGCGCATTTTTATTGCCCTTCCACTACAAAATACGATTTGCAAAAACTCTAGAAATGCAAAATAACACCGTATATCCGTACTTGTTGATAAGCCATTGTCCCTGCCGCCGAAAATTTTCCTGTAACTTTCTACGATGCAATGGCAAAAGTAGCCATAACTTTGCCGTCATCGCCAAACCTTGCCACTCTTGGCTGATAAAGAATGTAAATATTGTTGATGAAAACCTTAAAGAAAAATGAAATATATTTGTAATGGCCAAAGGCGAAAAATCTTACAACCTGAGCCTTGATGCCCCATGGGACTTTCAGGATGAAACGAGTCTCCTCTGTGACCAATGTGATCCTCCATGAGGACAAGTAGAGGTATGTAATCTCTCCTCACAAAGTCTTGAGTGAGCCGGGTCTAAATCTCAACAACACTTCAACACTCAAATATTCTTAAGCTTGAACTCCCCTTGAGGCTACCCAATGCCTCTTTTTATAGTGGAAAGAGGAGGTTTTGCATATTCAAGTATGAAGGGATAGAATCCTCCTTCAAGGGATAAGCTCACGTCACATCAAGGGGTTAGCTCCATAAGGTAAGGGATTCATGCACCTCACAAGAGCGGATTACGCCACGCAAAGATCCATTCTAGAAGCTTCCCGAGAATTTACTTTAATTCGAGCTTTTTGGGAGTTTACTTGCGCCTTTTGATCTTACGGGGGTCCGCACCTATAACAAAGATAAAGTGCGTTCGGGGTACGCGGGATAGGCTGAACATTGGGTGCGGGACCGCGAGGAAGATAGCCGAGAAAGTGCGACACGAAAGTTTAGGAGACGTTTAGGAACTTTTACGATTTTTCAAGGCTTGAAGAATGAGGAACTAATATATTAGACTTGCAAAAGGGGGAAGTATGAGTAATAATGAGCTCATACACATAGCGAGAATGTCGGGATGACAATTTTCGGTGTAACATATTTCCCCCTAAAGTGCAAAGTACGGAATAGATAGAGCGAAGTCTGTCATATATGAAAGAGTGCGGTACTTTATCATTTCAAGGATCATCTTGTGGACACCCCGAGTCGGCACTTGTAAAAACATTAAATACCAAAATATATATGTATACATATCATCAACGAGGTAGGCATTCCCATACTCGAGATTAAAACTAACTAGAAATTGATTCAGGGTCGTTACGAGTTCTCAGGGAATGATTTTGAGTACATCACGGTATAGACATGTGTGAACACGGTATGGATTCAACCATCATTTATAAATAGTCCTTTGTATAAATGATAACAAAATTCCCCGTGAGCACTGGATGGTAGAAACTAGATCCAAGGTCTTGATTTCACGCCTCTTGAACTAGTACGATTCTATCCACATGTGAATGAATGTGTCGAAGTCGAACATGGTAGAAACCACTTGATTACCGAGTCAATGATGTAAAGCTGTTAACAAGTGTGAGAGTAACCACGGTAATGTCAATGGCTCTCAAAGTACCAGGTATAATCCATGAAATGTGAATGAATGAGATGAAGTCGAACATGTCACGGAATCGTTCGATCGAAGGTCAATGATGTAACCGGTCGTCGCGAAAGCGCAGCTTTGCCATTGAGGCATGCAGAATTTCAAGGTACGCCGCGATTTCTAGATCAATTTTTCCGGATAATGAGTTGTCGTCGATAGGAAATGATCAAGTCGTGAGCAAACCCACAGCACGAAATCATTGATCAAGTTTTGAAAATATATTGGCAAGGAGCGGCTCGGGGATGGTCAAAATGGATGACGGATATTTCTACAGATGAATGGTTTTATTTAAAGCTGGCTCCTCTTGAACACATAATGACACGCTATGAGATGGCTTGGTGACAATTGACCCAAAGCTAATACCCAGAAATCGGTAGTGAAGACTTTCAATGTGGTTTGATTAAGCTGTTAGGCAAAGGATTTCCCAACCCGAGGTGAACAAAAGTGTTGCGTTCAAGAGTGGTTGAGTCGAATTTTCGAAAAAAAATCAAAATACAACAAACACGCCCATTTTTCTCTCTCTTTTCCCCCACCATTTTAAGGAAAGAAATTACCTCTTTATTTTTGACAAGCTCGAGGAGGATAACATTTGCTTGTTTTATAAGCTCATCCTTTGGATGAGTCTAACTTAGTTTGAAGTCGAACCCTAAGAAGGAGTGAGTACATTCTGTTTGAAATTGAATAGGTCCTTCTTGTTAAATTTTAACGAGTCCGATTATAGGGAAAACTCGGTGTTTTTCAATTTTAGGGAGTCGGAAAAGAAAAACTTAAGAAAACTCCATGGGTGCACTTTTTCGTAAATTTAGTCTCTCGGACACTGAAAAAGGATAAAATAATGCGGGAGAGAACTCTGGCTGACCGTAAGTAGTCAACGTATACCTTTTTCATAAATAGTCCATTCGATCGAAGTAAAAGGGGTCAAACTTATACGCGAAGGGACAATTATTCATTTACTTTAACGAGTTCGAACAATTAAGTACTCGGCAATCTTTTCATATTTAAAGAGTCGAAAAGGGCTTAAAATAGAACTCCAATGTTTCGCTTTTTCATGAATTTTTGAAAAGAGTCCGAAAAAGTGATACAAGTATGCTCTTTGTTGAAAAATGATCAATTCTCACGAAAAAATCCAATTTACGCACAAAAACTTGAAACATTACACATGCACAATGTTTAAGATAAGTAAAATTGCTTCAAAAATACCCTTTTAAAGTGAAAAATAAACAAATTAAAAAATTATCTATTCGAAAAAACTTATAAAAAGGACTTTTTCAATTTCATTTCTTACCGTTCAAGTTGACGAGTAGAAAAGCGAAGCTTTTGGGTAAGAAAATTTCCTATGAAGATTACGGAAAATCCGTCCAGGCGAAATCGAGAAGCGGGATTAGTCCCCGAGGTAATCCACGACCTCCCTAATCTTTGCATTTCATCAGTTTACAATTTGTTTTTAGGCTTTAGATTTTATTTTTTAAGGGAGAAAAATAGTTTAAAAAACCACTGCGCGGGAAGTCACGGAGCAAAACACACGGGACACACGGACCCCAACCTTTTTCTTCACGGAGAAAAAAGGTTGTGGGTCCCTACCTTTGTTACACCATTTTTTGGTCATCTAACTTTTATTAGCCCCCCTATGAAATTTTTGACAAGCAAATAGGGGAGCTA
The DNA here is from genome assembly GCA_034641835.2 of Pinus albicaulis. Taxonomy (NCBI): domain Eukaryota; kingdom Viridiplantae; phylum Streptophyta; class Pinopsida; order Pinales; family Pinaceae; genus Pinus; species Pinus albicaulis. Next base: position 45,368 of record JAXQQM020075952.1, read on the forward strand.
GGGTATTTTTTGGAGTCTTCAAGGATTGCATTTCCTCACAGAAAACACGGATCCCTTGAAGCCTCCATACGTCTTATCCTTTGATAGTTTCCCCTCTGTGATTTCCCCTATAAGCCTCTCTCTTATGTGAAGGAATGCCCAAAGGGCCCCCTTTTTAACCTCTATTTCATCCCCCTTGCCTTCCCCTTCTATTTCCCTTTTTACCCTCCAAATCCCCCTCAAAACACCCTTTAGTTTCCTCCCCTAACCTTTGTTGGCCTTTTTTTCCCCTTCATCCCTCTGTCGTTCCCCTCCTTGGCCCTCAAATTCCATTAAATGGGCTAAAAACCCATGTTCAGACCTTATTAAAAGGCTTAGCCCCTTTTACATCGACTGTCTAACCACTTCCCCACGTGACCCTTCCCCAAAGCCAAGTTCTTAAGCCCGAGGGGACCGATACTCGATCGATCGAGTTCCCGGGGCGTGGTGTAATTTCCCTTTGTAATATCAAAAGCGACCCGATGCGATTGGTTTACTCAACGTAAACCCTCCGCTGTTCGACGCCGTGTGGTCCCCCCGGATCGCGACGGCCGGCGCTCGATCGACCCCCGCTCGATCGCAATCGAAGGTTTGTGTGCGTCACACGCGCTTGTGCCCTCCGGTCGATCGCGAGCCTTGTCTTCGATTCCCACGATTGAAACCCTCCCGGTGCGTCCTCGCCCGTCGGGTTTCCCTCCCCGGATCAACGGTCGAGCGCTCTCTCACTTCGATCGGCTGGTCGCTCGTCTTCCCTAATCGAAATCGGAGAAAGTTTTTGTGTGTCATCCTTGGCTGCCCCCAGTTGCGGTGGTCGATTCAACCTCGGCAGTTGATCCTCACGGATCCCGATGGTCCTAATCTAATCGCCCCCGCCTCGCGGGTCCCACATTCACGCCTCCGTCTATTGTTTTTTCGCGTCTCACTGTGCTTAATCCGCCCAAGCAACAATATTTGGGTTTTCTGCCCGTGTTGACCATTCCTCTAGCCTCCCATAGCATTTCGCCACCGGCCCCTTGGCGGTTTGTAACGGGTCTATTCATTTTGCTGGATAGTACTGAGAGAATGGCTCGGTTCGACATCGCTCGGCGACCCGGCGATAGGGAATTCAAAAGGGGGTTGGTGCACCATTGTTAATGAAATTAAATATTTCACCCACGTATTCAAAGGGTCGAAGCACGGTTGAAGACCAAGTACACCTTGTAAAGTCTTATACATGTTTATGTATCGATGGGATGTTCTCTCCCGGACCGTACATCTTCCCTCGGCGTCTCCCATGCCTCTCGAGCCCGAAAGGGGGAAATTAAATGCACGGACGGGTGCTAGTGATTGGCTTGTCGAAACAACGGTGATGGAAAGCATGGAGGGCCTTGCGAGACTTGTCATCCGGTTCATTTTATTTCGAGATGGCGAGCACGAGCCGGGCGGCGAAAGGGACTCCAAAGAAATATGCGAGGAGGTCGGTTTTCGGCTGACGAGGTCTTCGACCGAGTCTTAGAATACATTCGGCATTGCGAGAGAAGCCATTGTTAAAGCGGCATGGGCGTGGACACTTCCGCCCTATTTGTCTTCGATAAGGATTCAATTAATTGTCCATCTACTCTCCTGCCCGTTCTCTCTCTCTCATTTTTTTCTATAAAATATCCCGGAGAACATAATGTAAAGGTTGTTGTTTAGTTGCTTTGACGTGGTCGGTATTAGAGGGATTCATTTGTGGCATTTGTTAGAACGAGTCTTGAGAGGAAGATTCTGAGTAGTTTGTATGTAATAAGTGTTTGGGGGAGGAGAAAGTCGGGCGTACTGCTGCAGCCATTGAGCCATATTGTACATGGTTGGTTTTGCCGTCAATTAATCAAAAGCACATTTCACGGGGATCCTGGTCTATTGCTATTGGTGATGTTTTTCTCACTCTTGTTATTGTTACATTTTCATGTTTGTTTCATTGTCTGTGGTAGGCATCAAGGAATAATGGTATAGGATTCACCCTTGCTAGGTGCCCTATGCTTTGTCACGCTCTCCCTACCTTTATGTTTTTCTGCTCATATGCTATCTAAGAGCCAATTCGTGGGTTTAACAGCGCGGCGAGATGTTGTGCCTGGCGGCTGATGTGTGAACTTGGGGGTTTGCCACTCTTAGATCTTTCTCTGTAATCTTATCTACTGCTCTTTCCCCTTGGAGTTGCTCAAAAGCGAGATACTGGAGTTAAATGACCTGCGGGTCTGATCTATAGGCAGCCCCTTTGTCTCTTTGAGAGCCGCCTTTGCAGTATGTCCAAGCGGAGTGCCGAGTTAAATGACCTGCGACTTTGATCTATAGACGAGAAATTGGGTCTGTCTCTCCCTTCTTCCACTTTCTCTCCTTAATGTTCTGACCCCACCATACTGCCTAAAAGATCCTTTAGTGTAGATGACTTGCCCTCTGGAAGCCTTGGCTAGTGGATGCAAGTAATTTTCCTATCATGACTCCATAGCCCAATGGATGGCATGGTCTCAAACCCATCCTCTCTGTGAAATATTCTGCTTGTTTTTGTTCCCTTTCCTCCCACTTTGCTTTCTCGGTCCATGATCTCCCTAACCAACCCGGCAACCCTTCAACCAAAACATTTAAAATCCCTCGTGCTTCATAACTAGCCTAATATCTCATTACGGAAAGCTTCAAAAGATATATCTACTTTTTCTCTTTTGGAGAGATCCTCTCTGCACGAGGTCCAGGGGAGGCTAGTGAATCCTAGGGCCCGAAAGTGGTTCGATGTTGTCTCATCTTTTTGGTCTTGCCAATGCTGGCTACAAACTTATGAGAACACCCAACATAATAGCGACTCCACTTGGGGACATGTCTGCTTTGTCTCTAGATTGGCTTCTCATTGATGATGGTGGACAACATCACTGCTTCAAATTGTTAAATCCATCCACTGGCGACTCCACACTCCATAATCCTAGAAGACTCCACTTTGGGAGGAAGAACTTGAAAGATGGCCGAGACCTCATGGAAGGGTAGAATCATCTTTGGTTGGATTTGGTTTTAAAGGATTCATTGTTTTTTTCTATCACTATGTTCTGTCCTACTTTAGCCTAATCAAGTGTACAAAGATGGAAACCCATGATGAGTATGGGAAAGATCTCAAGCCTCGGTCTTGCGGATGTGCGAGACCTATGCTCTGTGAAAAAACCTAGTGGAACAAGAAGCTCATGTTGTACCTCCCACTCTTCAAGAAGCTTCAAGCGACCGCAGAGCGCTATTGTTACACCACCCACACCTACAAAGGTCATAGAAAGATATAAACCTCACGGTTTTACCTCTCTTCTTCCAACCCATGCCTACGGAAATTAATAAACAGGCTACCTCATTTTGATGGGGAAAATAAAGGGTCCTCTGCAGAAGAACATGTTCAAAATGCGGAGAGTTTACTGAAATTTGTATGAAATAGAAGAAGATGATGTGCGCATTAGGATGTTTGCTTTGTCGTTACAAGGAAATGTTAAGAGGCGGCTCAAGAGACCTTCCGAAGCGAAGCATTTTACGCTTGAAGTCGAGTTTTCTACAAGGTTTTTCCTTGATAGATGAGCGGCCTCGAAGAATGCTCTCCTCATCCTAAAAGAATATCAAAATTTGAGAAGCGGCGGGAGAGACGAGTGCAAGAGTTTTCAGCGAGGTTCAATAAGGTATATGATGTAATGCCTTACGATATAAAACCACCTTTGGGATGGGCTTTATTGCACTATCCAAGTTCTTTTGATCTAGGGGTGGAATTCCATATCGGAAAAAAGAGCCTTTGAGCCTAGAGGAAATGCGAGGATATAGCAATCACTGTCGAATACAACATACGGTCACCGGGGAGGAAAGATTAAAAGTGGAAAGGAAGGACCGAACATAACAAACGGTAGCGGATCTCTTTAGAGGACAAAGGTCTGGAAGACTGATAGAGACGCAAATCCTTCGCGAGAGTAAAAGAGAAGAATATGAAGAGCTGGAAACCGAGAAACGATGAGCGGGAAAGACACTGCTCCTTGTCCTCAAGAAGAGCCAAACCGAGATCCACCAAGGCAGAAGTTACATGCATGACATGTGGTGATGAACCAAAGCTTTGAATCGAGAAAATGAACTTACTGTTTGTTTTAAAGAAAAATTCTTTGAGAGTCACGGAGATTTGATAGGTGACAATGCTTGTAATTATGATTTCTCAGACGATGATGCGGCCCGGTGATGATTTCTTCCAAAGGCGGAAGTGAGCTTGCGAGGTCATCATCGGTGGATTCATGGGAAGATGATCGCGACCATCGAAGCTTCGGGGGAGATGATGAGAGTTCATGCTGGGCCATCTATGATACTCTGGATGGGGAAGGCATTGAAAGCATGTTAGCGGACGAAGATTCATTGAATGCTTCTGTACGCACATATCCGAACATCTGAGTTATACATGCCAAGCGGACGGGAGACGGCGGCTCTTCGACACGAGAGGACGAGGAGGAGAAGAGATGAAGAAAATCTTGAGCGGAATGAATGCCCAGAGCCTTCTCCCGAAGGGTAAGGTAATCAGAGAAGTCCCCAGCTCAAGAATATGTTGATTTTTTCACGAGTTCGGCTCGTTGCGGCGGAGAACCAACTTGATGCTACTAGAGAGGACAGTAGCTGTTGAAAATATTAGAGCCCTCTAGCTCCAAAGTTTGCATTGAAGATGAGCAAGGTCCTCTTTCCCATACATGCTCTGTGCTGGGTTCAAAAGGAAGAGGAGTTACTCTGAGTTGATGCCCATATGCCAAATACTCCCAACCGGGAAGAGGAGGAGTGTGAATACAAAGGCCTCACTACTGAGACGCAATGATTGGAGCTGCCCCGAGATGTAGAACGACCTATCGAGTCATGGTAGGCTTTGAAAGAAAAAAGTTTGCATCATGAGTTTGTTGACCCTATGGCGAGACTACATGGAGGCACTGTGGCTCAAACTTCACAAGCACCAAATCATCTGCAAAGAACTAAGCACGCATCGAGGGTGGTCACCGCATTATTTGGTGGCCTCGGTTTTCGAAGAACCACATGCGAGAGAACCTACGTGGTTATCTACGACGGGGCGATCGGTGCTCACTTTATCCTTTTTTTGTTATTAGGCGGCTGCATTGGCATTATTGCTTGTCACTTAAAGCATCGAGAGATTTCCGGTTAGGGGTAGGGTAGGTAGGAAGCTCCAATAAAGCTCGGCCTATGAGCTAGCGGAGTTAGTTGTTTCATTTCTGTTTTAGAATGTAAGAAAGACATCGCTAGAACGGTGCTAATCCTAGCGAGGTAGTAGTGTAGGGCTAAGAAAGCATATGAGACCAACGGTCTAATGCGGTCTCATGGAGTAATAAGGATAGGGGTAGATTAGGTTTATTTTTTCTGTGTTTCGAAAAGATTAATGATGTAAAAGGGTATACGAGTCCAAATGCACCCAAGAAGAAAAAATGATAGGACTATAGTTTGGGTAGGTAGATTGGTCGGGAGAATGTTTTTGTTAATATGTTGTCTTCACGACGATTTGTGGCGGTGACCAAAGAAATAAATGGATGGTTCAAGCATCGGGGCATGCGGCCTACACCCGAGAGATCATCTTACGGTTTCTTGGCTCCTTCAAGAAGAAGCCATCCCCATGTGGAGCCAACTTTAGTAGCCCCCACTATGAAATTTTTGACAAGCAAATAGGGGCTAAATTATTTGGAGTCTTCAAGGGATTGCATTTCCTGCGAAAACACGGTCCTTGAAGCCTCCATGCGTCTTATCCTTTGATAGTTTCCCCTCTGTGATTTCCCCTATAAGCCTCTCTCTGCTATGTGAAGGAATGCCCAAAGCCCCCCTTTTTAACCTCTATTTCATCCCCCTTTACCATCCCCTTCTGTTTCCCTTTTTACCCTCCAAATCCCCCTCAAAACACCCTTTAGTTTCCTCCCCTAACCTTTGTTGGCCTTTTTTTCCCCCTTCATCCCTCCTCATCGTTCCCCTCCTTGGCCTCGAATTCCATTAAATGGGCTAAAAGACTCCATGTTCGACCTTATTAAAAGGCTGCTGGCCCCTTTTACGTCAGCTTTCTAACCACTTCCCCACGTGACCCTTCCCCCAAAGCCAAGTGCTTAAGCCCGGGGGACCGATCGCAATCGGAACGAGTTCGGGCGGGTGTAATTTCCTTTGTAATATCAGCACGGCTCGATGCGATTGGTTTATAACGTAAACCATGCGCTACGATTCGTACGCCAGATTGATTTCCCCCCGGATCGACGGCCGGCGCTCGATCGACCCCCGCTCGATCGCAATCGAAAGGTAGCGTGCGTCACATGTGCTTGTGCCCTCCCGTCCCGATCGTGACCTTGTCTTGGGATTCCCCCAGGTTGAAACCCTCAGGTGCATCCCCGCGGGTCCGGTTTCCTCCGGATCAACGGTCGGCGCTCTCTCCGCCCGATCGCTGAGTCGCTCCGTCTTCCTAATCGCAATCGGAAAGTTTTTGTGTGTCATCCTTGGCTGCCCCCGATTGCGGTGGTCGATTCAACCTCATTGTTGATCTCCACTGGATCCGATGGTCCTAATCTAATCGCCCCCGCCTCTGCTGGGTCCCACATTCACGCCTCCGATCTATTGTTTTTCGCGTCTCTCTGTGTAATCCGCCCAAGCAACAATATTTGGGTTTTCGCCGTGTTGACCATTCTCGCCTCCATAGCATTTCGCCACCGTCTGTAGGTTTTGTAACGGAGTCTATTCATTTTGCGAGATGAAGTACGGAGATGGCCGGTTCGGCATGCGCCCGGCGACCCGGCCGGTAGGAATTCCAAAAGAGGGCGTTGGTGCCTGGTCATTCCAATAGAAATTAAATATTTCACCCCGTATTCAAAGGGTTGAAAGCACGAGTTGAAGACCAAGTACACCTTTAGTAAAAGTCTTATACTGTGTTTATGTATCGAGCGGGATGTTCTCTCCAGAGACGTACATCTTCCCTCGGCGTCTCCATGCCTCTCGAGCCCGGGAAATTAAATGCACGAGACGCGGGTGCTTCATTGCAACGGTGATGGAAGCATGGAGGGCCTTGCGAACTTGTCATCCGGTTCATTTTATTTCGGATGGCGACATGAGAGCGGGCGCCGAAAGGACTCAAAAGAAATATCGAGAGGTCGTTTTCGGCTTTGAGCGAGTCTTGACCCGAGTCTTAGAATACATTCGGCATTGCGAGAAAGCCATTAGCGGCATGGGCGTGGACACTTCCGCCTGGCATGTCTTCGATGAATCAATTAATTGTCCATACTACTCTGCACGTTCTCTCTCTCTCATTTTTCTATAAAATATCCCGGGAGAACATAATGTAAAGGTTGTTGTTCGATTCTTTGCGTAGTCGAGTTGTTAGAAAGATTCATTTGTATTTATTAGAAACCGAGTCTTGAGAGGATGCTGAGTGGTTTGTATGTAATAAGTGCAGGAGGAGAAAGTACGATGTACATGCTGTCGTCATTGAGCCATATTGTACATGACTTTGGTTTTGCATCAATATAATCGAAAGCACATTTCACGGGGATCCTGGTCTATTGCTATTGGTGATGTTTTCTCACTGCGGTTATTTACATTTTCATCTTCATTGTCATTATTCTGTGGTAGGCATCGGAATAATCGTATAGGATTCACCCTTGCTAGGGTGCTATCTTCGTCTGCTCTCCCCCTACCTTTATGTTTTCTGCTTAAATGTGTTATCTAAGAGTTAATTCATGGGTTTAACCAGCGCAGCGGATGTTATTGCCTGCTGGCTGATGTATGAACTTGGGGGTTTGCCTCTTAGATCTTTCTCTGTAATCTTATCTCTGTCTTTCCCTTGGAGTTGCTAAAGCAGATCTGGAGTTAAATGACCTCTGGTCTGATCTATAGGCAGCCCCTTTGTCTCTTTGAGAGCCGCCTTTGAGTATGTCCAAGCAGGTCTGGAGTTAAATGACCTCTGACCTGATCTATAGACAGAAATTGGCTGTCTCTCCTTCTTCCACTTTCTCTCCTTAATGTTCCAGCCCACCATCTGCCTAAAAGATCCTTTAGTGTAGATGACTTGCCCTCTGGAAGCCTTGGCTAGTGGATGCAAGTAATTTTCCTATCATGACTCCATAGCCCAATGGATGGCATGGTCTCGGCCCATCCTCTCTGCTGAAATATTCTGCTGTTTTGTTCCTTTCCTCCCACTGCTTTCTTATTCCATGATCTCCTAACCAACCCAGCAACCCTTCAACCAAAACATTTAAAATCCCTCGTGCTTCATAACTAGCCTAATATCTCATTTTGAGCTTCAAAGATATATCACTTTTTTCTCTTTTGGAGAGATCCCTCTCCGGGTCCAGGAGGGCTAGATCCTAGGGCCCCAAAGTGGTTCTGATGTTGTCTCATCTTTTGGTCTTGCCAATCTGGCCAAAACATGGGAACCCCAACATAACCTATTATCATTAGATGGACCCAAGTACACCATGTAAGACCAATTTTACCCTAAGTAAAATTGCTTTCACTATGTAAAATAACTTAATAAAACACATTTATTAGGTTGTTTATGGTCTAAACAGGAAACCCCAAAAGGAAATATTAAACAAACCTATATTTGTTTGATTTTCCTCATGGAATAATTAATTAAAACATAATTTAATTATTATTCCTAGTCATGTTTAACCCAAAACAAAGAAATTAATTAGATAAACCTTTATTTATCTTATTATTTTCTAGGAATAATTATTTAAATCTTATTTAGATAATATTCCTTGTTAAATATGACCAAATCATCCACAAATAATTAAATAAATCATTATTTATTTGAGTATCCTTCAACCACTTCCTTAAAATGATAAATAAATAATTTATTTATTTATTATTTACAAATAAAGGGATTTGACCCAAGTCAAATACCTTTTCCCTCCAACAAATATAATAAAATATTCCATAAAAGGTGGATCTAGATTTGGTTAACATTATTTTAATCATGCACCAAGATCTAGAATGACCCAATATTTTGTTATAAATAGGAGGATTTTTCCTACCATTCTTCACCTTTTGTTGCCTATTAGATCACTTTGGATCTATACACTTGGTCACCATTTTCTGCCATTTGCTGTGTGAGCTCCCTTTGAGTTCCATTCTTTGTGTGGGTTTTCTACACCAACAAGAGAGAGAGATTTTAGATCTGAAGTGCTGAGGACTTCCAAGAACCCATCCCACTGAGGAGAATTGGATACGACTTCTTGTTTTCCTCCCAGGTGCCCAATTAATAAAAAAATTCTTTCAAAAAATGTTCTTGTCTTGTCTATTGGTATATGGAGCAAAGCCTTGTTTTTACTGCTTAATATCTTTCCATGCATAGATCTGGTTTTTTGCAGCTCTTTTCTTGTTCAACTAACCGCAGATCTGAAGATATTGGCAGCCACTTTTGTTGTTAGGCCTATTAGTTATGCATAGCTAAAGAGGTCCTTTTTCGTACACTTCGACAAAGGATTCATACTAACAACCTTTTCCACAGAGCGTGTGCATTCCTACGCACTGTGTACAAAGGCAAAGTGCGGTCCCCGCGTATTTAAATTTCAAATTTAAATTTCTCATTTGGCGCCCAAAAATTTGCAAATTAGATTGTTCTAACATATCTTTTTATGCATTGTAGGATTAACAAGGTGTTGATTTGGAGAGAACGTGAGCATGAGGACGTGGATGAAGCCGCAATGCTCCATTTGCCCACAATGCAAGCATTAAGAGCATGCAGTTTGTATAAATTCTGGGCCATCCAAGGCATGAGGGCACAGGTAGACCTCTTGACATGGATGATAAACAGGTGGAATGTGTAGGACCAGTGTTTCATTATTGGCGGCCACCGGCTCGAAATTGAGCTGGAGGAAATTTATTTTCTGACTGGTTTGTCCAAGAGGGGTGAACAACTTTCCTTGTTTGGGACTAGGCCAGGTGGCCAGACTGTCGCTTGTCTTCGACAAGATTTCTGTAATGATGAGGCAGACCCCAGAGAAAAACGGATTGATATAAAAACTATCATCTGTCCCAAGCTGAAGGTTATTGCGTTTATTGTTACCAAGTTGTGTGGGAGTGTAGCACTGCATGTGGCTACCGGTTCCCAGATGTGCATTGCTGTGGACTGTTTTTGCGGCACCATTTTCAACTGGTGCGAAGCTGTGTTGGCTAATATAAAAGGCCAACTAACTAGAGCGAAGAATGGAAAACTGAATAACTTTGGATATGGATCCATTGTTGTCACCTTTTCTCTAGAGAGGATCCCCATGTTAGCTCTGCAAAGTATTCCTGTTGATGTCGGTCGACTTCGAGAACCTAGGATGGTTCGTTGGGTCGCACTAATGGCCCGTCATGGTATTGAGGGCGCTGAGATTGTTCGATTTCCTCCTTCATATTTTCGTTGGCTGGATCACCAAATTTTCATCATAGAGGACTTTCCATACGCCGGGATAGACTTTCGCGGCGATCGAGAGATGAATCTCCCAGCAGGGGAACAGTGGGATGACTCAGGTAAAATCATTTTCAACAGTTTCTAAGTTCTATTTTTTTTGTATTTTGATCGTCTTGAAAATTAATGACTAAATTTTTTTTGAATACAGATGTGGGTCCACGGCGACCAGCCCATCTCCAACCTTATGAAAGAGGACAACCAGTTGCAGCCGCACCAGCCCCAGTAGGCCAGTCAGCAGAAATCTTGACTGATTTAGAGCATCACCTAGAGCGCTTTACTCTAGATATTCCAGAGACAGACATAGATGACATTCCACTTAGATTGTAGAGATACGTGATTGGTGTTCTAGGACCTTTTAGGAGGTTCCTGTGTAGGGTGGCTCGGGCAGTGGTTTCTTATCGTGATCACCATCAGTGATGGGATGATCGTGTTGTAGACTCATATTTTTGACTTTTTGTGTTATCATTTTGCTGATCATAAGGTGTTTCCAACCTATGATCGAAGACGATGTATATTTTTTGAAAACACTTCTTATAATATGATATAGTCACTATTTACTGGCTATCTGTGTACATTTTATGAATGTTGTTTGTTTTACTGTTTTGATCATTGCAAATGCCGATTTATCATACTAGAAGCAACTGCATCTGCTAATGTATTTAAATGTCTTGGAATATGTTCATATTCAATGTAATCAAATTCACGTTCCAAGAGACGAACTCTTAAAAATAACTGTAACAACACTGGATTTCTAATGGCATAAACCCTGTTAAGCTGTAATACAACAAGTTCAGAATCCAACCTGACAATCAAACTCTGAATCCCAAATGATATGGACTCAGATAATAACTCAATCGCTGCACTATACTCGGCAATGTTATTTGTTGTTTAACCAAGGCTTACCCCATGCATGGAAACTAACTCGTCAGAGGGTGAGTAGATAACCCAAGCTGCGGAAGAAACATTCCGTGTACTACGACAAGCACCATCAGCAAAACCAATGTAGGTTTGAAGAGACGTCGACATCTACAATATCAAGAGTAAAACTCAGATAAGCAGGAATAGTGATAAAAACACACTTCTATACTAGGCACGCTTTTCTAATCTAAGACACACCAATAGTAGAGAAATCTAACCTAAATAAAAAATCTCCACACCAAGTTTAAGCATAATATCGCTTCAGATATAGCCCATTTCTGGGTTTATCTAAAGGGACACCATCAAAATCTATCAACTCATAGGCCCCCTTTGCCAGCTTTCACTTAACAATGAAAGGACCATGCCACATGGGCACGAATTTCCCAGCTCCTAGCTTATCGTTGGCTTGATCATAAACTAAGACTAGGTCTCCTTCTGAAAAATTTCGAGGGGTAACACTTCTATCATACTGAGCTTTTATTCTTTTGACATGAGCCTCGTTTGCTATTGCAGCGTTTCTCTGATTATCATCCAATTGAGCCAAGTATAAAAAACGTTTCTCCTCTTCAGACGTAGCTGGGAGTAACTTTATGGCTAATTTAAGTGACGAAATTTTGCATTCAATTGGAAACACAGTTTCCAGACTGTAAACGAGTTGAAAGGGAGTGAAACCAGTTGATGTTTTGAATGAGGTTCGATATGCCCAAAGTGCTGAAAATAACATGGAATGCCAATTTGTCTTGTGAATACCAATAATTCGCCTGATCATGGTGACTAAAAATTTATTTATGGCTTCAACCAGACCATTGGCTTGTGGATAATATGGAGTGGAACTATCGTGGTGCAAGCCAAGCTGTTCTGTTAGTTCAGTCATCATGAAATTCCGAAAATGGCTTCCATGATCAGTAATAATGGCTTGAGGAACACCGAACCTAGCAATTATGTGATTAAATATGAAAGTTGCAGCAGTCTTTCCGTCAGCTGAAAATGTAGGCATCGCCTCGACCCACTTAGTAAAATAATCTACTGCTAAGATAATGTACGCATGCCCCCCGACCGAGTGAGGGTTACATGTAATAAAATCGATACCCCATTTCGCAAAAGGACCGACAACAATTATAGGGTGAAGAGGAGCGGGTGGCGCGCACATCTTACGATAAAAAATTTGACAATTGTGGCATTTCCGGACTGCATAAATACAATCTTTAAATAACGACAGCCAGAAATAACCAGCGCGTAGTATATTTTGGGCAGTGGCATACCCAGACATATGACCATCACATGCTCCAGAATGGCAGTCATTCAAAATTGTTTCAGCTTCTTCATGAGTAAGACAGCGTCGAAAAACAGAATCCGCCCCACGACGATAAAGTGTATCACCAATAATATTGTATTGTTGGGATTGGAAGCATAGTTTCGGTCGTTGAGATCGTGTGATTTCAGGCCGAAAGGATTTGGTTTGGAGATAAACGATAATATCTCCATACCATGGATCAAGAGTACTGATAAGAAACAGAGATTCGTCTGCAATGGGCTACTTTGCCACAGTTTCAGTATTAGTAGAGGGGAAATCACACATTAGTTCCGCAAAGACCAAAGATTTCTTCGCCTTGGATTTTTCAAATTCCAAGTCAAATTCCTGTAGGATGATTATCCATTTGGAATATTTGCCCCCTAGCAATTTTTTGGTCAAAATGTACATCATAGGGTTGCAATCATAAATTACCGTGGTTTTACGTAACAAGATGTAATGTCTAAATCATTGGATAGGTTGAATAGCTACCAAGGCCAATTTCTCCACATGTGTATATTTAATCTCGGTCGGATGCAAATTCCAACTAAGATAGTAAATCACATGTTCAGCGTTAGATTCGTCTTCCTGAACTAAAACCATCCCAATAGTGGAATGAGAAGCAGCGAGGTACAAAACGTAATCCTGGTTGTAGTTGGGGGGATGCAATAACGGTGCATGGGTCAACGCGTGTTTAAGTGCATCAAAAGACCGATCAACGATCTCATCCCAAAAGAATGGAATGTTCTGTTTCAGCAACCGGGTAAAACCTTTTGTAAGCTCGGCAAAGTTTTCTTTCCCCTGCAAACTTTGGAGTTGGCGTAAAGTCGAAGGAGGAGGTAATTTAACAATATCTTCGACCTTCGACGGATCGACACGAATACCTGCTTTCGAGACAAAAAATCCCAGTAAACGACCCAACTCTACACAAAAAACACATTTGTGTGGATTCAGCCAAATTCGATAATGCTGACATCTCATAAAGATAGCTCGTAAATGTGTGAGATGGTCAGCCCTGCACGATGAATGAGTAGGTAAATCATCGAGATACGGTTGCACAATGTGTTTAATGTCATGAAACGCATAAGACATTTCCCTTTGAAAAGTTTCTCTAGCATTCTTCAATCCAAAAGGTAGCTTGCAATAAGCAAACGTCCCCCACGGACAAATAAAAGTTGTTTTTGGCTGATTAGCAGGGAGTATGTTTATTTGATTATACCCTGAAAAGCCGTCCATAAAGGAAAACATTTCACTGCCGGCACAATCATCGATTATTTGATCGATATAGGGAGTTGGATAATTGTCTTTAGGACAAGCTGGATTAATATCCCTATAATCGATACATACTCGTATCGTTCCTTGTTTTTTAGTCACAGGAACAATATTAGATACCCAATTCGTTAAGGGAATTGGATAAATGAAACCTGCACGAAGTAATTTTTCAACCTCTGCTTTGATAGCAGCAACTTTCCTAGGATGTATCTGACGTAGATGTTGACTGACAGGTTTGGCATCCAGGTAAGTCTTGATTTCATGTACGACAATTGGCGGATCAATTCCTGGCATTTCTTCATAGGACCAGGCAAACACATCACGGAATTCTTGAAATAGGGCCTTATAAGTTTGAATTTCATCTTCAGTACATGAAGCACCTATATGAATGTTTTCAATTATTCCAGGTTTTACTGAAATGTCAATTGGAATTGTTCGAGAGATATTTTCTAAATTTAACTCAGAATCAGGATTTCGCAATGGATTATGAGGTTCCTTGACATATTCAGCAGTAAAAATTGAAGCGAAATCATCTTCAAAATGATCCGATTCAGGTAAAAACGAAGATCGGTGATGTAGATCTTCCCATGGTAAATCGTCAACAGACAAAAAATCACGAATCTGCTCATCAGTATGAACAAGTTCAGGAAATTCCGTTGTGGCTGAACTAGATATAGAAAGTGATTCCTCATGGATCCCATTCATTGGATCAGTTTCGGTTGAAGAGGGGTCGGAAAATGACTGTACAGCCTGATATGCAAGTTCAAATGGACTCAAAGGCATCATGCCATCAATTGAATCTATCTCAGATTCGGAAGGTACGATCCAAGGATCATCAAACATAACAGAGTCTGACGAAATCATATGAATAGTTGCAACAGGAGGCGATACGTTAGGAGAAGGAAATGAAATAGTTCCTAGCAAACCAGAATCTTTAATCAAACCTACTCCAACATCCTTGTAAGGGATAACTGCTTTACCAACATGTTGGATTGTTTCTGTAGAGGCTGGGTCGAAAGAAAAATAAGTTAACTGATCTATTGTAACGATTCTTCCTTGATATGGAAATTTTATGAGTCGGAAGACCGAAGAAACAACAACAGTCATAGCATAAGACCAACTACGACCCAGGAGAAGGTTGTAATCTAGAGGGGCATCAACCACTTCCACATCTAGATTTACAATTTTACCTTCGACCCTTATGGGTAAATCCTGCAAAATACCAAAAGGGTGGAAACCTCGACCATCAAAAGCCTTAAGAATCGTCGGAGATTGGTTCAGTGTAGGAGAAACAAGCGATTTCCAACACTGAATCGACATAATACACATTGAAGCTCCCTCATTAATCACAGTCCGATAGATCGGTCTGTTTTTTACTGTCATTGGAATTTGGAAAGCCATTTGGTGAGGTAGGCGAGGTGTACTATTTTCTACATCGAAGATTATAAGATTAGAATCCTGAACATCGACAGCTCCTATGGCAGACAAAAGCAGTTTACGCTGTGCTGGGCATGATTGCAGCACTTCCAAAGCCGACATTGTTGAAGGAGAAATAGCTAAGTCTTCAACAATGTTGTAATTCTGAGCAGCTCTTGCATGTGGATTGAAAGCTGATTTATGAAGAACACCTTTAGCAGGCGGTTTGATTATTAAGTCTGGATTTGGTTTCTCGATCTGTAGCGGACCAGAAATAGGAGGAGGTGTAGTTGATGTATTTTCACTAGAAGATTCTACTTCTTTACCATCAATAGGATTCTTAGTACCATAATCTTGTGATCACGTCGCAATCCTTACATGAGACATCATCAAAATAGGTTCTTCTAAAGCAGTCGAGGTAGAACCAACCATATTACTATCTTGAGTCGGAAAAGGATCCTTCAAGACAGCAGGTTGTTGTGAACCTTTAACGAATTTCACAACCTCGGCCCGATGTGGGCATTCCTTAGTAAAATGATCTTCGTCACAAATGTAACAAGGATAACGTGGTTTACGTTTTTCGTCATTGGATTCATTTTTATCAGTTTTTTCTTTCAAATTCTTTTTGTTTTTATTCTTCCCTTTCTTTTTACCACCGGATTTAGATTTAGCCGTAGATGTCTCCACAACATGAATATCGGCAGAAACTTCGGGGGAAGATTCTCCTTTCGGGGAATCAGGTAAAGTTATAATTGGAGAAGAATTATTTGAATATTTATTCTTGCTTTTAGTATTGACCGTACCAATCATACCATCGGTGGCATGAGAACCTGAAGGAGCAGCAGCTATTTGACCTTGTTTTGGAAGGTCTAGGATTTTTTCATGTAAAGTACCTGACTGCGCGTAAACGAGGTCAAGGTACTGAGCTTGAGCAATTACTTGCTCTTCAGTAACAACACCAGCCTTAGCTACATCTTCAGTGATTTTGGGTAACAATAATTTGACAAACCATTCCGGCAAAATTCGATCCGGAATGTAAACTTTCACAAAACGTCTCCTGTGTCGCCATTCATGAATATGATCAGAAATATATGTGGACGTGGATTGTTTCAGCGAAGTTAATAATTCCGTGCCATTGTCGTATCTGACAGGCAACTGAAGATGAGTCAAGAAGGCAGTTGCTAACTGACTGAAATTGTTAAACGAGCCGTGTGGTAACTCAATGTACCATTTGGCAGCAATACCAATAAGATTTCTTTGGAAAAGACGTAAGCGAATCGAATCATCAATTATTGAATTAGACGCACACCAGAGGTGATAATTCATGACGTGATTTGATGGATCCTCTCCCGACTTACCTTCAAATTTTGGTATATCACTGGGCAACTTATGCGGCATTGGCGACCAATATGGATAATAAAAAATTGTATCATTCATAAGGCGCGTCAAATCAAGTAAATCTAAAGTTGCAATAAATGGTAACTGATGGTTAGGGTCGCAAAAACCTTGAGTAGCCAAAGCAGTTCTAGGAGGCGGATAGCCAGGATAACTTGGAATTGGATTTGCATTAGGAATTGTGAAACCTCCTAGAAAACCAGGATTAACCGGACCAAACTGGGGTTGTTGAGGCTGTTTATAAGTATAGCCAGGGTACGGTTGATACTGATAGTTTGGATTTTGTGAATAGGGACCGAATTGAGGCTGTCCCTGGTACAGTTGATACGTGAATTGCGGCTGACTTGTGACAACTATACTTGTACCAGCTTGTCCCATAGGCATCTGAACCGAAGTCTGAACTGAAGATCCTGACTGAGGTACAGAGACTTAAGGGATTTGCACGGATGCAGGTATAGACGAACTCAGGGTTATAGATAATCCAGAAACAGGTGTTACAGGTTGAACAGACGTAGCAGCAGTTGCAGCAGTTTGAGGAAGAGTCTTAGGTGAACTTGGACTAGCCTGTTGAACAGGACTAGGTGCAGGAGGTTGAATAGTAGGTTGAACAGGTTGTTGAGTTGGACCAGAAATTAAAGGCTATCCAGGTTGATAATGCAACTGCACATTAGGCTGCATAGGCTGTTGATATTGGGACGGATCCCACACCATATTCATTCCGGGGTATTTTCCTGCAGAAGGTTGAACGTAAGGACCATAACCTGGTTGAACGTAGGGTTGATAAGTAAGTGGTACATTTTCGACTCCTTGAATAGATGACTGACTAGAAGGCTGTTGGAAACCTTGAATTGGGTACTGACCTTGAGGTTGATAACCCTGAGGCGCGTACTGAAGCTGGGGTTGATAAGGACCCTGAGGAGCATATTGAGTTTGGGGTTGACCTTGGGGCATGTACTGTCTTGAAGGTTGATATCCTTGAGGTGTGTACTGTCCTTGGGGTTGTCCCCAAAAATAATATGATTCCACAGTTTGTCCTGGGAAAAATCTACCTTGAGGTTTCCCCCCAGGCGGTAACTGACTTCCTGAAGGTTGCCCCCCAGGCGGTAACTGACTACCTTGAGGTTGCCCCCCAGGCGGTAACGGATTTCCGTGTGTTGGCCCTCCAGGCGGTAACTGACTGCCTTGAGGTTGAGGATTCAGAATATTACCAGACATCATAAATATTTTCTCTGCATTCGACGTTTTAGTTTTAACACCATTAAAACCAGATGACAACACTTGTTCGATTGGTTGAGGAGCTGCTCCCGAGAAAGTACCAGACAGAGCCTGATATCCCGAAGGAACAGAAGGATCACTGTGTAAAAATGATTCCAGTGTCTGGGAAAACATGGATGACTCTCCTGCCATAATGGATGGTGGATAGTAACCTCTGGGTGTAGGATGAAATGGAATTCGAGGTGGAGAAAAAGCAAGACCCGGATTCTCTAAAAAATTTGTTAAGGATAGATACCAAGCACTAGTTCGAATAGGGCTGTAGAAAATAGATTCATGCTCCCTAAGATTTAAATATTGAGGGGAGTCGGGAAGAGATATATCTTCGTCTGGATTAGTAAGTTCTTCAATGGAAATAAGACCAGCTGGAAGATCGTCAGTGACGATATTTCTTACCCTAGGTGAACCAAGATCGCTAGAAGTTGGTGAAATAAATCCTGAGGATGTTTCCAAAACAGAAGATTCAGTTTCAGGTTCAGAGATTTCAGGTTCGTCAGCCAGTTCACTGGAAGCAGGAATACTACCAGTAACTTCAGAAACTGAAATCGGTTCTTGAATGTATTCTGTTGTAGGTATTTGATGATCAGGATGGACAACTATGGATGAACTTCCAATTTCTGTTGATCTAATCCTACCACTACTGGATGATACCAGAGCACGAAGCCCTTCAAGCTGACTTGGTGAATATTCAGGGGGTTTCCCTTGTAGTCTCCGGGATTGTCTCGGCAATTCCGCCACGATTAAATATTAACTAATCACATGCAAACAAAGAAAATTTCAATGAAAACACCTAAAGTCTCTAAAGAAACAAACAGCTGAATCACACGCTTAAAAATCTAAGAGTTCAAACCACACAGAAACAGTAACTTTCCGTACTAAAAACACTAGTTGGTGATGAAATCCAACTTAGTAGAAATTTAACACAGAAAGGGTGGTTGGAACAGTTACCCCGACAACCTTCTTAATGAAACAGACTGGCACAAGTTTCCTCACAAAACCATCTCGTGTGAAGAGAACCCCCCAGAGAGTCCAAGTGAGTCTAGTCGACGTCTGCTCCAGGTACAGTGAGATATTTCCTTCACCGTCACCTTAGGAAATAATCTTAAGATAATGGACACTAAGGTTACAAAAAGTAACAAATATAACTGGGGGAACAGTCTACGATCCGATTTCACGCGCAAGGGCAGAGTAGCAAGCTCAATCCCCTTGAAGGCTCCTCGAAATGGTTAATCCGAGGTTTACCGACAAGTGACCCCAGGCTCCTTGACAATGGTTAATCCGAGGTTTACCATTTTTAATACGTGCAAAATCTTATATCTTCCCCAATGAAACATAATTGATTGTCTCAAAGGTTCGGACATGATCTCGTGATTGACTTCTTTAAGAGAAGCTTCCCAGATTATACAAATTACAATTGGATTTATCTCCTACCACAAGATTTGTCTACTTGTTTGTTTTTACTACCTTGGAGAGTTAACTACTCCCTACTCCAAGATACTAGCCTAAGCTATGTTGGTGATAAGAGCCCTAGAAAATAAAAAGATTGCTAGATGAATTTTAATTAAGCGTTACTTTTAAGAGTTGTTCTTTAAGTCAATGGGTGCGGAAATGAAACTTTGATGGTGTGAAATGACTCGATTTCCAAAAGACACTAAAAATGCACCTAAAAATGATAATCAGATTGTTTTCTTTCAATGAAATTCTAATTAAGGAAAAGTTAGAGAATGCAATTCTTTCAATAAACAATTCCTTCTTTAAACGTAAAGAATACTTGAAAGAAAATATTTTTTGTCTTTTCCAACAAATGATCAAAGCTCACAATAAAAATCCATTTACTTTCCAAAAACTTGAAGCTACAAAACAATTTTCCTTCAAAAGAAATCTAGAAATTTTAAAAGCACTCAAAACTACAAACTAATTTCGAGATCTACAAAGTTTAATAGCACTCAAAACTACAAACTTTAATAATCTAAATGAATAAAAGCTCTAAGATTTTTTTGAAGAATGTTTTACTTAGTTGTTCAAAAAACTAAGGATATATTCGTCCAGAATAACAAACAGATCGAAAACACTCAATTATGTTTTTATAAAAAATGAAATTCAAAAACCAATAACAAAGTTCCTTTTCAAAGATTTGCAAAGAAACAGGTAACTCTATTTCTCAATAAAGGATGATTTCACAATCAGGTCAAATCCAGCAAAAAGACCAAAAATACCAAGGTAATCTGAGGTACTTCTCAGTGTCAAATAGCTACAAAGACGAAGTGAAATGCAATCCAAAATGCAAAGCTTCTAGAAAATCATCAAAACACCAATACTGCTGAGATTTATTAATAGAAAGCTTTTGACAGAAACAATCATCAATCTGGGCAGAAAACAAAAACTGAAAATAAAAATAAAAATGAACCTAAGAAAGGAACCTGAATTTTTTCAAAACTTTAACAGGGTCCACAGGCTCCAAGATATCACAGGTGTGGTCCCACACTGTTCACACAGGAAAAGAGCGAAAATGCCCGCACTGTGAAAACAAGGTAAAGTGTTGTCCCAGGAAAAACTAGAGAAAAACTTAAAGGATTTCAAAATTTTCAAAAATAGAGAAAACCTAAGCTGCCCAGGCAGATGTCAATCAATCAAAAACCAAGAAAACCGTTTCCTCAAATCAAAATAAAAGAGAACCAAAAACAACAAGTTCTTTCCCCAGTGGAGTCGCCAATTTGTTGTATGGATCAATCCGTCTTGCGGACAAGACCGATATCCCTAGTACTAAAATTATCTAGCAACAAATAGCCAAACATAATAATCTTTCTCTAAGCATGTAAGGTTTAGAAAAAGTTCTATAGAGGTGTAAAAGACTTACCGTTTGTCCAGTGCTTGTTTGAAGTCGTTGTTGTCCCTCGCGCGCTTGAAGGAGTTTACCTCATAAACCTGCAGTCACAAAAAAGCAAAGTATTACATAGCACCTGTATAGAAATCATCATAAACCATGCTTATCATAGTGATCATGGAATCTATGAAATAAACCATTGATTGAAATCTTATTGAGAAAAATGAGTATATTTGTATTAATTTCAAAAGAAGAAAATCCTTACAACCTAAGCCTTGATGTTGCACAGGACTTTCCAGGTACTGAAGCAGGAGTCTCCTTTACTTTGATAAGCTCTGCACTCCTCCAACTAAGACAAATAGAGGTATGTAATCTCTCCTCACAAAAGTCTTAGTTAACTGAGTCTAAATCTCAACAGCACTTAACTTCAAATATTCTAAAAGCTTGAACTCCCTTTGAGGCTACCCAATGCCTCTTTTTATAGTGGAAAAGAGGAGGTTTTATGTTCCAAGTATGAAGGGATAGAATCCTCCTTCAAAGGGATAAGCTCCTCACATCAAGGGGTTAGCTCCATAAGGTAAGGGATTCATGCACCTCACAAGAGCGGTTCTGCCACCGCAAAATCCATTCTAGAAGCTTCCAAATTTTACTTTAATTGAGCTTTTTGGGATTTACTTGCGCCTTTTTGATCTTACAGGGGTCTGCACCTATAACAAAGATAAAGTGCGTTCAGGTATGCAGGATAGCTGAATATTGGGTGAGGGACCGCAGGCAAGATAGCCAAAAAGTGCGACACCAAAGTTTAGGAGACTTTTAGGAACTTTTTCTGATTTTCAAGGCTTGACATGAGGAACTAATATGTTAGACTTGCAAAATGGGGAAGTATGAGTAATAATGAGCTCATACACATAGCAGAATGTCAGGATGACAATTTTCAGTGTAAAAATCCTCACTGCCACTGATTATTTTACCAAGTGGATAGAAGCCATACCTTCTAGGAATGCTACTGACTCTGTCATTATCAAGTTCCTTCAAACCAACATACTATCCAGATTTGGTTGTCCTAGAAAAATTATCACAGATAATGCTACTACTTTCAAGTCTAAAAGAATGGTTGAATTCTGCTATAAATATCATATCACATTGGGTCATTCTACTGCCTACTATCCCCAAGGAAATGGATTAGCTGAATCCTCCAACAAAAGTCTTGTCAATATTATCAAAAGACTGTTGGGGCAGAATCAGAAATCATGGCATAGTAAGCTTATTCATGCTTTATGGGCTGACAGATTAACTACTAATAAATCTGTAAATATGTCCCCCTATCAGTTGGTTTATGGCATGAATGCAATTTTCCCAACATCCCGAGGAGTTCTAGTCATGAAACTCTTTCAAGAAGTAAAAACTGAAGAGAATGATATGTAGAGAAGGATAAATTAGACCATTCATTTACAGCAGTCCAGAGAGGAAGTTTACAAGAGAACACAAACAGTCCAAGAAAGCATCAAGAAATTATTTGATAGAAGGAACAAAGCAAATGACTTCCAAGTTGGAAATGTAGTTCTAAAATGGGATTCCAAAAGGGAAGAGAAAGGGAAACATGGTAAATTCGAAAATATGTGGAAGGGGCCCTACATTATTCATTCCACAAGAGGCCACAATGCATTTTTCTTGCAGGAGCTGAATGGAGAAGAGGTGTTTGGAGGTCCTGTCAATGGAAAGATGCTCAAACACTATTTCTGTCAAGAATCTTAGTTTCCGAGTTTTCCATCCATTGTACATACCATTGCATGAGAAAAATAAAAAAATACAAAAAACAATAGAAAAGAGAAAAGAGGGCAGATGAAAAGAAGAAAGGTACAGCCCCATACCCAAAAAAGAGAAATTTTGAAAGTGTGCCAATCCAAATGCCACTACTGATTCAAAAACGATATAATGTTCAGTCATCTAGCCTAATCATGGTTGTACATACTTTAAATTTATGTTGATAGGTTAGTAGAAACGTTGATGATAAAATTATTATAGACTGAACTTATCCAAAGAAAGGTAGATTAGGAGATTGAAAAGATATTAGTTCCACATGCTCAAAATAGAACCAAAGAGATAGATAAGGATGCCTTTCAAAAGACAAATCATGGCCTTGTCTTTTTGATTTAATTTTTATACAAAATAATGTTTGTGTGCAGCTTGTTCAGAATTCCACAACCATGGTTGATCAGACTGCCTAATCCTGATTTGAACCATGCTTTAAATTTCCATGTCAATAGATAGAGAATCAAGATTGCCAAACTGTTTAATCTTGGAAAATCAGTTAGTATAGGTAGAAAATAAAAGATTTCAACCGTCTAATACGAACTCTGGGAAGAAATAAGGATAGGACTAGATAGTTTATTTTTCTATTTTCAAAAATAAAATGTCAAAGGAGTTTGCTAGTTCAAATGCGCTCGAAAAGAAGAAAAAAAATGCTAGGATAAGTAGGATTGGGTAGGTAGTGATGCTGTTTAAAAGAGAATACATGCTGCAAGTTGCTGAAAAATTATCAGATCCAAAGAAAATCAGAAAATGAAAGGAAAGAGATTCTGCCCTGTTAGGTCCCTGTAATCAGCAATATTGGCAAAGTCCGATCGCAGGGAGAAACATCGTTTCAACCACTTTGGGATTCTAGGATCTAGCCCTCCTGAATCCAGAGAGGGATCTCTCCAATAAGTGCAAAGATGGATTTGTCTTTGAAGTTTGGGTAATGATATTAGGCTAGTTATGAAGGCCAAGGGTTTTGTTTGTTTTTTGGATGGTTGAGCATGATTACTGTCTGAGGTGGAGAGTTCTAAATGCAAAGAGTTTCAAAGGTGTGAAGTTGCAAGCAAATAGAACAAGCTTTGGCCAGGAAGGTAGATAATTGCAGGTTTTAGTCCATTGGGCTATGGAGTCATAATAGGGTTTAATTGGAATAGCAAGAGGCAAGAGTGGTCCATGGGGCATGTCATCTATGTCTAAGGATCTCTTTAAAGTTTGATTTATGGAATGAAATGATACAACAAGAAGGGGAAATTAAACAGATGAAGAACAAAGAGCAGTCCAGGATCTGGTAAGTACTTTTAAACTAGCCAGCCTTTGACACACACTTAAGAAAAACATGAAAGCAAACTAGGATCTAGTAAGTACTTCTAAACTAGCCAGCCTTTGATACACTTTCAATAGAGAACATATAAAAACAAAATGGAAACTTGAAGGCAACTGTTGGAGTAGAAACTAGCGGGCCGGGCTCACCACAAATCCTCTCCTAGCTCTGCTTTACTTGGTCACTTTCAAGACAATCACAAAGATAACACAGAATGGCCTAAGATCTGTTAAGTACTTATAAACTAGCCAGCTTTTAACACATTCCAAGGGAAACATTCAGATAGTTTTGAAGATAAAATTAGGACCAGGGCTCACCATATCTTCCTCAGTTCATCTTCACTTAACATATACCAAAAATAACATTTAAGAATAACATTCAGCTAAGACAATAAGACGAGAGAACGCTAGCATTCCTATGCTTAAACTGAATTAAACCATTCCTAAATTACATAGGTTAGAAGAAAACATGAATATAAAGATTTTCAGTCAGAGAAGGGTATTGATATACAGTAGGTCCTAACTCCATGCATGTTGTTCTTTATAAGAGAAGATGAAACATAGTGAAAATAGAAACAAAATAACAAGTTACAATTAGAAAAACATCACCGTCAACATAGACCAGGATCCCATAAATCAGCTTGTATTGATGCTCCAAACCAGTTACAGCGTTAAGTCCAATGCTTTAGTTTAGCAATCATTTGCTCATCTCAACCTAACTTATCTATCACAAGTAGAGCTCCAAGAGCCAGTGAATACTATTTACAATCAGAAGTTTCCAGCTCAATTACATTTCAATGTTCAGCAACTACATCAACCAACCCCTCACTCATCTTCTGCAGTAGTATTTATAGAAGAATGAGGAGGTGAGATCTGTTAAAAGATCTCCAATTACAATTAATACAAACTTAATGGCTTCTCGGCCTTTGGGGGGCTTGATGAAGAAACTTACATAGGTGTCTTCTGTATTAAATGGTTTACATAAAGATAAAAGCTCGGTGGGAGATTTCATTGACCTTTGAAGCTCTGTGTCATGTTGAATTAATTCTGCAGATATTTTTGCACTTAGTCTTCTGGCTGAATTAACTCTTTGGTGGTTGTGAGGCAGATATTTGATCTTCATCAATAACTTGGGCCTTTGATTGAATACTTTGAGTCACAGGTGGCATTTCGGTAGTTGGGGGGAATAAATTTGCCTCAGCTGGGGCGGTGGAGGCCGTTGTGTCTGATAAACCTTTATGATTTCTCCTTTAGTTGTGTTTCTAATCAGGGATTAGGCTTTTGATAAACCATCTTAGACGTAATCCCTGAAGATCTGTCTTCAATCTTCTGTTCTGATAAAATTTTTCTTTAGCACTGATACTCTCTGACTGTGCTCGATTCATGGTTTTTTGTTGGTGTGCAGGGCTGCGTAGGGTTATGTGGCATCAATGTTTCATGAATGATTGATGAAACGTGGAGATTCTTTCTGTGCATAGTTTCCTCTGGTGAATCGAAGGCGGGAGGATCGTCACCCTCTGCCTCTGAATTTTCTTCGAACATATCGGAAAAAAATCATTTGAACCCTGCAAAATACAAAAAATGTTACGAAATCCTGCATGTATAGGTTATATTGCTTCAGAGGACATGTGGGGGGAGCGTGGTCGTTGGATGACATCATCCAACGGTTGAGAATGATTAGAGGGGGTCAAAAGGAATCGGGGAGGAGTTAAAACGGAGCCGTCGATCGCACAGAGATCGACGGTCAGGAGTGGAAGAAAAAATTCAAAGTGGAAAATGTTGACTAGGCGACGAATCAGGGCGATGAAATATGGGCCATCAATCTCCAAATCAGATCGACGACGGTGATTCTTTAATGACTACATCGTATCCTGGTTAACTATCAGGCTTCTTTGGTGAGCGGCCTCAGATCGGACAGTGGACATCAATATTGCGCGGGGTCCACGTCCGAACTTTAACATGAGATGAACGGCGGTTTAGTGAACAGTGCTCAGGCCACGCGTCAAACGGTGTATGGAATCGCTACAAAATGAAAGAAAACCACCCCTCTCTTAAAAGCGGTGCGATGGATACTGCGTGGTTTTGTAACGGTGAGTGGTTGGCGGGGACCACCGGGGCAATGGATTGTGCGCCATTGATTTGGAATTTTGCTGATCCAGGTGGATATCGGTGGCCTCCCACCTATTCCATTTGGACCCGCAGCATTAATTCTTTCAGTTTTTCAGCTTCAGCACAGCTTACTATTTATAGCAGGTTTTCGGGTCCTGCACACCCTGAGCCGTTTTGGGGCATTAATAATCCAGGTGGATATTGGTGGCCACCCATCGAGTCCATTTGAACCCCCACCATCAGTTATTTCGGTTTGTAAGTTTCGGCACAACTTACTATTTTTAGCAGTTTTTCGGGTCTTAAACTTCTAGAGCCGTTTTGAGGCCCTAAACGACGTTTTTTGGGAAAACGGAGAGCAACATGGGTCCATGGACCGATGTTGCTCGTTCAAAAGTTGTACTCCTCGGATAGATCTTTCTAACGAGCTATTGAGTGCGTCAAACGGAGATCGGATGCCAAAGTTACGTCCCCGGGAAGTTGAACCACCAATTTACCCAAACGGGGCCCACAGTTTTGGCGCTTCATCTCCTACGGTTAGGGTTTTGGACGTTTCGGATTCTGCATTGTTTCTCAACAATAAATAGGCCCTCGAGCCTCATTGTAAGACAGTTCAGGGGGCTGGGAGCCGATACATCTCTTCTCAGAGATAAGCGCTACCAATTCCCTAGCTCGCCGCATCTCCATCATGTCTGCATTGTAACACAGTTCAGGGGCTGGTAGCCGCCACATCTCTTCTTAGGGATACGCTGCCAGTACCCTAGCTCATCTATTTCCATTATGTCTGTAATAGGCCTGCGAGCCTCAATGTAACACAGTTTAGAGGCCTTCGTACGCTACATCTCTTCTCAGAGATACGCTACCAGCGCCCTAGCTTATTTCCATTATGTTTGTAAGCTATTGCAGTCATTCTTTTATTAATAAAATGAAGCATTATTTCCGCTGCATCTCTGTATCGATGGTTATATCTGTATTCTGTTGCGTTCCTGCATAAAATCTGGATCATTTGCACTGGCAGAAAAGTTTATAATATAATAAACATCGAAAAATCAATATAAACAAAGGTTTATACTTTGGGGCGGAAAATTTATTTTCGATAAGGTTTGGAGCCTCACTGTGGGGCTGCGGGTTATATGGAAAACCATATGTCCGGGGATTAAATACGAGGGGGTAATCGCAATCAGGCAACACAATAAGCGCTCAGAAGGCTGGCACTTGGTTCTAGCACCAAGACGCATGGAGGGAAAGGGTTAAAGACTTAGCCCAAGGGGGCTTAAGTCTATCATATATAAAAAGCATGATTTTCATGGATTTTCAATGATTTTCAAAGGTTTTGAGGGTTCCGATAAGGCAAAGAAGGAGTCTTTAAACCTTATCAAAGGGTTTTTGATGAAGGGAAAAAGGTGAAAAACATGAAAATGAAGGATTTCATGGGAAAAGGGAAGGCAAAGATGAGGTTAGTTTTGGAAGAAGGGGGAAAAGGAAAATGGTGCTTGCAGCAGTATTCTTTCTTGGGAATCAACAAGATTTCTGAGTGAAGAATGGGCACAGCAGTGAAGATTGGGACAGAGGCATGAGGCCTTCAAGAGTCTTCAAGAGCCAACACTTTTTTCCATAAAAATTTGTTCCTTGAAGGCTCCAAACAGTTTTAGCCACCTTTTGGTATAACAAATTTTATAGGTGGCTAACATGCCCAATGGATAAGCCACCGGTCTTCTGAAATCCAGAGATTGATAAACTGGAGGTTCTGGACACCTAAAAGGATAGTTGTCCTCCCCAAGTGGAGCCACTGTTAGCCATCTATAAATTTTGTATACCTAATGATGGCTAAATATCCTTACAAGTTTGCAAGAAACAACATTTTATGAAAATATTGTGATTTCTTGAAACCTCACTGTGTTCGTTATCCCCAAGAATTCATTTCACTGAAAAATCTTCATCTATTCCAAGTAGCCCCGCTGATTCACAAAGAAAACTGCCTTCAAACTTGTAATCCTCATCATTTCTCCATTTCAAAATGTGTCCTTCATTTCCCCCCATTTTTCCCTCAATTTCCCTTCAATTATCCTTCACTTCCTCAAAATCCCCTTTTAAACCTTATAAACCCTATTTATTTGGTTTTAAACCCCCTTTTTCACTCTATCGGAACCCTCAAAAACCCTAAAAAAACCTCACTTCGGCCTATTTTCCGCTCATTTTAACCTTAGGGCTTAAGTGCCTTTCGGCTTAGCCCTAGCCCTTTTCCGCTAGGAGACCGAGGCCCACGACTGTCGGCCGAAGTCTTAAGTCCCCATTGGCCATCGCACTTCGGCGTTTCCCGTTTCTGCTTTACCAAACCTCCGCCGATGGATTCGTGACCGTCGATCTCCCCTAGATCAGACGATCTGCGCTTCATCGCAAACCACAACGGGTCAATTCCGCCAACCCATTTCTCCACCGATGGTTCTTGCCAATGGACTCCTGACCGTCGATCTCTCCCAATTCAGATGGCCATCGCACTTCGATGTGTCCAAGTTCTCACCTCCCAGAATTTTTTTTTCCGTCGATGGCCGATCCCTCGAGCAAATCCCCATCGTTGATCCTGTTTAACATCTAAAGGCTCTCGCTCCATCGGCCATCGCATTTTGTTACTTCCCGTCTCCTTTCCCCGATGGTTCTTCCCCGCCGATGGATTCCTGACCGTTGATCTCTCCCAGATCGGACGGATGTTTTTTGCTTTTTCCCATCGGCATTTCGGCTTTTCGCCGGTCCCAGTGACTTTTTTTCCTTTAAAAAGTGTTCACCGCCGAAAAATTTTCTCCGCTATAGCTCTCCCCTTGCATAAATCTCCACCGTCCGATCAACCCAGATCTATGGTGCAGATTCACTACGGGGGCACCCAACCCTGAGATCTCTCTGTACCCCCCAGTCCCCCCGCGGTTAATCTGCACCGTTGGTCTCATCACGATCCAACAGCCAGCGGGTCACCTCCTTGTTCTCCCCCTTGTACCTCCTTGGTTGCCCCGTAATAGATCCCAACCGCTGATCTCGTTAATCCAACGGTCAACGCTTCATCGCTATTCATTTTTTCACTTGCCCATATGTTATATATTGCACATCCCACGATGAATCCCCACTGTTGATCCTCTTGATCCAACAGTGAGCGCTCAATCGCATTTTTCACCCACCTTCTCGCCCATCCGGTGTTCATGCGAAATTGCGATGTAATCCTAACCGTTGATCTTCCCGATCCAACGGTCGTCGTTGTTTCGCCTTTTCGTTGAGTTTTTTGACCATATGTGATCCGTGCGAGATCACGATCAGATCTTTACCGTTGATCATCCAGATTTGACGGTCCATATTCACTCTCACGCCCATTACAACAAAACCTTTCAACACCTCATTTCAACGCGAAAAAAGCGGTTTTGGCTTGAACAGGTGTCGTCCATCTAGCCGTATCGCGTCCAACAAGGGCCTTACCGCTTACCACCCAGATCGCACGCGAAAACCGCTAGTTTTCCCCCAAAACCACCTTCACCATTCTGCGCCATTAATCAAAATTCATTCTGGTTTCTTCTAATTCCGCCATGGATTTCCCCTTCTGCACTTTCTCCCTCCTCTGTAATCGCTCCCAAACCCTCCATATAGCCTTTGAAAGTAGTTAAACCCAAAGAACACAAGTTTTATTTAATTGTTTATTGTTTAGTTGTAGGTTTTCATGGCGGTTTAATGTTGAAGCCGTCCCACAGCAAAATTGTTGCAGAGAGCCTCAGGATGAAGATCCTTGGATCCAATATGCAGAAAGAGGATCTTCAGGGTTTGTTCAGTACTCAACTAATGTCTCATGAGCATTGGTTGAATGAAACCCTCCACCGCAACAACAAAAGACACCTGTGCAAACAAAGAAAACAGTGATTAAAGATTAAAAGAAGATTAAAAGGTTAAAAACACAGTTAAAAACAGATGAAACAAAAGTTTAAAGAAGTTCAAAAAGTGTTAAAAGCGGCATGATGAGTTATGAAAGCTAAAGTAGAGTCAGGCCATAAACACAGTTTAAATGATTAAATTAAGGAAAGTCGGGCTAAAAAGCCTTAGATACATCAAAAGGAAGTAGTTATTCACTCAGAATATCTAAAAGCCACCCGTAGCCTACTTTCTCCCTGCAAAGACAAATTGACAGTTATTACATAGTTTAAAAGATATTTTAATCTGTCAGGACAGTTATTGTAAAGATAAGAATAAACCTTGAAAGTCAATCTTTTCTCCTATCTTTCTATTAGAAGTTAAGATATAGTTATTAAAACAAAGAAGTAGTTGCACCTATTTTTGTATTCTGCCTTGCATAGTTTTCAAGGCTAGAAATGCATTTACTCTGTAATTAATAACATTTTGAACCCTAGATCAATTCCACCTCCTCATTTGCAGCATAAATACTGTATTGGAACTCATTGTAAAGTTGGTATTTGATGACTCTTTGAAGTAATACATAGTTCTGCTGAAGTTGAAAGAAAATTAATGTTCTGGAACCTGTGGATGTTTTGACCTGTTTGTTGATGGAGAAAGCTCTGTCATTGGATCCCTGAACTTGGATGTTGGTGAAGTACTCTAAATCTGTTATTTTTATTTCCTATTCCATTATGTTTCACCATTCTCTGTTGCAGTAGAGTAAAAAGTTTAGACTAAGAAATGTCTTTTGAAATCACCTTAGTTATGTTTACTCTTCACCACCTTAATTTTTTCTTCTGCTGAGGCATTCTAGAGAATTCTTAATTTCTCTCTTGAACCCTTATGCTTGTTTATTTCATAAATAGTTCAATATAGTTGGCCTCAAGAATGATTTATGGTTTTCCCTGCTTACTTGCTGCCACTTGAAAGTTGTTTCTGAAGTCTCCCTTTAAAGTACCATTGTTTACAGTCTGCCAAAGAGGTATGTTTTGATCATAACCTTTGTTCTTGCCAAGATAATTGTTTTGAAGGTATTTATAATTGTAATCAGAGATTTCTAGGTGTTCCCTCTTCAATGATACAATTATTTGTGAATCTTTTATGTTTTCTTATCCTTGAAAGTGAAATCTTTGGATGAAATAGAGCGTTCCTCGACTCCTAGATTTTATTTGAAAAATTTGTCTTGAAATTGTTATTTGCTGAAGTATGGTTTCTAGAATTTATGATTAGTTCTGTCTATGGAATGCCTCTTCATGTTTAGATAAGGTTTTAAGTCCCTTTGTTGAGAAGTACATATAATTAAGGATTCTTAATTGCCCATAGTTCTACTTTTCATTCTAAACCTTTGATGTCCATTTCATTTCACCTGAAAGACCTTGTAGATCCACTAGCCAAGTTAGATTTTCCCTTTGATATCCCTGATTCATCTACAAACTTGTTACAATTTCCACTTGACTCCATTGCCCAATGACTTACAGATTTCCCTTTTCTATCTATGCTGCCTAGGTCATCATGCCCAACCAAACAATCAAACAACTCATGCTTCATAACTAGCCTAAAATCGACCCTTACAAGCAAACAAGCTCACATCATTGCAAATAATTGAGAGATCCCTCTCTGAGACTAGGAAGGCTAGGTCCTAGAGCTTTAAATACTGGTTTTGATGTTTCCCTGTCACTTGGTATGCCAATCTTCCAAATCACAGGACTACAACATAGTGACGATCACGGTGGGACCCCTGAGTACATTTTAGCTTGACAAACTATTATAGGCTCTTTAGTCCTCCAGTTACTACAGAAGATCAGCTAGATAAGCCATAGAGTAGACTCTGTTTGTTTCACCACCTTAGCTAAGTGTTGAATCAGGTATAGGACACTCTCACAACCATAGAACTAAAAAAACTTAGAAAACCCAAAAACATTTTAGATTGGTTTTCAAATAAATCATTGGTGGTCGACCATAAAACATTTTACCTTCAGAAAATCTAAAAATTTCCACCTGGCGACTCCACTAGCCCCAGTAGGCCTATTACTCCTCTAAACCTCCAAATTTCCCTAGGATTGTGTTAACCTACCCTAAGGAAGTTTAGAAACATAGTCCCCTATTATAGAAATCACCGTGAGAGGAAAATAGTCCTAAAAACCTCAGCCTCTCTAAATTTTGGAAACTGAAATCTGGCTTCACATAGGGTCAATACTAGATCCCATCCAAATGCTAACCCTCCTACCATAGTTGACAATCCAGAAAGGATTTTATGGAAAACTTCTAGATCTGGAAAACCAACTACTGATAGGACCATCCCAAGAACAAGAACTGTCCCTAAAAATCTCACAGTCTTGAAAGATCCTCACTTTGACTTACCTCACACAAAGAACATATTTAGAAATAAGTCTCAAAGTGATTTAAACCAAGATAATTTTGAAACCACAGATTTGCAATATAGCTTTAGGAGAGAAGCTTCACCTTCTACTCCACCTGATTCTCAGCTTCTCCATCATTTCAGCTCCTTCCATAACAGATTTGATCATCATCAGTTTGCTTGCCCAAGTGTTTCTTCTACTCCTGTACACACATACACTATTCAAATCACTCCAACTCAGCCCATTTTCCCTCTTTTAAATCCACCTATTGTAAATCCCCCATTATTTCCTATCATGGCAGCATGGTATGCTCCACTAGTGTTACCACAACCTCTGGTTCCCTTACCCAATGATTATCAATCCAAAATTCCCCATTTCACTGGAAATGAACCTACTACTACCCAACAACATGTAGATAAAATGAATGATTATTTTGATTACATGAAAATAGAAGAAGAGACCATTAAGATGAGAATCTTTGCCCAAAGTTTAGGAGGAGAAGCCAAGAAATGGTTTAAGGGTTTAACTCCTAATAGCATAAATGGTCTCCCTTCATTATATCAAACATTCATAAACAAATGGGAAATTAGAAAGAAACCTCTCCAAATCCTTGCAGAATATACCAACCTCAAAAGAAACATTGGGGAAAGTGTCCAAGACTATTGCACTAGATTCAATAGTGTTTACAATGTGCTTCCCCCAGACATGAAACCTCCACTAGGCCTAGCCTTAGCTAAATTACCAGAGGGTTTTGATCCTGAAATGGCCTACCAGCTAAGAGAAAGAGACCCCTCAACTTTAGAAGATATGCAGAGGGGAGGCTTAGGTGTAGAAGCAAATCTGATTGAGAAAAGAGCTAGGTTGAAAGCAGAAAAAAGAGTTACATATAAGGATGAAACAATGGCATCAACCTCATCATCTGATGCCAAAATTGAAAAATTAGTAAGGGTAATGGAGAGGATGCTTGAAAAGATAAATCTGAATGATAGAATTCCTACTAGAGAAAACCAAACAACCACCAAAACAGAAATAGAAACCCAAATTTCAGAAGAGACCCTAATCAAGATAGGCAAAAAGAAAATGACCAACAGATTAGGCCTCCCTTTCAACAAAACTATGTTGATCAAGAAGAAGAAAGGGAAGTTGAAAGGTTGGAAGAAAATCATGTAAACTTGATATGATCTGACAGTAAGACAGATGTTTTTCTCACTGAAGAAGAACAATGATTCTTCTCCTCAGAACAAATTGAAAACAACCATGAATATTCCGAAGATTACAGATTGGGGTTTGAAAATGCAATCATGGAGGTACACAAACAATATAATCTTAGAAGAAAAGGGAGCCCAGAGATTTCTAATGACAAAAACACTAGTACTACTGTTAGGAAAACTTCAGAAAATCGGCCTAAGAAGACAACCAGTAACACCAACACTATGGCCAAGAAAAATAATCTAAATAAAGACAAAAACAGTCAGCGTTGAAAAAAGTTGCCTTAGTACTTCTGCTAGTGATCCTAACAAATCTGTCCCAAATAACAGTCCAAATAAAGTTCAGTAGATCAGAATTGTTGAAAGAGTTGTAAATGACAAAAAAGATGTAAATATGTCAAGAACAATAGTTCCTTTCAGCCTTGAAGGGGAAATTGCCAAGATCAAAATCACCATACCCTTAGCTGAACTAGTAACTCAGGATGTGTACAAAAATCAAGTTTTGAAAGCTTTGAATATAGGTAGTGACACTGATACTTTAAACTTGACAGATTATAAACCATAATTATTATTTGGTCCTGAAGTTGAAGGAAAATACCAAGAAGGGGTTGTCCTTGCCTTCTATGTCAGCCTGAATATACATTATAAAATCTTGTACAATGCCATGTTAGACTCTGGAGCTTCACATAACCTTATGCCCAAAGTAGTAATGGAAAACTTAGGCTTGGAAATTACTAAACCATATAAAGACTTGTATTCCTTTGATTCAAGCAGGGTCAAATGCTTGGGCCTAATCAAAGATTTATGTGTCAATTTGGCACAGAATCCTGCTAAAGGTCTAGTCATGGAAATAGTAGTAGCTAAAATTCCCTTAAGTATGGCATGCTTTTATCTAGATCATGGGGAGCCAAACTTCAGGGGAGCCTTCAAATGGACATGTCCTATGCCACCATCCCAGTGTTTAACCAAACCAGAAGACTATACAGGGAGTCTCATATGAAATACATGGTGAGCAAAATAGATAGGCCAAACAAGAATCCTATGTATTCCATCCATTCAAACTTAGATTCATTTATCTTATTTAATGAAGATGAAATTAGTCAATAGGAAAAATGAAATAAAGAAGAAGTCAGTCCACCAGAATAGTCAAATCTGTACTCCATTCAATTACAAAACAACCCAAACTTCAGCAGCCTTCAGCAGTAAAAACAAAATGAAAATGAGACAAAAACACCTTGGAGAATGAGCTTTGACGGCTCTTGTAGCAGAACGAGTGTAGGGGCAGGTGTGTGGATACACCATACAAACCAAGGATATTCCTATAAACTAGATTTTCCATGCACAAACAACATTGCTGAATATGAAGCCCTCCTCCTTGGCCTACATTTGCTCAAAGATTTAGAAGCCAAGAAAATATCAGTCCAAGGAGATTCCGAGCTAATAATTAGACAAATTAAAGGGGAATATTCAAATAAGAACCCAAGACTCAGAGAATATAAGAATGCCGCCCTTGATCTCCTATTTTTTTTTGAAAAATATGAACTCATTTTCATCCCAAGAGCTCAAAATCATCTAGAAAATGAACTTGCCTTTGCTGCTAGTAATTGCCAAATACCACAGATAAATGAAAAATTTAATATAAAGATAAAAAAAAGACCTGCTGTACCTGACAATTAAGACTATTGGTAAGTGTTTGAAGATGACAAACACATAGATGATTTCCTACAATCAAGGAATGATTTTCTATACCAACACCAAACATCAATCATGAAGAAAACTGTTTAAAACAAGAACAAATCCCTGAAACAGAGCTGCCATTTTCTGCTAATATAAATCAATTTGAACATCTTTTTAAGGTAGAAATAGTTGACAATACAGACCAAAAGGACCTGGAAGTTTTACAATGTAAAAATGATACAATTCTGAGAGGTCTTACACCATTAGAGCACCTTTTTGATTTCAATGATGTAGCCAAAGAACCAAGAATGGAGCCTATAGAAACAAATGTAGAAGAACATAACATAGGCATCCTTGAAGAACCCAAAATGATCAAGCTATCTAGCACTCTCCCATCTCATATCAAACAGAAATACATAGAACTTTTCAAAGAATTTGGAGATGTGTTTGCATGGGGATACAAGGATCTAAAATCATATGATACTAGCATCATTCAACACAAAATTCCTCTTAAGAAAAATCAGAAACCTTTCAAAAAAAAAAAACTCAGAAGGATAAACCCTGTTTTATTGCCTTTAGTCGAGAAAGAAATCAAGAAAATGTATGATGGTGGGATCATAGTTCCCCTCAGATATTCAGAATGGGTTTCCAACTTAGTATCTGTCAGGAAAAGGACTGGGGAAATTAGTCTCTGCATTGATTTCAGAAATCTAAATAGAGCCTCCCTTAAAGATAACTATCCCTTGCCAAAAATGGATCATATACTTCAAAGGGTGGTTGGGTCTAAAAGAATTTCACTGTTGGATGGGTTCTCAGGTTTTAGTACTCCAAAGTGACCAACATAAAACTGCTTTTACTACACCTTGGGGCACATTCATGTATGTCAAAATGTCATTTGGTTTGATGAATGCAGGGGCCACCTTCCAAAGGGCCATGGATATAGCCTTCTCAGAAGACATAGGCTATTTTATAATCATATACCTTGATGGCATTACTATTTTCTCTAAAACTGATGAAGAACACTTGACTCATTTAAGAAAAGTTTTCGAGAAATGTAGGAAATATGGCTTATCTTTGAATCCCAAAAAGACACTCTTTGGTCTCCAAGAAGGAAAACTTCTTGGCCACATAATTTCTGAAGAGGGAATCAAAGTAGACCTTAAAAGGATTCATGGCATATTGAAGATCAGCCATCCTAGAAACCTCAAAGAATTACAATCTTTCATTGGGAAGATAAATTTTTTGAGGAGGTTCATCCCCAAACTTGCTGAACTATTAAGAAATATTACAAAAATTCTTAAGAAACAGATAGGTGTTAAATGGACAATACAAGCTAAATAATCATTTGAACTAGTGAAACAAGCTCTCACTTAAACACTAGTTCTTATCAGTCCTGATTTCACCAAAGATTTCTATATCTTTTCTTTTGCATCAGAACATACAATAACTGCAGTATTACTGCAAAAGAATAACATGGGGCAAGAACAACCAATATCATTTTTCAGTAGGGCCTTAAGAGATGCTCCACTCAAGTATAACATCATGGAGAAACAAGCTTTAGCCTTGGTAAAAGCATTGAAGGACTTTAGAGTTTATATTTTGCATTCTCATATCATTGCTTTTGCCCCACACACAGTTGTCAAGGATATTCCAAGTCAAGACCCTGATGGTAAAAGGGGAAAATGGATTGTTGTTATTTTAGAATATGACTTAGAAATCAGGCCCACTAAACTAATCAAAAGGCGGGGATTAGCAAAACTCATGGCCGAGTCAAAATTCCAAGCACTAGAAATGAATATGGTTGATATTTTAGAAGAAACAGAAGAATTCACAGCTCCATCTATTGAAGAAACTTTTGTGAATTCACCTTGGTATGCTGATATCATATATGTGCTGCTTTATCTGAATACCCCTTCTCTGTCTAAAACTAAAGCTAGATTCTTGAAACAGAAGGCTTTAACTTATTGCATATTAGATGGGGTTTTATATTGGAAGAATGTTGTTGGAATATTGCTTAAATGTTTGCTTGAGATTGATGCAGGAAGAATCATGCATGAGCCGCATGAGGGAGAATGTGGAGGACATATTTACTGGAAGACTACAGTAAATAAAATCCTCAGATCTGGTTACTATTGGCCCACCCCTTTCCCAGACACTCAGAAACTTGTCATGTCTTGCCATAAGTGTCAAATTTTTTATGGCAAGAGAAAACTCCTACCTTTACCTTTACATCCCATCAGTGTTGAGGCGCTATTTCAACAATGGGGCTTGGACTTCATTGGGGAAATTCACCCATCTTCTTCAGCTCAACATAAGTGGATCCTCACTGCCACTGATTATTTTACCAAGTGGATAGAAGCCATACCTTCTAGGAATGCTACTGACTCTGTCATTATCAAGTTCCTTCAAACCAACGTACTATCCATATTTGGTTGTCCTAGAAAAATGATCACAGATAATGCCGCTGCTTACAAGTCTAAAAGAATGGTTGACTTCTGCTATAAATATCATATCACATTTGGTCATTCTACTGCCTACTATCCCAAAGGAAATGGATTAGCTGAATCATCCAACAAAAGTCTTGTCAATATTATCAAAAGACTGTTGGAGCAGAATCAGAAATCATGGCATAGTAAGCTTATTCATGCTTTATGGGCTGACAGATTAACTACGAAGAAATCTATAAATATGTCCCCCTATCAGCTGGTTTATGGCATGGATGCAATTTTCCCAACATCCCTAGGAGTTCCAGTCATGAAACTCCTTCAAGAAGTACAAACTGAAGAGAATGATATGCAGAGAAGGATAAATCAGACCATTCATTTACAGCAGTCCAGAGAGGTGTCACTATGACTTGGAAGCAGGTCCAAAAGCATCAAGAAATTATTTGATAGAAGGACCAAAGCAAATGACTTCCAAGTTGGAAATGTAGTTCTAAAATGGGATTCCAAAAGGGAAGGGAAAGGGAAACATGGTAAATTTGAAAATCTGTGGAAGGGGCCCTACATTATTCATTCCATAAGGGGCCACAATGCATTTTTATTGCAGGAGATGAATGGAGAAGAGGTGCTTGGAGGTCCTGTCAATGGCAGGATGCTCAAACACTATTTATGTCAAGAATCTTAGTTTCAGAGTTTTTCATCCATTGTACATACCATTGCATGAGAAAAATGAAAAAATACAAAAAACAATAGAAAAGAGAAAAGAGGGCAGATGAAAAGAAGAAAGGTATAGCCCCATACCCAACAAAGAGAAATTCTGAAAGTGTGCCAATCCAAATGCCGCTACTGATTCAAAAACGATATAATGTTCAGTCATCTAGCCTAATCATGGTTGTACATACTTTAAATTTATGTTGATAGGTGATTAGAAACGTTGATTGATAAAATTATTATAGACTGAACTTATCCAGAGAAAGGTAGATTAGGAGATTGAAAAGATACTGGTTCCACATGCTCAAAACAGAACCAAAGAGATAGATAAGGATGCCTTTCAAAAGAGAAATCATGGCCTTATCTTTCTGATTTACTTTTTATACAAAATAATGTTTGTGTGCAGCTTGTTCAAAATGCCACAACCATTTTTGATCAGACTGCCTAATCCTAATTTGAACCATGCTTTAAATTTCTATGTCAATAGATAGAGAATCAAGATTTCCAAACTGTTTAATCTTGGCAAATCAGTTAGTATAGGTAGAAAATAAAAGAGTTCAACCGTCTAATCTGAACTCTAGGAAGAAATAAGGATAGGACTAGATAGTTTATTTTTTTGTTTTCAAAAATTAAATGTCAAAGGAGTTTGCTAGTTCAAATGCGCTCGAAAAGAAGAAAAAAAATGCTAGGATAAGTAGGATTGGGTAGGTAGTGATTTTGTTTAAAAGAGAATACATGCTGCAAGTTGCTGAAAAATTATCAGATCCAAAGAAAATTAGCAAATTAAAGGAAAGAGATTCTGCCCAATGGATAAGGCACTGGTCTTGTGAAATCTAGAGATTGATAAACTAGAGGTTCTGGACACCTAAAAGGATAGCTGTCCTCCCCAAGCAGAGCCACTGTTAGCCATATATAAATTATGTTATACCTATGATGGCTAAATATCCTTACAAGTTTGCAAGAAACAACATTTTATGAAAATATTGTGAGTTCTTGAAACCTCACTGTGTTCATTATCCCCAAGAATTCATTTCACTGAAAAATCTTCATCTATTCCAAGTAGCCCTGCTGATTCACAAAGAAAACTGCCTTCAAACTCGTAATCCCCATCATTTCTCCATTTCAAAATGTGTCCTTCATTTCCCCCCATTGTTCCCTCATTTTCCCCTCAATTATCCTTCACTTCCTCAAAATCCCCTTTTAAACCTTATAAACCCTATTTATTTGGTTTTAAACCCCTTTTTTCAATCTATCGGAACCCTCAAAAACCTTCAAAAAAACCTCACTTCGGCCTATTTTCTGCTCATTTTAACCTTAGGGCTCAAGTTCCTTTCGGCTTAGCCCTAGCCCTTTTCCACCACGGGACTGAGGCCCACTACTATTGGCCGAAGTCTTAAGCCCCCATCGGCCATCCCACTTTGGCGTTTCCCATTTCCGCTTTACCAAACCTCCGCTGATGTTCATCTCCATTGATGGATTCGTGATCGTCGATCTCCCCTAGATCGGACTGTCCGTGCTTCATCGCAAACCGCAACGTGTCAATTCCACCAACCCTTTTCTCCGTCGATGGTTCTCCGCCAATGGACTCCTGACCATCGATATCTCCCAGATCGGATGGCCATCGCACTTCGACGTGTCCAAGTTCTCACATCCCAAAAAAAATTTCCGCCGATGGCCGATCCCCTGAGCAAATCTCCATCGTTGATACTGTTTAAGATCTAACAGCTCCCGCTCCATTGGCACATCACAATTGCCTCCCCCCATCGGCCATCACATTTCATTACTTCCCGTCTCCTTTCCTCGAGGTTCTTCCCTACCAATAGATTCCTGACCGTTGATCTCTCACAGATCGAACGACCGTTTTTCGCTTTTTCCCATCGGCATTTTGGCTTTTCGTCGGTCCCCATGACTTTTTTTCCTTTAAAAAGTGTTCGCCACCGAAAATTTTTCTCTGCTATAGCTGTCCCCTTGCATAAATCTCCACCGTCCAATCAACCCAGATCTATGGTCCAGATTCACTGCGGGGGCGCCCGACCCCGAGATCTCTCTGTACCCCCCAGTCCCCCTGCAGTTAATCTCCACTGTTGATCTCATCACGATCCAACGACTAGCGGGACTCCTCCCTGTTTTCCCCCTTGTACCTCCATGGTCCCCCCGCAATAGATCCCGACCGTTGATCTCGTTAATCCAACGGTCAGCGCTTCATCGCTATTCATTTGTCCCCTCACCCATATGTTATATATTGTGTGTCTCGTGATGAATCCCCATCGTTGATCCTCTTGATCCAACGGTGAGCGCTCAATCGCATTTTTTGCCCACCTTCTGGCCCATCCGGTGTTCGTGCGAAATTGCAATGTAATCCTGATCGTTGATCTTCCCGATCTAACTGTCATCGTTGTTTCGCCTTTTCGTTGAGTTTTTCGACCATATGTGATCCGCGCGAGATCATGATCAGATCCTGACCGTTAATCACCCAGATCTGACGGTCCATATTCACTCTTGCGCCCATTTCACCATAACCTTTCAACACCTCGTTTCAACACAAAAAAAGTGGTTTTGGCTTGAACAGGTGTCGTCCGTCTAGCCTTATCGCACCCAAAAAGGGCCTTACCACTTACCACCCAGATTGCACGCGAAAACCGCCGGTTTCCCCCCAAAACCACCTTCACAATTCTGCGCCATTAATCAAAATTCATTCCGGTTTCTTCTAATTCTGCCATGGATTTCCCCTTCTGTACTTTCTCCCTCCTCTGCAATCACTCCCAAACCCTCCGTATTGCCTCTGAAAGCAGTTAAACCCAAAGAAAACATGTTTTATTTAATTGTTTATTGTTTGGTTGCAGGTTTTCATGGTGGTCTAATGTTGAAGCCGTCCCACAGCAAAATTGTTGAAGAGAGCCTCAGGATGATGATCCTTGGCTCCAATATGCAGAAAGAGGATCTTCAGGGTTTTTTCAGTACTCAACTAATGTCTCATGAGCATTGGTTGAATGAAATGCACCATAGCAACAAAAGACACTTGTACAAACAAAGAAGACAATGATTAAAGCTTAAAAGAAGATTAAAAGGTTGAAAACACAGTTAAAAATAGATGAAACAAAAGTTTAAAGAAGTTCGAAAAGTTTTAAAAGTGTCATGATGAGTTATGAAAGCTAAAGTAGAGTCAGGCCATAAACACAGTTTAAATGATTAAATTAAGGAAAGTCGGGCTAAAAAGCCTCAGATACATCAAAAGGAAGCAATTATTCACTCAGAATATCTGAAAGCCACATGTAGCCTACTTTCTCCCTACAAAGACAAATTGGCAGTTATTACACAATTTAAAAGATATTTTAATCTGTCAGGATAGTTATTGTAAAGATAAGAATAAGCCTTGAAAGTCAATCTTTTCTCCTATCTTTCTATCATAAGTTAAGACAGAGTTATTAAAATAGAGAAGTAGTTGCACCTATTTTTGCTTTATGCCTTGCATGGTTTTCAAGGCTAGAAATGCATTTAATCTGTAATTAATAACATTTTGAACCCTAGATCAATTCCACCTCCTCATTTGTAGCATAAATACTGCATTGGAACTCATTGTAAAGTTTGCATTTGATGACTCTTTGAAGTAATACATAGTTCTGCTGAAGTTGAAAGAAAACTGATGTTCTGGAACCTGTGGATGTTTTGGCCTGTTTGTTGATGGAGAAAGCTCTGTCATTAGATCCCTGAGCTTGGTTGTTGGTGAAGTACTCTAAATCTTTTATTGTTATTTCCTGTTCCATTATTTTTCACCATTCTCTATTGTAGTAGAGTAAAAAGTTTAGACTAAGAAATGTCTTTTGAAATCACCTTAGTTCTGTTTACTCTTCACTGCCTTAATGTTTTCTTCTGCTGAGGCATTCTAGAGAATTCTTAATTTCTCTCTTGAACCCTTATGCTTGTTTATTTCAGAAATAGTTCAATACAGTTGGCCTCAAGAATGACTTATGGTTTTCCCTGCTTACTTGCTGCCACTTGAAAGCTGTTTCTAAAGTCTCCCTTTAAAGTACCATTGTTTACAGTCTGCCAAAGAGGTATGTTTTGATCATACCCTTTGTTATTGCTGAGATAATTGTTTTGAAGGTATTTATAATTGTAATCAGAGATTTTTAGGCGTTCCCTCTTCAATGATACAGTTATTTGTGAATCTTTTATGTTTTCTTATCCTTGAAAGTGAAATCTTTGGATGAAATAGAGCGTTCCTCGACTCCTAGATTTTATTTGAAAAGTTTGTCTTGAAATTGTTATTTGCTGAAGTATGGTGTCTAGAATTTATGGTTAGCCCTATCTATGGAATGCCTCTTCATGTTCAGATAAGGTTTTAAGTCCCTTCGTTGAGAAGTACATATAATTAAGGATTCTTAATTGCCCTTAGTTCCACTTTTCATTCTAAACCTTTGATGTCCATTTCATTTCACCTGAAAGACCTTGTAGATCCACTAGCCAAGTTAGATTTTCCCTTTGATATCCCTGATTCATCTACAAACTTGTTACAATTTCCACTTGACTCCATTGCCCAATGACTTACGGATTTCCCTTTTCTATCTATGCTGCCTAGGTCATCATGCCCAACCAAACAATCAAATAACTCATGCTTCATAACTAGCCTAAAATAGACCCTTACAAGCAAACAAGCTCACATCATTGCAAATAATTGAGAGATCCCTCTCTGAGACTAGGAAGGCTAGGTCTTAGAGCTCTAAATACTGGTTTTGATGTTGCCTTGTCACTTGGTATTCCAATCTTCTAAATCACAGGACTACAACATAGTGGTGATCACAGTGGGACCCCTGAGTACATTTTAGCCTGACAAACTATTATAGGCTTTTTAGTCCTTCAGTTACTACAAAAGATCAGCTAGATAAGCCATAGAGTAGACTCTGTTTGTTTCACCACCTTAGCTAAGTGTTGAATCAGGTATAGGACACTCTCACAACCATAGAACTACAAAAACTCAGAAAACCCAAAA
The DNA here is from genome assembly GCA_034641835.2 of Pinus albicaulis. Classification (NCBI taxonomy): domain Eukaryota; kingdom Viridiplantae; phylum Streptophyta; class Pinopsida; order Pinales; family Pinaceae; genus Pinus; species Pinus albicaulis. The sequence continues at coordinate 88,743 of JAXQQM020075952.1, forward strand.
ACATTGCAGATTGGTTTTCAAATAAATCATTGGTGGTGGACCATAAAACATTTTACCTTTAGAAAAGCTCAAAATTTCCACCTGGCGACTCCACTAGCCCCAGTAGGCCGATTACTCCTCTAGACCTCTATATTTCCCTAGGATTGTGTTAACCGACCCTGAGGAAGTTTAGAAACATAGTCACCTATTATAGAAATCACTGTGAAAGGAAAACAGTCCTAAAAACCTCAGCCTTTCTAAATTTTGGAAACTAAAATCTAGCTTCACATGGGGTCAATACTAGATCCCATCCAGATCCTAACCCTCCTACCATAGTTGACAATCCAGAAAGGATTATGTGGCAAACTTCTAGATCTGGAAAACCAACTACTGATAGGACCATCCCAAGAACAAGATCTGTCCCTAAAAATCTCACAGTCTTGAAAGATCCTCACTTTGACTTACCTCACACAAAGAACATATTTAGAAATAAGTCTCAAAGTGATTTAAACCAAGCTTATTTTGAAACCACAGATTTGCAACAGAGCTTTAGCAGAGAAGCTTCACCTTCTACTCCACCTGATTCTCAGCTTCTCCATCTTTTCATCTCCTTCCATAACAGATCTGATCATCATCAGTTTGCTGGCCCAAGTGTTTTTTCTACTCCTGTACACACATACACTATTCAAATCACTCCAACTCAGCCCATTTTTCCTCTTTTAAATCCACCTCTTATAAATCCCCCATTATTTCCTATCATGGCAGCATGGTATGCTCCACTAGTGTTACCATAACCTCTGGTTCCCTTACCCAATTATTACCAATCCAAAATTCCCCATTTCACTGGAAATGAACCTACTACTTCCCAACAGCATGTAGATAAAATGAATGATGCTTTTGATTACATGGAAATAGAATAAGAGACCATTAAGATGAGAATCTTTGCCCAGAGTTTAGGAGGAGAAGCCAAGAAATGGTTTAAGGGTTTAAATCCTAATAGCATAAATGGTCTCCCTTCTTTATATGAAACATTCATAAAAAAATGGGAAATTAGGAAGAACCCTCGCCAAATCCTTGCAGAATATACCAACCTCAAAAGAACCATTGAGGAAAGTGTCCAAGACTATTGCACTAGATTCAATAGTGTTTACAATGCGCTTCCCCCAGACATGAAACCTCCACTAGGCCTAGCCTTATCTAAATTCCCAGAGGGTTTTGATCCTGAAATGGGCTACCAGCTAAGAGAAAGAGACCCCTCCACTTTAGAAGATATGCAGAGGGGAGCCTTAGGTGTAGAAGCAAATCTGATTGAGAAAAGGGTTAGGTTGAAAGCAGAAAAAAGAGTTACATATAAGGATGAAACAATGGCATCAACCTCATCATCGGATGCCAAAATTGACAACTTAGTAAGGGTAATGGAGAGGATGCTTGAAAAGATAAATCTGAATGATATAATTCCTCCTAGAGAAAACCAAAACAACCACCAAAACAGAAATAGAAACCCAAATTTCAGAAGAGACCCTAATCAAGATAGGAAAAGAGATAATGACCAACAGATTAGGCCTCCCTTTAAACAAACCTATGTTGATCAAGAAGAAGAAAGGGAAGTTAAAATGTTGGAAGAAAATCATGTAAACTTGATACGATCTGACAGTGAGACAGATGTTTTTCTCATTGAAGAAGAACAAGGATTCTTCTCCTCAGAAAAAATTGAAAACAACCATGAAGATTCTGAAGATTATAGATTGGGGTTTGAAAATGCAATCATGGAGGTACACAAACAATATAATCTTAGAAGAAAAGGGAGCCCAGAGATTTCCAATGACAAAAACACTAGTACTACTGTTAGGAAGACTTCAGAAAATCGGCCTAAGAAGACAACCAGTAACACCAACACTATGGCCAAGAAATATGATCTAAATAAAGACAAAAACAGTCAGAAAAGTGTTGAAAAAAGATGCCCTAGTACTTCTGCTAGTGATCCTAACAAATTTGTCCCAAATAACAGTCCAGATAAAGTTCAGTAAATCAGAATTGCTGAAAGAGTTGTTAATGACAAAAAAGATGTAAACATGTCAAAAAAATAGTTCCTTTTAGCCTTGAAGGGGAAATTGCCAAGATCAAAATCACCATAACCTTAGCTGAACTAGTAACTCAGGATGTATATAAAAATCAAGTTTTGAAAGCTTTGAATATAGGTAGTGACACTGATACTTTAAACTTGATAGATGATAAACTAGAATTATTATTTGGTCCTGAAGTTGAAGGAAAATACCAAGAAGGGGCTGTCCCTCCCTTCTATGTCAGCCTGAATATACATGATAAAATATTGCACAATGCCATGTTAGACTCTAGAACTTCACATAACCTTATGCCCAAAGTATTAATGGAAAGCTTAGGCTTGGAAATTACTAAACCATATAAAGACTTGTATTCCTTTGATTCAAGCAGGGTCAAATGCTTGGGCCTAATCAAAGATTTATGTGTCAATTTGGCACAGATTCCTGCTAAAGGTCTAGTCATGGACATAGTAGTAGCTAACATTCCCCCTAAGTATGGCATGCTTTTATCTAGATCATGGGGAGCCAAACTTCAAGGGAGCCTTCAAATGGACATGTCCTATGCCACCATCCCAGTGTTTAACCAAACCAGAAGACTATACAGGGAGTCTCATATGAAATACATGGTGAGCAGCATAGATAGGCCAAACAAGACTCCTATGTATTCCATCCATTCAAACTTAGATTCCTTTGTCTTATTTAATGAAGATGAAATCAGTCAATAGGAAAAAGGAAACAAAGAAGAAGTCAGTCCACCAGAACAGTCAAATCTGTCCTCCATTCAAATACAAAACAACCCAAACTTCAGCAGCCTTCAGCAGCAGAAACAAAATGAAATGAGACAGAAACACCTTGGAGAATGAGCTTTGACGGCTCTTGTAGTAGAACGAGTGTAGGGGCAGGTGTGTGGATACACCAGACAAACCAAGGATATTCCTATAAACTAGATTTTCCATGCACAAACAACATTGATGAATATGAAGTCCTCCTCCTTGGCCTACATTTGCTCAAAGATTTAGAAGCCAAGAAAATATCAGTCCAAGGAGATTCCGAGCTAATAATTAGACAAATTAAAGGGGAATATTCAACTAAGAACCCAAGACTCAGAGAATATAGGAATGCCGCCCTTGATCTCCTAATTTTTTTTAAAAAATATGAACTCATTTTCATCCCAAGAGCTCAAAATCATCTAGCAAATGAACTTGCCTTTGCTGCTAGTAATTGCCAAATATCATAGATAAATGAACAATTTAATATAAAGATAAAAAACAAACCTACTGTACCTGACAATTAAGACTATTGGTAAGTGTTTGAAGATGATAAACACATAGATGATTTCCTACAATCAAGGAATGATTTTTCTATACCAACACCAAACATCAATCATGAAGAAAGCTGTTTAAAACAAGAACAAATGCCTAAAACAAAGCTACCATTCTATGCTAATATAAACCAATTCGAACTTCTTTTTAAGGCATAAATAGTTGACAATACAAACCAAAATGACCTGGAAGTTTTACAGTGTAAAAATGATACAATTCCAAGAGGTCTTACACCATTAGAGCACCTTTTTGATTTCAATGATGTAGCCAAAGAACCAAGAATGGAGCCTATAGAAACAAATGTACAAGAACATAACATAGGCAACCTAGCAGAACCCAAAATTATCAAGCTATCCAGCACTCTCCCATTTCATATCAAACAACAATACATAGGACTTTTCAAAGAATTTGGAGATGTGTTTGCATGGGGATACAAGGATCTAAAATCATATGATACTAGCATCATTCAACACAAAATTCCTCTTAAGAAAAATTAGAAACCTTTCAAACAAAAACTCAGAAGGATAAACCCTATTTTATTGCCTTTAGTCGAGAAAGAAATCAAGAAAATGTATGATGCTGGGATCATAGTTCCCCTCAGATATTCAAAATGGGTTTCCAACTCAGTATCTGTCAGGAAAAAGACTGGGGAAATCAGGCTCTGCATTGATTTCAGAAATCTAAATAGAGCCTCCCTTAAAGATAACTATCCCTTGCCAAAAATGGAGCATATACTTCAAAGGGTGGTTGGGTCTAAAAGAGTTTCACTGTTGGATGGGTTCTCAGGTTTTAGTATTCCCAAGTGACCAACATAAAACTGCTTTTACTACACCTTGGGGCACATTCATGTATGTCAAAATGCCATTTGGTTTGATGAATGCAGGGGCAACCTTCCAAAGGGCCATGGATATAGCCTTCTATGAAGACATAGGCTATTTTATAAACATATACCTTCATGACATTACTATTTTCTCTAAAACTGATGAAGACCACTTGATTCATTTAAGAAACGTTTTCAAGAAATGTAGGAAATATGGCTTATCTTTGAATCCCAAAAATACACTCTTTGGTCTCCAATAAGGAAAACTTCTTGGCCACATAATTTCTGAAGAGGGAATCAAAGTAGACCTTAAAAGGATTCATGGCATATTGAAGATCAGCCATCCTAGAAACCTCAAAGAATTACAATCTTTCATTGGGAAGATAAATTTTTTGAGGAGGTTCATCCCTAACCTTGCTGAGCTATTAAGAAATATTACAAACATGCTTAATAAAGAGATAGGTGTTAAATGGACAATACAAGATAAACAATCATTTGAACTAGTGAAACAAGCTCTCGCTCAAACACTAGTTCTTATCAGTCTTGATTTCACCAAATATTTCTATATCTTTTCTTTTGCATCAGAACATACAATAATTACAGTATTACTGTAAAAGAATAACATGGGGCAAGTAAAACCAATATCCTTTTTCAGTAGGGCCTTAAGAGATGCTCCACTCAAGTATAACATCATGGAGAAACAAGCTTTAGCCTTGGTAAAAGCATTGAAAGACTTTAGAGTTTATATTTTGCATTCTCATATCATTGCTTTTGTCCCACACACAGTTTTCAAGGATATTCCAAGTCAAGAACCTGATGGTAAAAGGGGAAAATGGATTGTTGTTATTTTAGAATATGACTTAGAAATCAGGCCCACCAAACTAATCAAAGGGCAGGGATTAGAAAAAATCATGGCTGAGTCAAACTTCCAAGCACTAGATATGAATATGGTTGATATTTTAGAAGAAACAGAAGAATTCACAGCTCCATTTATTGAAGAAACTTTTGTGAATTCACCTTGGTATGCTGATATCATATATGTGCTGCTTTATCTGAATACTCCTTCTATGTCTAAAAATAAAGCTAGATTCTTGAAACAGAAGGCTTTAAATTATTGCATATTAGATGGGGTTTTATATTGGAAGAATGCTGTTGGAATATTGCTTAAATGTTTGCTTGAGATTGATGCAGGAAGAATCATGCATGAGCTGCATGAGGGATAATGTGGAGGACATCTTTACTAGAAGACTACAGTAAATAAAATCCTCAGATCTGGTTACTATTGGCCCACCCTTTTCCCAGACACTCGGAAACTTGTCATGTCTTGCCATAAGTGCCAAATTTTTGATGGCAAGAGAAAAATCCTACCTTTACCTTTACATCCCATCAGTGTTGAGGCTCCGTTTCAACAATGGGGCTTGGACTTCATTGGGGAAATTCACCCATCTTCTTCAGCTCAACATAAGTGGATCCTCACTACCATTGATTATTTTACCAAGTGGATAGAAGCCATACCTTCTAGGAATGCTACTGACTCTGTCATTATCAAGTTCCTTCAAACCAACATACTATCCAGATTTGGTTGTCCTAGAAAAATTATCACAGATAATGCCGCTGCTTTCAAGTCTAAAAGAATGGTTGACTTCTGCTATAAATATCATATCACATTGGGTCATTCTACTGCCTACTATCCCCAATGAAATGGATTAGCTGAATCCTCCAACAAAAGTCTTGTCAATATTATCAAAATACTGTTGGAGAAGAATCAGAAATCATGGCATAGTAAGCTTATTCATGCTTTATGGGCTGACATATCAACTACCAAGAAATCTATAAATATGTCCCCCTATCAGCTGGTTTATGGCATGGATGTAATTTTCCCAACATCCCTAGGAGTTCTAGTCATGAAACTCCTTCAAGAAGTACAAACTGAAGAGAATGATATGCAGAGAAGGATAAATCAAACTATTCATTTACAGCAGTCCAGAGAGGAAGTGTACAAGAGAACACAAACAGTCCAAGAAAGCATCAAGAAATTATTTGATAGAAGGACCAAAGCAAATGACTTCCAAGTTGGAAATGTAGTTCTAAAATGGGATTCCAAAAGGGAAGAGAAAGGGAAACATGGTAAATTCGAAAATCTGTGGAAGGGGCCCTACATTATTCATTCCATAAGGGGCCACAATGCATTTTTCTTGCAGGAGACGAATGGAGAAGAGGTGTTTGAAGGTCCTGTCAATGGTAGGATGCTCAAACACTATTTCTGTCAAGAATCTTAGTTTCAGAGTTTTTCATCCATTGTACATACCATTGCATGAGAAAAATAAAAAAAATACAAAAAACAATAGAAAAGAGAAAAGAGGGCAGATGAAAAGAAGAAAGGTATAGCCCCATACCCAAAAAAGAAAAATTCTGAAAGTGTGCCAATCCAAATGCCACTACTGATTCAAAAATGATATAATGTTACGTCATCTAGCCTAATCATGGTTGTACATACTTTAAATTTATGTTGACAGGTTAGTAGAAACGTTGATTGATAAAATTATTATAGATTGAACTTATCCAGAGAAAGGTAGATTAGGAGATTGAAAAGATACTCGTTCCACATGCTCAAAACAGAACCAAAGAGATAGATAATGATGCCTTTCAAAAGACAAATCATGGCCTTATCTTTATGATTTACTTTTTATACAAAATAATGTTTGTGTGCAGCTTGTTCAAAATGCCACAACCATGGTTGATCAGACTGCCTAATCCTGATTTGAACCATGCTTTAAATTTCCATGTCAATAGATAGAGAATCAAGATTTCCAAACTGTTTAATCTTGGAAAATCAGTTAGTATAGGTAGAAAATAAAAGAGTTCAACCGTCTAATCTGAATTCTGGGAAGAAATAAGGATAGGACTAGATAGTTTATTTTTCTGTTTTCAAAAATAAAATGTCAAAGGAGTTTGTTAGTTCAAATGCGATCGAAAAGAAGAAAAAAAATGCTAGGATAAGTAGGATTGGGTAGGTAGTGATGCTGTTTAAAAGAGAATACATGCTGCAAGTTGCTGAAAAATTATCAGATCCAAAGAAAATCAGCAAATAAAAGGAAAGAGATTCTACCCAATGGATAAGGCACTGGTCTTCTGAAATCCAGAGATTGATAAATTGGAGGTTCTGGACACCTAAAAGGATAGTTGTCCTCCCTAAGTGGAGCCACTGTTAGCCATCTATAAATTCTGTTATACCTAATGATGGCTAAGTATCCTTACAAGTTTGCAAGAAACAACATTTTATGAAAATATTGTGAGTTCTTGAAACCTCACTGTGTTCATTATCCCCAAGAATTCATTTCACTAAAAAATCTTCATCTATTCCTAGTAGCCCTACTGATTCACAAAGAAAACTGCCTTCAAACTCATAATCCTCATCATTCCTCCATTTCAAAATGTGTCCTTCATTTCCCCCCATTTTCCCCTCATTTTCCCCTCAATTATCCTTCACTTCCTCAAAATACCCTTTTAAACCTTATAAACCCTATTTAATTGGTTTTAAACCCCTTTTTTCACTCTATCAGAGCCCTCAAAAACCCTCAAAAAAACCTCACTTCAGCCTATTTTCCGCTCATTTTAACCTTAGGGCTCAAGATCCTTTTGCCTTATCCCTAGCCCTTTTCCGCCATTAGACCGAGGCCCATGACCGTCGGCCAAAGTCTTAAGCCCCCATCGGCCATCGCACTTCGACATTTCTCGTTTCCACTTTACCAAACCTCCGCCGATGGATTCGTGACCGTCGATCTCCCCTAGATCGGACGATCTGCACTTCATCGCAAACAGCAACGGGTCAATTCCGCCAACCCTTTTCTCCACCGATGGTTCTCCGCCGATGGAATCCTGACCATCAATCTCTCCCAGATTGAATGGCCATCGCACTTCGACGTGTCCAAGTTCTCACCTCCTAGAATTTTTTTTCCGCTGATGGCCGATCCCCCGAGAAAATCTCCATCGTTGATCTTGTTTAAGATCTAACGGCTCCTGCTCCATCAGTACATCGTAATTGCCTCCCCCCATCAGTCATCGCATTTCGTTACTTCCCGTCTCCTTTCCTCGATGGTTCTTCCACGCCGATGGATTCCTGACCATTGATCTCTCCTAGATTGGATGACCGTTTTTCGCTTTTTCCCATCAGCATTTTGGCTTTTCACCGGTCCCCGCGACTTTTTTTCCTTTAAAAAGTGTTCGCTGCTGAAAAGTTTTATTCGCTATAGCTCTCCCCTCGTGTAAATCTCCATCGTCTGATCAACCTAGATCTACAGCGCAAATTCATTGCGGGGGCACAAGACCTCGAGATCTCTCTGTACCCCCCAGTCCCCCCACAGTTAATCTCCACCGTTGATCTCATCACGATCCAACGGCTAGCGGGACTCCTCCCTGTTCTGCCCCTTGTACTTCCATGGTCCCCCCGCAATAGGTCCCGACCATTGATCTCGTTAATCCAAGGGTCAGCGCTTCATCGCTATTCGTTTATCCCCTTGCCCATATGCTATATATTGCGCGTCCTACGATGAATCCCCACCGTTGATCCTCTTGATCCAACGGTGAGCGCTCAATCGCATTTTTTGCCCACCTTTTGGCCCATCCGGTGTTCGCGCGAAATTGCGATGTAATCCCGACCGTTGATCTTCCCGATCCAACGGTCATCGTTTTTTCGCCTTGTCGTTGAGTTTTTCGAACATATGTGATCCACGCGAGATCATGATCAGATCCTGACCGTTGATCATCCAAATCTGACGGTCCGTATTCACTCTCGCACCCATTTCACCAAAACCTTTCAACACCTCGTTTCAACGCGAAAAAAGTGGTTTTGGCTTGAACAAGTGTTGTCCATCCAGCCGTATCGCGTCCAAAAAGGGCCTTACCGCATACCTCCCAGATCGCACGCGAAAACCGCAGGTTTTCCCCCAAAACCACCTTCACCATTCTGCGCCATTAATCAAAATTAATTCCGGTTTCTTCTAATTCCGCCATGGATTTCCCCTTTTGCACTTTCTCCCTCCTCTGCAATCGCTCCCAAACCCTCCACATAGCCTCTGAAAGTAGTTAAGCCCAAAGAACATAGGTTTTATTTAATTGTTTATTGTTTTGTTGCAGGTTTTCATGGTGGTTTAATGTTGAAGCCGTCCCACAGCAAAATTGTTGCAGAGAACCTCAGGATGACGATCCTTGGCTCCAATATGCAGAAAGAGGATCTTCAGGGTTTGTTCAGTACTCAAATAATGTCTCATGAGAATTGGTTGAATGAAACCCTCCACCGCAGCAACAGAAGACACCTGTGCAAACAAAGAAGACAATGATTAAAGCTTAAAAGAAGATTAAAAGGTTAAAAACACAGTTAAAACAGATGAAACAAAAGTTTAAAGAAGTTCAAAAAGTGTTAAAAGCGGCATGATGAGTTATGAAAGCTAAAGCAGAGTCAGGCCATAAACATAGTTTAATTGATTAAATTAAGGAAAGTTGGGCTAAAAAGCCTCAGATACATCAAAAGGAATCAATTATTCACTAAGAATATCTAAAAGCCACATGTAGCCTACTTTCTCCCTGCAAAGACAAATTGGCAGTTATTACAAAGTCTAAAAGATATTTTAATCTGTCAGGACAGTTATTGTAAATATAAAAAGAAGCCTTGAAAGTCAATATTTTCTCCTATCTTTCTATCAGAAGTTAAGACAGAGTTATTAAAACAGAGAAGTAGTTGCACCTATTTCTACCTTATGCCTTCCATGGTTTTCAAGGCTAGAAATGCATTTACTCTGAAATTAATAACATTTTTAACCCTAGATCAATTCCACCTCCTCATTTGCAGCATAAATACTGCATTGGAACTCATTGTAAAGTTGGCATTTGATGACTCTTTGAAGTAATACATAGTTCTGCTGAAGTTGAAAGAAAACTGATGTTCTGGAACCTGTGGATGTTTTGACCTATTTATTGATGGAGAAATCTCTGTCATTGGATCCCTGAGCTTGGCTATTGGTGAAGTACTCTAAATATGTTATTTTTATTTCCTGTTCCATTATGTTTCACCATTCTCTGTTGCAGTAGAGTAAAAATTTTAGACTAAGAAATGTCTTTTGAAAGCACCTTAGTTCTGTTTACTCTTCACTGCCTTAATGTTTTCTTCTGTTGAGGCATTCTAGAGAATTCTTAATTTCTCTCTTGAACCCTTATGCATGTTTATTTCAGAAATAGTTCAATGTAGTTGGCCTCAAGAATGATTTATGGTTTTCCCTGCTTACTTGCTACCACTTGAAAACTGTTTATGAAGTCTCCCTTTAAAGTACCATTGTTTACAGTCTGCCAAAGAGGTTTGTTTTGATCACACCCTTTGTTCTTGCTGAGATAATTGTTTTGTAGGTCTTTATAATTATAATTAGAAATTTTTAGGCGTTCCCTCTTCAATGATACAGTTATTTGTGAATCTTTTATGTTTTCTTATCCTTGAAAGTGAAATATTTGGATGAAATAGAGCGTTCCTCGACTCCTAGATTTTATTTGAAAAGTTTGTCTTGAAATTGTTATTTGTTGAAGTATGGTTTCTAGAATTTATGGTTAGCCCTGTCTATGGAATGCCTCTTCATGTTCAGATAAGGTTTTAAGTCCCTTTGTTGAGAAGTACATATAATTAATGATTCTTAATTGCCCTTAGTTCTACTTTTCATTCTAAACCTTTGATGTCCATTTCATTTCACCTGAAAGACCTTGTAGATCCACTAGCCAAGTTAGATTTGCCCTTTGATATCCCTGATTCATTTACAAACTTGTTACAATTTCCACTTGACTCCATTGCCCAATGACTTAGGGATTTCCCTTTTCTATCTATGCTGCCTAGGTCATCATGCCCAACCAAACAATCAAACAACTCATGCTTCATAACTAGCCTAAAATCGACCCTTACAAGCAAACAAGCTCACATCATTGCAAATAATTGAGAGATCCCTCTTTGAGACTAGGAAGGCTAGGTCCTAGAGCTCTAAAGACTGGTTTTGATGTTTCCTTGTCACTTGGTATGCTAATCTGCCAAATCACAGGACACCAATAACTACTATAGTGAGTGAGTCCTTCTCTCCTAGAATTCTCCTTTGGAAAGAATAATGCCTCACATTCCCCTTTTCATCCAATAAATATAACAATTTGTTCAAAAAATGGAAAGAGAATCTTTGCACACATAATCCACGTGCCATGATGCCAATTTCTATCTTTTTGTCTTAATTTTTCTTTAACTCAATTTTTTTTTGAATTTGACCCCCACTTATTTTATTCCTTTTTACTTTTTATTAACATTACTTATTCTTACTATTTTTTTTTTGTTTATTCTTGTTTATTTATTCATAACTTCATTTATTATTCATTATTTTATTTATTTACTCTTATTATTTTATATTTATCATTTATTACTTTATTTATTGACGGGCATGATATGTTAGTTTGTCTTTGACCAACAAATTATGTAACATTGAGAATTCATTTTTTGTTATTTTTCATTCTTATTTAAATTTATTTACTTGTAAGGGGATTGGTTGAGGTCTTATTATGAGTTGTTTAGTAACTTCCATTTTTATTAGTTACTAATTTTTCGTTTTTAATTTTATTTCCTTTTTATTTAACTTTATTATTATTTTTCTATTATTTCTATTTTAATGACTTATAGCTTTTTCTCCATATTTTCAACTAAGTTGGCTTATTAGTATATTAAACACATATTTTAATAAATTTAATTTAAAAAAAGTATATATATTAATACAAAATAAAACACACACACACACACACACACACACACACACACACACACACACACACACACACACACACACACACACACACACACACACACACACACACACACACACACACATATATATATATATATATATATATATATATATAAACACACACACACACACACATATATATATATATTAAAGTGTATAATTGTTAATATAAACAATATTACTTAATCATATTTTTTAATTTTTCGTGATGACATTCAACAATACAATATTTATAAGTGGTTTTCTTTTTGTGTTTATTTGTTTTTTAGTTTAATTAAACTATATATCCACAGAAATCCACCCAAAGGGATCACATTTCCATGGCTTACTAGCAGAGCCTAACCCCAAGGGTGTTGAGAAGAATTGACCCAGTGACCTCCCAATAGTGAGGTTCTTTAGTAATGAGAACTCGACTAATTGATCTAACCCTAGAGGCTCTATTTTATTTATTTATTTATTAATATTATCACTTTTTATTGTTTATTATTTCATTTATTTTATAATTATTATTATCATCATCGTCATCATTATTATTATTTATTGATTTATTAATTCGGGGCATTATATTCTCCCCCTCTTTAAGGAAATTTTTCACGAAGTTAAGTTTAATCATTTAGCTTACAAGTTATTTATTTATTTCTTCTTGTATACCAAACATCCTCAACCATCATGAAGAAGTCGATGCTTACTAATGTTTTTGAGGTTAGGAGTTTCGTGGGGGAAACACAATACTTGAGAAAGTTCATAGCCTCATTTTTAGTAGTAGCAGCACCACTCCATGCCATAACAATAAGTGGCAAGAGTTTCAAGTGGGGAAAGAGTCAACAAAGGGTCTTTGAGAAGTTAAAGAAGAAGATCAATCAAGCACCAGTTCTGGCATTACCAAAATTGCAACAACCCTCCAAAGTGGAAACAAATATGAGTTGGTATGTTATGGGGGAAGTCTTGATCCAGAGAGGAAGACTCATATGCTACCATTCTAAAGTATTTCATGGGGCAGTTCTTAATAACCCTACATATGACAAAGAGCTCTATTCCCTGATGCAAGCTGTGAAGAAGTGGAAACAATATCTAATGAGAAAGGAGATAGTAATCCACACATATCACCAATGAATATAGTGCTATGAAACCAACTCCAAAAATAGAAGAAAAGAGAGATCAACGCCTTATAAATCAGCCACTTCGAGGGGGAAACCTCCAATAAATTACATAAATGAATGATTCTTGGATGATACAAATGAAAAAACCTCCTCTCTATATATAGGAGTCCATGGGGCCACAATGTAATCCTAGCCGACCTAACAATAATAATGTAAGGGCACAATAATAACAATATGGGGGTTACAAGGGTACAACAATAACAATAAGGGGGGCTATACTAACATAATAAGGGACTACACTAGTAATATAGGGACCTAACATGCCCCTCTCCTTCAAACAAGTTTTGTCCTCAACGCTTGATTATTTCTTGATGCTTCTGTATAAAATTCTCATCCTCCCATGTGGAATCTTCTACAGGAAAGTTCTTCCACTTGTTGAGATACTCTGAAATTGATCGTACTTGTTGAGTTCTTGTTTCTGTGACTACTTCAGAACTTCTTTCAATGTGATGTTGATCTTCCTGTTGTTTCATTTGATTCTGCACCAAAGTTAGGTTATCCTTTGAGAGTTGGAGAACTTGTTGTCGATGCTCGATGTGATCTTCCACTAATTTATCATCTATATTAGATTTTATTTGATCCTTCAAACCATCCAACTTATCCTCCATTTCTGATTTTAAACTATCTATGTCATCTTCGGTTTCTCTTCGTAAGATCGAAATTTGTTGCACTTGGTACCATAATTTTGATATCTCATACTGCAATTCTTCCTCTTCATGTGTCATAGTATAACTTTTTGAGGCCTTAATTGGTATGGAATTATTTTTAGGTGGAATTTTAGAATCCAATACTGATATATATGCTTCAATATGCCCTTGGAATCACTTCAAACTGATTTTTCACACAAGACTTATGCAATTCGAAAAAACAAATACACATCTTTTTCTTGATTTTGAGGAGCTCAATATTGAAACTAAATTATTTCTGTGATTTCAGATCTTCAATATTTGAAATTCAGCCCTGAAGTAGCCCTCTGAATCTTCTTTCAAATGCCACATGTTTGACTTGATTTGGATTCTTCAAGGCAAAGTTATGTCCAATCTCCCACAATGACCTAATTATGGACTAGTTCAGTAGAGAAAACTCGTATGACTTGCCACGTGTCACTATTTCCTCCTTTGGATTTGAAATTGATAGTAAAAAAACTAAAATCCGTGTACTTGCAGCCACTTTTTACAGCATTCCAATCTGATGCTCATAGAGAGAGTTATGAATATTTTCCCATGATCACCTCTTTGAGATGAAATTCGAGAGCCTAAAAAATCCCTAACTTCCACAGACCATATCTCCGAAAATATTGCGAACCAAGATCTGAAATTTTCACAAGAGGTTCTTCAAGATTTTAGCTTCACTCTGTGAAACTTTCAGCTTCGTAAATCTTGTAGAAAAATATTTATAGTGAAAATTCCGCGATGACTTGTTTAGGTTAAATTCAGGAGCCTGAAAAAAGCCCTAACTTCCACAGATCATATCTCCAAAAATATTGTGAACCAAGCTTTGAAATTTTGCGGCGATGTTCCTCAAGATTTTGGCTTCATACTATAAAAATTTCAGCTTCTGAACCTTCGTAGAAAACAAGTTATAGCAAAAATTCCAAGATGACATGTTTGGAGTAGCGAAACCCTAGAATCCAAAGCTCTGATACCAAATGTTATGAAACCAGCTCCAAAAATAGAAGAAAAGAGAGATCAACACCTTAGAAATCAGCCACTTTGAGGGGGAAACCTCCAATACATTACATAAATGAACAATTCTTGGTTGACACAAATGACAAAACCTCCTCTCTATATATAGGAGTCCATGGGGCCACAATGTAATCTTAGCCGACCTAACAATAATAATGTAAGGGCACAATAATAACAATATGGGGGTTACAGAGGTACAACAATAACAATAAGGGGGGCTATACTAACATAATAAGGGACTACACTAGTAATATAGGGACCTAACATATAGTACTTGCAAGCCTAATGTAAGCTACAAAAAGCAAAGCATTACAAGTGGTTGGGTTTCTACGAAAATTTCATTTGGTGATCACGTATAAGAAGGGAAACACAAACATGTTGGATGATATGAGTTCAAGTCCACCCACATCAAAGATTAAAGCTTTGGGAACTCTTATGCACATGCATCTATTCACTCATGATGCATACATAGAGGCATATTCAAAGGATGGGGACTTCAAGGAGGTGTTTCAATAGTTACTGAGCCAAAATCATGTCTAAAATGGTGACAAAACATTTGACTACCATATATGGGATGGGTTACTCTATTGGCAAAATAAGTTATATGTTCCTAAAGATGAGCAAATGCAACTAATTAGAGAGGCTAACACCTCGAGGGTTGCAGGACACTTTGGTGTAGGGAAGACATTCACTAACCCTCAGGGGTATGTTTATTGGCTCATGACGCAAGAACAAGCAGCTAGGTTCATAAGAGGATGCATTCTTTGCTGTATTAGCAAGGATAGTAACAAGAAACAAGGTCTATATCATCCCTTACTTATACCCACTCGTCTTTGGGAAATCATTTCCATGGAATTTATGGGGGGGGTTTACCAACAACCAAGAAGGGACATGAATACCTATTCTTGGAAATTGACATGTTCAACAAGATATGAGTTTTGATGCCCTATAAAAATACCATCAACAGGAAAGAAGTAATAAACTTGTTATTGGACAGGTCTACGTGCATTTTGGGATGAAAAGAAGCATTGTTTTAGATAGGGATAAAAGATTTTTTTAGTGTGTTTTCAACTACAATGTGGGATAAAATGGACACAAAAGGTATACAACATTTCATCAATAGAAAAATGGGTAGACAGAAGCATCAATGGGACTTTGGTGTAGCTTTTGAGGGGTTACAATTAGAAGCAAAAAAATACATGGGATGAAAATTTGGCATATATGCAACACTCTTATATCAAATAAGTCCACACTTCTACTATTAAGTCCCCATTTGATACTTGTTTTAAACATTTTCCACCTTCACCTTTGGATATTGCATATCAACAACAAGGAGGAGTGAGGAACGATCTTACATGGGATTCCTTAGGGGTAGAAAAGTTTTTAGGAAGATTAGACATATCCATCTATAGGTACATGGTCCACTACATAAGTCATAAGAAAAATATAAGGCTAGGCCTGATAAACACATAACAGAGAAGTCCTTCAAGGTGCGAGACAAAGTTTGTTTATTGTTTAACAAGGAGAGGTTACATGGTCCTTGTAAGAAAATCAAGGTTCTGCAATATGGCCCCTTTGAGATACTAGAAAAAGGTGGAAGATAATTCATATAGACTTAGTATACCCCTATACATGCAAATTTACTTAGTGGTGAATGTAAATAATTTGAAACTCCATGAGCCTTCCATGCTAGATCAGGAAGAGGAATAAGAGCTACTTCTGTAGAGGATTTGGCACCATATGCTCAGGTAGAGTTGAAAAAGGATACACTTTTGTAGAAGAAGTCCAAACTACAATACATGGGTAGCATGACCTTTGGTATATTGGGTTGAAAGAAAATCTTCCAGACAAGGATAAATGGTACACTAGAGAGGTGGAGGAAAAATATTACTCACCTAATTCAATAAACGTTTTTTTGGAACCAAAATCCTCCCATAATGGGGAGATGTGATATAGATTGGATAATTATATTATTTTTCATCCATCTTGAAGCTTTTGAGTGGAAAAAGTGGAGAAATTAGCACACAAGACCATTTTAACATTGGGTCCCAATTTGGAAAATTGAGGTATGAAATCTTCCAAGAGTAGTTTGAGACATTAAATGACATTTTTTGCGGGCAAAATTTTGTTGCTTCCATGGGTAACCTTTTAGTGCTATTTTGCACATAGATACCTTTCCAATGGTTTAATAATTTCCTGAATCGAATTCTGTATGTAAAATTTATGTCACTCAGATGTTGACCTTCATGTTTTGACCACCCTGATTCGAGAGGATTCCACATTATCTCCCATTATTCATGGAAAAAGGGCTAGCCACATGATCATGAAAAAGAAGACTCTAGAATACTCTAGAATAATCCATAGTGTAACTCTATTTAAGCATTGAAGGAGTTAAACTTAACCATTAGTAGGTTATCGAGTTGTGCTTTATCCATGCCACTAGAAGGAAAATGGGTTTTATTCTATTCGAGTGCATTTTTTTCCTTGAAGGAGCATAATGTATGAGAGTGGATGAGGATAGAGAAGATAGATAGGAATTGTACGTTATATCATCCCACGTATCACAAACCTCACTCTGTACTTGCATCCATTTTTCATTTAGAGAAAGAGAGCATAATAGCCTCACCTTCCAACTTGGTTTTCTCTCGAAAAGGCTTCCCATGATTTATCTTGTGGAAATTTTGGTTTATGTGTTTTCTTGTTATTCATTGTTATGTATTTTTGAAATAATTATAATTTGCATGCATACATAATAAATAATGATTAATGGATCCAAAAATCTATGGAGAAATAAACACTCACAGTTAAGATTCCAAAATTTAAGCTTAATTTTATCACATCTATTGTGATGAACTATCTAGTGGAATATCCAAAATATTTTATGGAATAATTGATTGTATGGATTATGTCTCTTCATTAGTTTTTTGGTTGATATATTTATTTAGTTCTTCAAGGATAGTATCCAAAAATATCTCAAGGGTTTATGTGAAGATCTATGTTCGTGCTTTAGACATAGACAATGGTTTTATTCATGTGTATTATTTTAGATAATTATCGATCTTACACTCCCACCACTCATAGATCTCCTTCAATATAAACATCTATGTGTGCATAGTTGAATAGTCTTAGGTTCAAGAACTGCAAATGACATAACCAACGTTGTGATCTAGAGACTTGTAGGATTAGTTGCCAATAATATCCTAGAATTGAGAAATATATACAATAATACACACAAAGATATATCCACACACATAGATAAGAGATGAAAGAGAAAAATAAATAATGGGAGAACCAACAATATGCACTTTATTATAATGTTAAACAACAACAACAACTACAATGTCTATTATACAATCAACTATTTATACTTCTAGGATTAGTTACAAGATAGTTACAACTGTGAAATTTCCTTGGTCAATCGACCCAACTTATGTGTTCAAAAAAACAATCAACTGACTTGCATGTCAATTGGGTAGTCATGTTGCATGTTGATTGTAATATCCCAAAAGGGAGAATGCAGTAATACTCAAACACAATATGAGAATTGCAGCAAGATAAAAAATAAATCTAAAAACAACGACAGAATATACAGAGAAGTTGAGACATTTTATTATATAGGAGAAGATTCAGCTACACAATGTACAAAATATGAGTAGATCTAGCCAAAGAGATGGCCCAGAATCACCCTGAAAACATGCCACAATAGGCACTGCGTAACTGGAGAGCTTTGGAAGCAAATACTGCGTTGTCCCTTCAGCAGAATATGAATATATGACTGCAGGTTGAAGAGGAAAATGCAGATCTACAAAAATCTAGAGCTCTGATGATGCCAAGATTCAAGATCTGGCTAATGTGATGGATTCCCAAGATAACCTAGAAAGGATTGTCCATATCTACAACTTTGGAAAATCACCCTCCTAGGGTTTGATCCTTAATCTGCTGGGATTACAGATCTAAAGCTATATCTAACATATAGATGGCTGAAAATATGGCACAAGATCAGATCTAAGCTTGAAGGGCTGATCCCTCCTTCATATCTACAAGCTAGAAGCTCTAGATCTAGCTTCTCAATCCTCCAATGATGATTACAGATGCTGCAACACAACTTCTCATAAAAACTACGCTGTAAGGGAAAGAGAGGCTTTATGCCTACTGAAATATGCTGTAATAAACTCCAGGCTGATGGAAATACTGATGACAAGGTGAGGAGATGATTCCTCTCAGGATTACTAGTTGAAATGCTAGCAACTTCCTTCCTCCTTTTGGATATGCAAAATAAACAACGTAATTCATGAAGGGATTACTGCTGCTAGGAGGTCAATAAATTTTGGCCTGATGCTAGATCTGATATGAAGCTCTGGGAATGCTGATATTTAAGCCTAAGGTGATAGGAATAAACCCTCACCATTTCTCCAGCTGAAATACCGAAGACAAATTACACCTTCCAAACTGATCTTCAGAAATCTGCAATTTTTTAATATGAATGTTTTGCAGAAAGTAGGAAAATATAAGTGGCACCAATGCCTGATGTAGAATGAAGTACAACCCTCTTCCAAGAGATCACTCAATGAAAGAGGAGGGATTACCTACTAGGAACACCCTGTGCTAAACAACACTTGCAATCTTTGCTAAACAACCCAAGAAAGTAATGGAATGTCACATGAAAATTCCAGATCTAAGTAGACCTCAAAATCAATAATCAATAGCCTGTCTTCATTCTTGTCTTCATCTTCTTTATATAGTGTTTGAGCCTTCCCATGCCTTGGCCCTCATCTAAACTACGTTGTGCATGTGGACAATATCCTCCATGTTTTACTGCGCTGTCTAGCCAAATCATCCATCATGTCTAGGTGCAATGTACACCCTTTCCATCATGTGTGCATTATTTGCAAAACTTCCTCCATCATCTCATCATGAATGCTCCATGATATTCTATTTGATCTCTTCTAGGATCTTAGTTGACTGTGTCAACCTCCATGATCTATCTCATTAATGAGACATGATCTTCAATTCCATTCACATTAGTAGTTGCTCAACTACCTCATTATGTAGATCTAGGCTTAATTAATCCACATTCACACACAAAAAGTGGATATTTATTCATATTGAGGATTATGGGTCCCTCCACCCTTTTATTTACTTAATTCATTAAGAAAGTTAAGAAATCTAATATTCCAAATATCAGGTGAAAATTTGGGAATATTACATTGACTAGGCTATTAACCAACTTGTGTGCTTGACTTGGTTGACTGTCCAATCTAGTTGACAAGGTCGACTACCCCCTACAACAAAACTCTTAAATAGGAAAACTAAGAAAACTCCTAAAACAAAACTCTTAATTGGGAAAACCAACAAACCTAGAGTCACACCTCTAATTTATTATTGTATTAAATTCAACATTTACAATACAATATGTGGGATTCCACAACATCCAAAACCCTAATTTGTTTTATCGGAATTAGATTACTGTTGAGATTCAACAAGAAGATCCTAGTGAAAATTATGCACCTACACTAGGATGAAGCCTCAAGCTATTTTTAGGTGGATGTCTATTTATAGATGCATGAGAAAATTCTATTTATAGATGAATGTCTATTTATAGATGTATGTGCAAGTTCTATTTATAGATGCATGTCGACTATTATTATCCCTTAATATTAGTTGGACAATAAACAATAATCTATTCTCAATGAGCACTTGGAAATAGTTAACTGAAGTGGAAAATCAATTAGCTAAAGGAATTTCAAGTTAAGAGGTTGGTTGGTGGGACATGCAAGTGGACTTAGTTGTAACTGAGTGATTCGAAGTTGTAACATAGTTGGAAGTGCAGTTATGAAAGTTGTAAAGTAGTTTAACTCAGTTAAGTGAGTTAAACTCAGTTGTGCTAGTTGTAACTGAAGATACACTAGTGAGAGATCAAGTGAATTAATTATTAATTAATTCACAATTAGTGTTCTCACTTGCAACTGGAGATTTACTACTATTAATTGCATGCATGTCAGATCCAGTGGAGATCCAGTTGAGTTCTAGGGGAAAGGGAAGATAAATATCAGTTGTGACATTATCCAGTTGCACACATGCAACCACACACACATTGGATGTGCCCATGAGGATTGCGCAGTCAAGGAAAGCATGATTCCATTCATTCAGGGATTGCTATCAGCTAGGATTGCGTAGTGGAGGCAGGCTATCTGGAGACAATAAATTGGCTAAGGAACTTACTAATTTTCGTATGATAGTGTGAGACAGTTAGCTCATGTACTAAGAACTCTTGGATTAGAGCTTTGTATGTAATTGTTTAATGATCCATGATATAATACATAATAGAATATAGTGGGGTTTTTAGCGATAAGCTTTCCCTGGGTAAATTATCTGTGTTATGTGTGATTGATCTTTCTTCATGATATTGTGATTGGCGATTGTGTTTCAAATTCCATAAATATTTGTAGAAGCAATTCTGTATTTAACAGTAGCATATTATTGTTAGATAAGGAGAATCCAGGCAATATATATATTTTGTATTAAATTTCTACAATTACAACCTTAAATCTTTAACTATAATAAGATTACAATGGACCGAAACCAACCAAAAACAACCCAAAAAATTTAACAATACAAATAACATAACACATTCCCAACATTTTTTATCAAACATAAGAATGTCATGTAAAGGGTTTAATAATATTTATAAATACTATGGGGATATAAAAATTTTTCTTTTTTTATATTAATAAAGATTCAATATTTTTTCTTGGAATATATATGAAACACACACACACACATGGTGGAAAAGAAACATCAATTTTTGGGTCATTGGAGGGGAGCAATTCCTAGAAACAACCCTCACATGTCTATCTTTCTCATCTCGCTCAATGTCCTCCCCAATGCTTTCATCTCTCGAGGAGTAACAACTTCGAGGGAGGGGAGGGGAATTACTTCCAAGGAATAATCATGGGATAAAGGGGAGGGGATGGATGGATAGAGCAAGGTTATCTTGGGGTTGTGACAATCTTGAATTTAGTGGAAGCATTGCACCAATAATTTTTGTGTGATAGAGAATGACAGTCAATTTCGTAGTGAAGATTGAGAAATTAATGATTAGAGCTTCGAGCTATAGAATTTCATGATGGTAATGTCTTCCTGTAGACAAATAATAGTGGGTCACTATCGACCATGCTATTTCATCAATACATATGGCAACAAAAATTAGACAAAGTTGGGAAGGAAGGAAAATAGTAGAATTCTACTATGAATTTAAGATTCAATTTTATTAAATGTTGCAGGAGAATCTGTAGCCAAGGTAGCGTGGGATAATTTAGAGTCTTCATATCATTCTAAGTCCCTATTAAGCAAATTTTTCCTTCAAAAGAAGATGCACTTATTGAGGATGAATGTCAACAAATTTGTAGAAGAGCATCTCAATGCCTTTAACTCTTTTGTAAGTTGGTTGATATTAAAATTTTCCTTGAAGATAAGTGCAATTCTCTATTAAGTTCTTTGCATCATTCATAGGATAGTATGTTTGTAGCTATTGGGTGTAATGCAACCATATTGATTTTGATGACATGATTTCATACATATTATTGGAAGCAATGAAGCATACATTTATGGATAGTAAGACCAAGGATGCTATAATTGTGAAAATCTGACCTTAAAATTGATAGGGATTCTTAGTACTAGTAATAAGGATGTATGTCTATCACATTATTATTTGCGTTGTGTGCACATATGAGATTATTATTGTGGTTTATTGTGATGATTCCTCTTGCTTTCCTATTCTCATGGCTAGTTGAGATATTCTCTCCAACTATTATAGTTAGTTACTATTTATTATGAGCTTGTTTACCATTTTTCTCCATGTTTTTAAAGATATTTTCTTGGTGTAAAGTTATTTAATATTTTTTTCTGGATTAATACAAATTCAAGCAGGATTTTAATTTAAAACATTTGTGTATAACTCTACTCATGAGTGGATTCATCTACATCATCAATCCCATAACAACTTTCCAATTTAATCTAGGTTGAGTATTTGCTCTTATTTTTTTCTTTTTGAATTTATTGTTGGTGGGCTGTGGCTAGAAAATAGTGATTAAATTTCGCAAACTGGGGCTCTTGATCACTGTGTTTAAGCCACCTTTCTTTCTATGGACCTATGCTTACACTCTCCATAATGTGACCTCCCTATAGCTTACACATTCAACACATTGTGGTATACTCTCCCATGCATTCTTCTTCCTGTGAGTGAACTCCGCAATCATGAGATTTAATTCTCCATTTCAATGGTGGCCTTTGATGCTTCCCTAGACATGTATAATGGGTAAAATTTCTTCCCTTCATTAAATCATACAAATCTCATCTGCAATCATATCTAGTCATATTATGAAAATTTGCATTAATTCCACACCATGCCACAACAACGTGTGATAATGTGGGAAAAACATTCATGATGTAGGCTATTGTAGCTTATTTTTATTCCCTTTAGATTTTGTAATTTTATCGTTGTTTCAAAAAGAAAAATAATAATAAAGAATAGAAGAAAAGAGAAAAATAAGAAAAAAAAATAAAAAATCAAAAGGAAAAACGGATTTAACACACACACACACACACACATATGTATATATTAAATCTGTTTTTCCTTTTGATTTTTTATCTGTTTTTCTTATTTTTTTTCTTCTATTCTTTATTTTTCTTTTTCTTTTTGAAACAAAGATAAAATTACAAAATCTAAAGGGAATAAAAATAAGCTATAATAGCCTACATCATGAATGTTTTTCCCACATTATCACATATTGTTGTAAATATATATATATATATATATATGAAAAAAAATAGATATATCCCATGGATTAGCGCGCAATTCTAAATGCCGCTTATTTTTCTTATTTTTCTTATATTAGCATAATCCTTGTTACACAACATTTTGTCACCGTCCCTGCAATCCCCATCCCACACATTAGAGGACCATTTTTGTGACTTATATGTAGTTTCATGCCTTGCAAAAAGTGTCATTGCATCCCTTGCCATGAGGAGAACATTTCCTCTGTTGACTATTCCTGGAACAGACTATCAAAAACACATGATTTTGGATTGAACACATATTTCATTAAAATTGGGAAAATTATATTACAAGGACATCACTAAAATTGAGTTTTTATGTTATTTTAAAATTCTAGATCCACTATTTAATTCCAAATTTAATGAAATATGTGTTGTTGGTGTTGGCAGGAAGTTATGGCCTCGCGCCGATTAAGGAAAATAACACTGGCCTCACGCCCATTTGTGCTCTGTCTCAGTGATCTGCCCACGCCGAGCTGTTTTTGGAATTTTTTTTAAATATAGGAGTGAATTTTCCATTGCTAACCACTTCATGAGCAAGTTAGCATGGGTAGTTCGACTGAATAACGTCGAGCACCCTCCTTTGGCTTCCTGTTCCCTACTTTTTGGAAAACCTCCCAAAGGATAAGGCCTCCCTTCCTCCATTTGAGGGATCCCAACCTCCTCCTCTCCTTTTATAAATACATCTCTCTCACATAGATGCAGCTAGCTGAATGGTTTGGATAACTGAACATTTTGGAGAAAGCTGAAATAGTATGACATAGCTGGTGTGAGATAGAGCAGAGAAAGAGACCCTTGTCAAGAGAGAGCTTAGGCTTATTGTCTCGCCACGTCCAAATTCCCTGACGAATGCTCGAGACACGTTTTGACTGGACCCGCTGAAGGAGGCTACAATGTCAAGGCTCATTTGGTTGTAATCTCTTTCTTTCTCTTAATATATACACGACTGATGTTTTGGTTCCCGTCTTGCGTTGATGTGATTGATCTTATACAATACGTTTAATTCTCCTTGACCATTTAGATAGGTATGAATGCAAACATTGTTTCATATGCTGCTTTCATTCTCTGATCTTTGTGCATGCGCCTGAGTACCATAGTTGAAGGACTGCGACGTGTTGGGACGAAGATCAGGAGACCGCCGCCACAGCTATGACAAATGCGTTGGATCAAAGGTAGGATAATCTATCCCGACTTAGTTTCATTCATTAACTAGGAATTGACACGTTAGCCTGTCCTCTTGCTGCTAGACCCACCCTAGGGCTAGAGGGATCGCCTTTGTCCGCAGAGGGGATATACCTACACAACAAGTTGGTGACCATACTGGGGATCAGTGTGTGTTTTTTGTTTCATTTTTTGTTGAGCGTTTGGCTTGTCGAGTTGACTTTGGTCGTTTAATTGCTTTTCTTCTTTACTTGACTTGCTCGACTGTTTTAAACCATCATGTTCAGTTCCAGAGTGTCAAATCTGACGTCTGCTCAGTGGTTTTATCCTTTTCCCATGGTTTTCTAGCTTGGTGTGGTTTTTCCTTAAACAGTCGCGCCGATTGGCGCATGTTGCTTTTGTCATAGGTGCGCCAACCCCTGTTAGGCGTGGATTACAACCTAACAGTCGTGCCGAATCCTATAGGATTTGATTTAACCTCTTTACTGAGTTTTTGTTAGTAGTTCTTGGCTCTGGATTGGTTTTTTACCTTGCAATTGGTCTATTGGGATTGTTTTGACTCTGTAGTCTCTTCTCAGCTGTTTGTCCATCATCTTATCAGTGGAGTTTGTAGCCCTAGGGTTTCTAGGTGTCTTGTGCTATTTGTTCGGCCCTCTCCTCACTGAGCCTTCTAAGTTAAGTTCGAGTCACTTTGATTTTTGTCATTTCAATTCGTTGACTGTTTGTGTTAGACTTTCTCTCGATTCTTCGTGTCTTTGGTTCGTTGAATGATCACTTTTGTTTTCGTTTGACTCTCCATTTTGTCACTTCAAGCATAGATGACATTGCTCGTTGGATCGTTTTGAAAGCCCTTCGTTTGTTTGGAAGTTTGCATCCTTGTTTTGAGTGCCTTTTATGTTTGTATTGCATTTGATTTATTCGTTTTAGATATTTACATTCATAGTGCTCAAAACTAGTACTTGTTTTTCTTTTTAGTGTAACAGTGCATTGTGTGCTTCATTCATGTAAAAAACAAAAAATTTCATTCTTTCGCTTGAATTGAAAATGGAAAAGTTCTTTTGCATAACTAGCTCTTAGCAAAGTAGGAAAGAGTTTTCATTTTCTCGTTTGATTGTATTAGATGCATTAGTGAATTCAATTGATTTATTCTTATGTTTGCATTGATTGCTACTTTGTCATAGATTCCTATCCTTCTCTTAGCTAGCATTCATTGAACGAAAATGATGTTCTTTTGCATGTAGTATGCATTTAGGAATTCGAGATCACATTCGGTAAGGCCTTGAAATCGAAACATTAATTCAAGATCAACCTTAAAAATCAATTCAATCAATCTAAGGAAGCATTGAAACCTAAAGCACATATTATAGAGGTCTATGCTGGTGTTTTGTTCTGACATCGTTAAACCTAGTAGCTGTCATTCGCCACCTGGCATTAGACAGCACTAGTATCGACTTGTGCTCCCCATACCATCATGTATATAAAGGGAGACCCTCATCGGTTGCAATCCTTTATCTATAGGAAGCCAAGTCTGCCGCCCTATAACTGTGATACACGGAACACAACATTTAGGGAGACTACCTGCATGTACATCAAGTCCTTGGTCATTTCTCTTTCATTTGATCACCAAGGTGTATATGGCAGTTCACGGAAACTTGGTACACCCTCTTGCTTAGATTACCTGAGTAGTAATTTTGGTATTTTCGTGACTCTATAAAAGTGAAAATATCATCGAGCACTTTTCCTTTCACGCTTGTTCAATCTAAAAGTGACTAGAGTCATATTTTGCCTATTTCTCGACTCTTAAAACATGAAACAACAGAGTTTTGTTTTAATGTATTAAAATATTAACTGCCCATGAAATAATCATGGTTAAAGTTATCTTCCTTAGTGTTTTGTTTTATGGTTGTTTCCAATGGCAACGTTTCCGGAGTTTACCAACCCAGGAATCCCCTCCGAGGGGAATCTTGGTCCTTTTCCTGCTTTTGGGAATGTTGGCGCTCCTTATATGGCAACAATTTCCCTTCCTGGGTTAACTTTTGGTTTGCCTGTATGGTTATTCTTGACCTTGGTAGTCTCTAGTATTCCACCCTTTGTACAACCATCTCCTCCGCCTAAACAACATCATGTTTATTCTAAGGTGGACCTCTCCCCTTCTTTGCCTATTTCTTCGTTCACCTCTTCTACTTTCCCTGGTGAAAGTTTGGATTCTAGTAACCAGGTGGCTAAGAAGAAGAAGAAGAAGACGAAAAAGAAGAAGTCAAATAAGAGAGAGGCCAACTCTGCGACTATTGCGCCTAAGAAACATTCCCTTGATAAACCATCCAACATTCCACGAAAATTCAAATTCCCTTGTATGTTGTGTAAAGGTGACCACCTTCTTCGAGACTGCCCTGGCATTCCCAAGGTACTTGAAGTATGGATTAACTGTCGTCTGTCGTTGCCTTTGGCTTTTGGAAGTCATATTGTTGGCACATCTTCGACTAGCCATGATAAGATTAATAAGAAACAGGGTAAGATTACAAATCCCTATAAGTTGTGTGAAGGGCATCATCCCATTCACCTTTTTCCATACATGGATGAAGCCACGAGAGTGTTGGAAAACCCTACTGTTTCTACACCCTGCCTTCTGGTTGGTTACCAGAAGCTTTCTTTGAGTCCTCCGCTGGTTGATTCCATGATCGGTCAAGATTCATCCTTGGTTGATCCCATTCCCTCGAAAATTCACATTCAAGATTCCGTTCCAAACCAACCATTGGTCGTGGGGTCGGTCGATTTGATCCCGCTTATGGTTCATTAGGTCTTTTCTGTCGAGAGTGGATCTCATGTCCCTCACGTTCTTCTTGTTTCTTTAGATTCCTCGGACTTGGAGAAGGGTTCTCCCACCCCTGTAACTCAAGAGGTTGCCCTTCCTTATCCCATGTCTATGGTCTAGGAGGATGCTCCTCTTGTTCTGATAACACCAGGGGATGACTATCTCAGTTCTATGGTACCCCCTCCATGTAGTTTGGTCACTTCTTTTGATTGGAGTCGATTTGCGGGATACCATCTTCCTTCTTACGTGCCTTTTGAGATCACGGTACAGGCCTTCGATATGGTCGTACCTAGCACGATTATAGATGAAGGCACGTATGTTAGTGTTTTGTATTTAACTACTTGGAAAGCTTTTGGTTCTCCATCGCTTATGCCTGTTACACAGAATCTGTTGGCATTTAACAGAGGAACCAGTCAACCGTTAGGGATCCTTCCGAAGTTGCCTATCACTTTGGGAGGGAAAACCGTCTATATAGATGTGATGGTTGTTCCGAGCCCCTTGGATTTCAATTTACCCTTGGGGTGCGACTATGCTTATGCCAGGGGTGCACTTGTCTCTTCCCTCTTTCGTGTGATCTGTTTTCCACATGAAGGTCGGATCGTGACCATTGATCAGCTTTCATTCTTTGGTCCTATTGTGGCAGCTGGCCCACCATCATCCTTTCCGGGTCTTTATCTGCTGGTTGCATATTCCCCACCATAGGTTAATTATGTGGCCACTTGTTCATTTCCCTCATCCAGTGCTAGTGCCATCGAGTACCATCTACTGGGGGCATTCGATCACGATTTCCAAGATGTTTTTCTCTCATCAGATGAGAACCTCTTGGAAGCCATGACCTCTTATTCGTCATGATGAAAGGTCATGCAGAGCAGCATTCATTTTCTTGTGTCAAGCTCCCTAAAAAATGAAACAAGGTTATGCGAGGATAGTTATTTTAATGTGTCAACCTCGTTAAAAAAATTAAACACGTTCCTTTTCAATTCGAGTCTTTGATAAGATATCGTAAGATCCTATTTGAGTCTTTCCCTGATCTCGTAATTTAAACCTTCACTCCATTCGCTTTTCATTAACTGCCGATGGACTGAAGCTTGGCGGGCATGTACATCGAATTGAGTCACCATGCTGGGGGCATGCCCACTCTTCAAGCATAGTTTATTTGTGTTTCAAGCTTGTGTAAAAATGAAACCGATTTCAAGCATAGTTTACCTTTGTTTTTGAGCTTGTGTAAAAATGAAACCTTTTGGCTTGGTGTGCATTGCAAGCATTTTCCTGCCTATTGGATCGTTGCTTATTATGCGGATGACTGTTACTCATTAACCTCAAATCTTAAGGTTGTATTTGCGTGTTCGTTTACTGGAAAAAACATTTTGATTAAATTACATATCAACATATTCCTAGACGAATGAATGCATTAACTGATACAGTAGCTAACATTGTATTAGATAGACATTTGCATAATTTGTAAAAAATCATCATCATATGACAAGATCCATACAGGAAAATAGATGTATGTATATATATATATATATATATATATATATATATATATATATATATATATATATATATATATATATATATATATATATATATATATCGAGTGTTTGAATCTATGTGCATCATAAGTTCAAAAAATATGTGTGTTTCGGTTACATCCTGAGACATCATGTCTCTCAAAAAATATGCAGAAATAAAACCTAGGTGTCTACTTGGTGTGATGCTCATGATAACACATCACTACCCGTACAAGCCGCCTCAGCAAGCGGTGAACATGGTTTGACACCCCTGCAGTGTGCCTCTGGTATGCACAAGGAACATCATCAAATCGCGCATAGTCTGGGATCCCACGAGATATTCCATCCAAGTTGCGTATTATTTCCTCCTCCTCGCCTCCCTCACCATGAGGGGCCACATCAAAGTCGCAAGGAATCCACCGCGCTATCAGGGACATACTTGGAGGTCTCTCTGGGCCAACATCTGCAATTACATGGATTAATGTCAGAACATGCATAACAAAAAAAATCATAATACTCATAAAAAAATGAGTCTTACCCAGTACTTCATCCCAATCCTCTCCTTCTGGGACTAGGAGATCTGCATCACCAGTGAAATTTGTGCCAGAGTAGGGCTTGTCCTCCACGACAATCAACTGCCGGTGGGGCCACTCAAAGAACTCTGATCTCCAAGACATTTGTTGACTGCCCCCTAACCTTGGCATCAGAGCTACCCAATGGGCCATCATTGGCTCCTGGGCTGGTGGTGTCAGAACTATTACCTCCTGACGCTAGAATATTGGTAGTTGTTCCAAGATGAACGATACCAATATGGACTCGTAGCCGAACTACTTCAGCTTGGTTTTCTTGCATTTTGTCAGTTGACGCTTCATGTTGATTTTTACCGCCTTTTCCCAGTTGTAGAGGGTTGGTGCCATGAAATCTACAACAAGAACTAGCTATTTTTTTGTGGCCTCGTGCGGAACCTGCGATCCAACAACTCGTGTGATGGTGTGTAGCACTACCTTTAGTGCCAAATCCGAAATAGTTTGGATGCCCACTTTTTTGCTTCCCAATCCTTTCCTTTCCCCTAGGCACACCCTGTCAATAAGCATACTCATGTTTTCCATTGAGGGCTGGGTGCCGGTCAGGATTGGTACTGCCCCCCTCCGTGACAATCCGGTTATGAAATAAACATCTGAGACTTCAATCTCAAGTTCCTGGTCGTGAATAATGAATTTTTCTTGATCAATGTCCTAGACACTAATCAAGTACTGCAACAACTTTGGTTGATCTCTGAGACATGGTGCCATAAAGAATTTCTTGAGCCCGCAATCTCTGAGAGCTTCCATGCATCTCCTATTTCCAATGGCTTCCTCATCTTCTTCACTGTGTTCTTGTTCTTTCCATTCAATCACCATTTTGTCTTTTTCACACCTGCAAAAACATCCATATGGTTGTCATTAGCCAAATCCAAATATTTTGAATGCTTAAATTGGGTCTGCTTGTTTAAATTCACATGCTAAAAATTTCTGCTGCGGTTAGCGCGCCCCTGTTCAATTTTTAGACTGGTTGGCATGGGTCTATGCTCGATACTCGCGCCGACCACTGCGCCCTAAATTTTACAAAATTCCCCCATAGATCTACAAAATTGGGGTTGTAGGTAATGAAAGTAATATCAAAATGTAGGGAAGGATGTGAGTTCTTACCTGGAACAGACGAATTCGAGATTGATCTTCTGGATTGCCCACTGTCAACGCTGTAAAATCACAGTGAAAAAGGGTAACAAATTGCTCACAAGAGGTAAAAGTGAAAAGTAATTTATGTTTTACCATATTTGTCATTTTATAACTTTTTAGAACCCTAATTAGGTTTTAAAGCATATTTTTTGACTATTTCGCTATGTTATTTCGAGAAATGGGTTTTACGCGCGTCTCTTGTGCAACGACAGGTCCTCAACGTGACTGCGATGAAGAAATGAGTTGTATATTATACTTTTTCGGACTCGGTAAAAACACGAAAAAGTCACTGTTGGAGTATTCTTTCAGCTCTTTTCTGACTCTCTAAAATTGAAAATATTGCCGAGACTCTAGTCATTTTGAACTCGTTAAATGGCTACGAAACGATATCTACCAAGTATATGTTTACCCCTTTTTCGGGCTGGGATAGATTATTTACGAAAAAGGAATACCTTAGCCTATCATGACTAAGAGGTTCTCTCAGACACAGTTTTCTACCTTTTCGGATCTGTGAGACTACCTACGAAAAGGGACTGCTGGATTTTTCTTTCCACTTCTTTTCAAACTCTCTAAACATGAAAAGATGCCGAGTTCTTCCTTTTTCAGACTCGTTAAAACCTAAATGACATTGGACACTATCGCCATGATGTTATCGAGTTCCTCCTTCCTAGGGCTCATAAAATGTACTAGGATGGATTTTTCTGAAGGACAAACTTACATGACAAGCACAGGCTATCCCATTCAAGCTTGTTTTCCAAAAATAATTGGGGTACTCGCCAGCAATGGTGGGGGAAAATGGAACTAGTTCTCAGTCATGTTGGCAGTATGTCTCTCTTG
Organism: Pinus albicaulis; assembly: GCA_034641835.2. Taxonomy (NCBI): domain Eukaryota; kingdom Viridiplantae; phylum Streptophyta; class Pinopsida; order Pinales; family Pinaceae; genus Pinus; species Pinus albicaulis. Next base: position 120,460 of record JAXQQM020075952.1, read on the forward strand.
AACATGACACTCATCTGAATTTGTGTCGGGTTGGGGGCATCTCATTTCATCATTTTTGCCTCCATGGGTTTGGGTAATCTGTTTTTACCTCTCATATGCTCTTTGCCACGTCCTCATGACCTCAGATCCCTTGATGTCAAATACTGCCAAATCTGGAGTCGTGTCACTGATATGTTCAAGAGAAGTTTCCGTTTGCAGTTTTAAACCTCCCTCCGATTCTCTTTTTTGGTACTAATTCACTATCATCATTTTCCTCTATCTCGTGTCGATGATGTGGGAAACATTATGGCCCTCCTTTGACCAGGTCACTTCCTGTCGACTTTAGCTCATTATCCAGGAAGTTGATCTAGAGACTCCCTTCCGGTACCTTGGAGCTTGCATGCCTCAATGGAAAGTTCTTCGCATTCGACAACATGACCACATCATTGGCCTTCGATCGAGTGATTCTACGGGTGTTCGATGCTAGATCACTATTCACATTCTATGGATTGTACTAGTTGTACCTTGAGAGCCATTATCATTATTGGTGGTTTCTCTCGTGCCTGTTAACAACTTACATTATTGGCTGGTAATTAGGTGACTTTCTCGCATGCTCAACTTCAGCTCACATATTCGCATGCTTGAATTTGTACTTGTTCGGGTCAAGATGGAGTGCAAGACCCTAGGTTTTTTCTGATAAGATCCAGGCTACAGGATATTTTGGTTTATCATGACTATATGCATGACTCCTTTGATTGGATGGCTGCGACCATACCTGAGTCTATTTGTTGATCCTTATTGCTGGATGGCTGCGTTTATACCTTGGATCTCAGTTTTTATGTACTCTATTATGGATGGCTGTGCCCATGCCACATGTTCATGTATCAGAGATATCAGTTGTATTTGTACTTGCATGTCTTTCGACAGCAGTGTTTGGTTCGAATGCATTCTCATAAAGCATTTCACTCCTCGCTCTCTCTTGGACCTCATGCTTTAAGGGGCATCTGTTACACAACATTTTGTCACCGTCCCTGCAATCCCCATCCCGCACATTGGAGGACCATTTCTGTGACTTATATGTAGTGTCATGCCTTGCAAAAAGTGTCATTGCATCCCTTTCCATGAGGAGAACATTTCCTCTGTTGACTATTCCTGGAACAGACTATAAAAAACACATGATTTTGGGTTGGTGCTGGCAGGCAGTTATGCCCTCGCGCTGATAAAGGAAATCAACACTGGGCCCCACGTCCATTGGTGCTCTGTCTCAGTGATCTGCCCGTGCCAAGCTATTTTTGGAAATTTTTTTAAATATAGGAGCGAAGTTTCCATTGCTAACCACTTCGTGAGCGAGTCAGCATGGGTGGTTTGACTGAATAATGTCGAGCACCCTCCTTTGGCTTCTTGTCCCCTAATTTTGGGCAAACCTCCCAAAGGATAAGGCCTCCCTTCCACCATTTGAGGGATCCCAACCTCCTCCTCTCCTTCTATAAATACATCTCTCTCACATAGATGTAGCTAGATGAATGGTTTGGATAGTTGAACATTTTGGAGAAAGATGAAACAGTCTGATATAGCTAGTAAGAGATAGAGCAAAGAAAGGGACCCCTTTCGAAAGAGATCTTAGGCTTATTGCCTCGCCATGTCCAAATTCCCCGATGAATGCTCGAGATGTGTTTTGACTGGATCCACTGAAGGAGGCTGAGACGTCAAGGCTCATTTGGTTGTAATATCTTTCTTTCTCTTAATATATACATGAATGATGTTTTGGTTCCCGTGTTGTGTTGATGTGATTGATATTACGCAATACATTTAATTCTCCTTGACCAGTTAGATGGTTATGAATAAAACATTGTTTCGTATGTTGCTTTCGTTCTCTGATCTTTATGCAGGCGCTTGAGTACCATAGCTGAAGGACCATGACGTGTCGAGATGAAGATCAGGAGACCGCCACCACAGCTACGACAACTACGTTGGATCAAAGGTAGGACAATCTATCCCAACTTAGTTTCATTCATTAACTAGGAATCAACGCACTAGTATGTCCTCTTGCTGCTAGACCCACCGTAGGGCTAGAGGGATCGCCTTTGTCCGCAAAGGGGATTTACCTACACAACAATCCTTTGTAGTTATTTTAATTAAGGATTATTTAATTTGTAATAAGGATTTAAATGACATTTTTTTTTGGGTAGTGAAAAAATCATATCTGTTTTGTATGGACAAGATCGGGCCTACCCAGATCAATGACCCACAATGAATTGTGGGACCCCCCCCCCCCCGCGCAGTGTTGACAGTTAACAGAGGGGGGTGGGGGGTGTCTGCAAAGTGGTCTTCTTGATCCCATCATTGGATACATGGAAATCTCGCATGAATTGCGGTACCCCCCTCACGAAAACCATTTACCATCTGCATCCCCACCCAACACACCACTCTTCCACTTTTTCCTTCTTGCCGCTAGTAACTCTACCATTTTATCCCTCTTGCCAACATATCACCAAATTTAACTGTTGTTATCACCCCGCCAAACTTTCAAATGACCATTTCCATCCTTCCTGCCAACGTTCATCTGCATTAATAATATACACACCAATAATTGTTAGCCTATTCAAACCATTATCCACTCCACAATAAAAAATTTTCATTTATTAACACCAACCATTCACATTTGGTCTATCGCTACAATCCAGAGAACACTTCTGCAAGAGAATTTCACCAGAGATTTACCTCTAATTGTCGTGTTCAACTTGAAATCATCTTGCAACTAGGTAAATTCTTACCAATTATCTTAGAAACTTTTTTTCCTGATGGCTTCTCCCAGGGAAAAGAAAAAATGGTTATAGATAATTCCCTGCTACCACCTGTGATTAACCTAGATGAACTCCCATTAGTAGATACTCACTTTAATATTGCAGAGAAAAATTGTGAATTTGATCTATACGAACTTCACAACTGAGCTTTTCAAAAGTATGAAGATGCCAGTGATGCATGAATGGAAATTTACCAAAAACAATCATTTTCAGACAAAGTTCATATTTTTGAATCTTTCTTGCCTGAGAATTCTGAGTTACCCAGGACCAATCCTCCTTATTCCGCTATTATGTTCCCTGGAATGTCTAGGCATGTCATTTCTTTAGTGTCTTGTCTATTAGTATACCTCAATGAAAAATGGGTTTATGAAGTCATTTTGGGTTTTCTGTCAGTATTTTACTCAGGTAAAATTCCTTCAGTAATGTTCAATTATAGCAAGTTTTTGTCTGATGCAATCCATTATCAATTCTTAATGTTCAATGGAGAAGGATTTTTCAAATATCAATAAATACTAGTTTACTCGTTTCTATATCATCAGTCTGAAAGGTTTAAGATCCATTTGCAAAATTTAGATGCTACTGGTAGCCCTCAGTAAGTTATTCACTGGACATCACTAGTGAGAAAGAACTCTGAAGAATTCTCATTTATCGATTTTGTTAATCAATTTTTGTATATGGAAAATTTGTAACTAAATAGTGATGTTGTTCCTAGAGTTTCAAGCAAGATCAAGAGAATTTTACATTTGAGTGAACAGACCAAAGCTGGAGACTGGTATTTATACCATAATTTTACTAAAATTAGGATTTATGGATGTGAATTACAACCATATAAGTTGCCTATATTTCTGCCAATGAGAATTTTTGCTTTTGAATAAATTAGGAAAATGATGAATGTGGATGAGGTTGATTTTGTTTCTAGGAAACAAAAAACCCAATTTAAATTGAAAGCATAGGTTGGCCCTTTTATAGTCAACACAAGAGCTACAGAGAAGGAGGTTGATGTTTTATTTAAACATATGAATTTCAAGTTAAATTTCAGCTGGTCTTATGACCCTATGGGAATTTTATCATCAGTAAGAGTTGCACATAAGTCAACACCTTATATTCATATGCCAAAACCAGGGGTGAGCAGTTTGCAAATAAAGATGATTGAGAGGATGTTGAAATTTGCAACAAGAAATATTGAAAATGGTAACAAGAAGAAGCTTCTAATTTAATTAGCCCTTAGTTAAATTAGAAGGAAATTGCAATTCCACATCACATGACAACTTGTACGAGTTAAATAAATTAGGAAGACTTAGTTAGTTTAGTTAATTCAAGTTGAGGGTCAAACGAGAGGCATGTAGAGTGTATCTTACTTTTTACAGGCCCTGGTTGAGTTTGTTTTGAATAGTAATTAATTAACTTAATTTATTTGAGTTAAAATCAGTTTAACTAGTTCTAATCGATGGAAGAACTAGTGAGAGGTTAAGTTAATTAAATTAGATTTAATTAACATGCAATGATCAATCACATAACTGAAAATTCACTCATAAATAACTCATGCATGTCAGTTCTGAGAAATACCCAATTGAGATTGGAGTTAAAGGGAAGTGTACTATCAGTTGTATAATCATAAAATTGTACAGATGGTGCATGGAGTTAGAGGAAGAACCTTGATGTACTGCACATCTATTATTAGTAAATTTCCTTTTGAATTAATGCCTAATTCCCTAGGAAACCACACAAGTAAATATGGAATCCTGAGGCAAAGAAATTGGTTAAGTATTAAACCGAGCTTGCCTAGGAATAAGTGAGACATACAAAGACACTGCAGATATCTCTCGAGCCTACAAGAAGCATTATATTGTTCTCATATTTTCTGACTTATGCAATATATAGATAACAGGTTTTTTAGCTGAGGCTTTCCCCAGATAAATCTATCTTTGTGTTGTGCGATTGAAATTCTTTCTCTTTCTTATTCATGTGATTTTGCGATCATAATTGGTTTCCTCAATTTGTAGAGTAGATTCAAGTATTTTGTTTAAGCATATTACAAATATCAGTTTGAAACTACATGGATTTTCTACATGGTATCAGAGCATGAATCACTATAGAAGAGAATAATACGAGTTTGTTTGAGCAGTTGAATCGCCTCAAGACCAACTTATTGGATCAAGATGTCTTTCTATGGATTGAGACTCGAATATTCCCTTGAGGGTAGTTCGTATTACATAGCTTGGAAGGACATGATGGAAGCAGCGGATGAAGACAATGGGCTGAAAGAGTTCATAGACAATTATATTCCCAGGCCCGCAACAAAAAATGCTCAAAGTATGGATGCATGGAAGAAGAATGTATCTAGGGTGAGGAGGATTATATTAGAAGGAGTTTGAGATCATATTGTCTCGAATCTACATGTAGGAAAGGAAAACCCATATGCTATGTGGAAGGCCTTAACATATTTTTTTTAGAACAACAACGACCACAGGAAGCTGGCGCTGAGGGACAAGCTTAGAAAAATCAAGATGGAGAAGGGTGACATAATACCAAAATAATTGACCAAGTTCACTCAGTGTCGGGGTGAGCATGAAAGTGTTGGTGTTACATTTTCGAGGATGATCCAATGAGTATAACACTTCTTGTCCTTCCTAAGAGATGGCACAACTACTTGGATTCGGTAAATGGGAGGGAGAAGCTACCATAGTGGGAGCGATTATGGTTTGAATTGGTGCAGGAAGAGATTAGGAGGAACACCAGAGACAAGACCTCATCTAAAGAAATGGAAGAAGAATTTTCATTAGCCAGCAAAATAAAGAAATCCAAGGGAAAAAAGTCCCAAGGCAAAGAGGGAAAGAAGAAAGACTTGTCCAACATCAAGTGTTTTCACTATTACGACTTCGAGCACTATGCCACGAAATGTCCACAGAAGAAGGCAAGCAAGAAGGAGCCTGCAGTAGCAGTAGTAGGTGAAGATCTAGCTTCATAATTCAAACTTGATTTTACTCTCATTTCATGCATGATAAGCACTGTAATGGGAAGCATGTGGTATCTCGATAGTGGTGCCTCGTTCCATATGACGGGGAATAAATATCTCTTCAATGAATTGGAGGATAAATAACTCAAGTAGAAAATAGAGTTTGGAGATGATTGGAGGTATAACGTGACTGGCATCGATACAATTGCTTTTTAGAGGGAGTTTGGCTCCCCTCTTAGACTCATGAATTTTTTGTTTGTTCTAGGACTAAAGAAGAATCTTATTTCCGTAGCGGTATTGGAAGACTATGGCTACGATGTGATATTTAGAAAAGGAATTTTTTTCCTTAGACACATCACCACAGGATGGGTGTAGCAAATTGGTGTGTGAGTCAAGAACCTATATGCTCTTAAGGTCGAAGATGCACACAAATATTTGAGGAGCAAGGCAAAGGTTAGAGACTTGGTGGTTGAGAGGGAGCATGAATTACCTCTTAACATGCAGCCTCAGAAGATTCCTCAGAAAGTTTTGGAGCAACCATAATTAAAGAAGCAGAGAGGAGACCAAGTGGAGGCATCCACTCAATAAAACACCTCCAGTAGGGGGAAATTCCGAGCCAAGAGGGAAGAGGGAGCACATGCAGCCATACCTCCAAGTGAGAGGTGGGGCAGTGTGAAGTAATAGTCCCAAGAGTGCAGAAATTTGGGCAGGGTCCATTGATATGTCTTGTCTCATAGATCATTACCTTGCTACAGGGACCCATAATACATAGTAGTAGGATGGATCAATGGCGGTTGATGCAGTCAGATGTCAGAGTGAGAAATGCAGAGATTAGCAACAATCAGATACTAGGGAGAGTAGAGCAGAGTTAGCAGTAGTGCAAATGACACAGTGCAGAGTCAGAAAAAGTGCAGTGTTTTTATTAGGCAGTGTAGTAGCCAGTAGCAGTCAGAGACTCTGGTGACAGATGCATGATACTGATAATAATTGATTCAGTTTGGATGCTTTTCAGTTTCAGAAGTTGTAGTTGCAACAACACTAGAGAGAAGTGTTGCATGCAGAACATTCCAAGGTACCAGATTAGGATAGAGTTCCTTTCTTGTTGAGAGGGAGTGTTGAAATTTGCAACAAGAAATATTGAAAATGGCAACAAGAAGAGGCTTATAATTTAATTTTCCCTGAATTAAATTAGAAGGAAACTATAATTCTACATCACATGAAAATTTGTACGAGTTAACTAAGTCAAGAAGACTTAGTTAGTTCAGTTAATTCGAGTTTAGGGTCAAACTAGACGCATGTAGAGTGTCTCCTAATTTTTAGGAGCCTTGGTTGAGTTCATTTTGAGTTGTAATTAATGAACTTAATTTATTTGAGCTAAAATTAGTTTAACTAGTTCTAATTGATGGAGGAACTAATGAGAGGTTAAGTGAATTGAATTAGATTTAATTCACATGTAGTGATAAATCAGATAACTGATAATTTACTCATAAATAACTCATGAATGTCAGTTCTGAAAAAGAACCAGTTGAGATTGGAGTTAAAGGGAAGTGTACTATCAGTTGTATAATCAGAAAATTGTACATATGGTGCATGGAGTCAGAGAAAGAGACTTGATGTATTGAAAAACTATTATTAGTGAATTTCCTTGTGAATTAATGCCTAATTCCCTAGGAAATTGTGCAAATAAATAGGGAATCATGAGGCCAAGAAATTGGTTAAGTATTGAACCAAGCTTGCCTAGGAATAAGTGAGACAAACAAAGATAATGCAAAGAGCTCTCAAGCCTGAGTGAAGCATTGTATTGTTCTCATATTTTCTGACTTATGAAATATAAAGATAACAAGGTTTTTAGCTGAGGCTTTCCCTAGATAAATATTTGTGTTGTGCGATTGAAATTCATTCTCTTTCTTGTTCATGTGATTTGGCGATCATAATTGGTTTCCGTAATTTGTAGAGTAGATTCAAGTATTATGTTTCAACATATTACAAATATGAGTTTGAATATATGTGTATTTTCTACAAAGGAGAATACCTTGCACGGAGTTGAAGAAATCATTTCCCGTGAAACAATGTTAGAGACTCCAAAGACTACATAGAAGGAGTTAAAAATACCGAGGTAGAGTCAGTCTCCATTAGGGTCAGATTTACAGCAAACAATTTTCAAAGTTATGAAAATAAGGAAGAAAATAACAACAAATGAGGGGGAAGAATCCTCAGATGTCCAAAATTATGAGGGACCTTCTACAATTGTCTTTATAGGAGAATCACCATTTTCACTGCAAAAGAGAGAGGAGACCAAAACAATTTCTTCTTCTCCTTCATCTCCTTCTTCAAGAAAATAAAGTATATTTTTCTAGATTTCTAGAAATGAAAAAGTAGAATGAAGCACTCAAAACTTAGACATATGCAGAGTTTTGGAAGCAATCACCCACAACACATAACATGTTACTTTCATCATTAGATAGTGATAAGGGACAATTTGAATTGGCATTTCTAGAGCCAAAGGTCCCTGTACTAAAGACAACTGAATATTATAAAAATTCTTTGTTTTCTTTTGACACCAAACAAATTCATCCTATAGATCAAATCGATCTAGACAAGTAAGCATGGGGAATGATTTACACATCCTTGAAAAGTTCTGCTATGGCAGCTTCTAAGCTGAAAGCATCAGTAAATAACATTCATTCTAAATTAAAGTTAGAAAAAATATCTTCTCTAGCTAAGGATACAAGAATCAAAGGACTAGAAGATCTGGTTTTAAAATTAGGACTAGATCATAGAGATATTAAGGCATCAAAAGAGATAATCAAGAATAGAAATGTTGATATACAAGAATTAAGAAAAAAAATTAAAGCTTCCCACCTCTGAACATCCACAAGCACAAGAAGTTGGCCAGTTAGAAAAGGAAAAGGAAAACATGCTTAAAATGATCGTTGAATAGAACATGCAAATACAAAAAATGGAAGATGAAATATAAAAATGGATCAAGGAAAGAGAGCAACAAATAAATGTTGTAGCAGACACTTGCACAATGATAACTTCTATTGCAGGTACTTCTATAGCAGGCACATCTACAATAGCAGTGGTCACAACAGAGATAGATCCTACTGATCAAAATCCAGCAGAGCAATTATCTAGGGCCACGAGAGATTTATCTTTGAAAGATAAAGAAATTGAGAAACTCATAGTGAACCTTGAAAAGGTTCAAGGAACTAAAATCAAAACTGCTAATGCATACTTGGCAAAAATTCAAAAGAGATTTAAGTTGAGTAAGCAATTATAAATTTATGAGAATGAATCATTAATTGCTGTTACACCATTTTTTGGTCATCTAACTCTTCATCATTAGATGGACCCAAGTACACCATGTAAGACCAGTTTTACCCCAAGTAAAACTGCTTTCACTATGTTAATTAGAAAACCCCAAAAGGAATAATTAATTAAACCATAATTTAATTATTATTCCCAGTCATGTTTAACCCAAAAACAAAGAAATTAATGAGATAAACCCATAGTTATCTTATTATTTTTTAGGAATAATTATTTAAATAATATTCCTTGTTAAATATGACCAAATCAACCACCATTAATCAAATAAATCATTATTTATTTGATTATATCCCAACCACTTCCTTAAAAACATAAATAAATCATTTATTTATTTATTTTTCACTAATCAAGGGATTTGACCCAAGTCAAACACCCTTCCCCTCCAACAAATAATAATAAAATATTCCATAGAGGTGGATCTAGATGTGATTAACATTATTTTAATCATGCACCAAGATCTAGAAAGACCCAATATTTTGTTATAAATAGGAGGTTTTTCCCCATCATTCTTCACCTTTTGTGGCATATTAGATCACTCTGGATCTATACACTTGGTCTCATTTCTGCCATTTTGCTCCCATTGAGCTCTACCTTCTTCATTGGGTTTTTCTACATCTACAAGGGAGAGAAAGCTTAGATCTGAAGTGCTGAGGACTACAAAGAACCCATCCCATTGAGGAGATCTGGATACACCTTCTTGTTTCCTCCCAGGTGCCCTGTAATATAAAAATTCATTCAAAAATCGTGTTCTTGTCTTGTCTGTTGGATACATGGAGCAAACTCTTTACTTTACTGCTTAATGTCTTTCCATTTATAGATCTGTTTGTTGCAGCATTTTAACTACTAATCGCAGATCTGAAGATGTTTTGGTAAAATTATTATTGCTGTTAGGCTATCAATACAGCTAAAGTGGTAAATTTTCTACGCTCACAAAGGATTCATACTAACAAATGGCGACTCCACTCGAGTTTTAAATTACGACCGCTGTCGTTTTTCATATTCCTGCATATCCAGCTACTTCAGACCCTAGGGTTTCTTTTCAGCTGTTTATTTTTCCTATTTTTATGTTGTTTTTCTCACATAAAACCCTAAAACATTAAAATTTCTAACTTCCGTGTGTTTCGGGCCCTATTGCTGTATTGCGTGGTGTTTTACACTATGTGGCACTCCGAGACGGCAATTTTTCGAAATCACACTGAACAAATGAGAACTCGGGTCGTGACCTTGGCCCAAAACCTCGCGACTCCGGACGCAATTCTTCACCAACCTCGCGACTCAACCAAAATCGTCGTAACCTCGCGACCAGCTTTTTCCAAGATTTTTCCTTTCGTAATTTTTCTGGGTTCTCGTCATAAATTTCGCCGTGGTTTTCTCACTGCCTCAAATTTCGCCTTGACCAAGATCTCGACTGCTTACTCATCTAAGTGGGAACCCAAATTTCCTTAGGGCTTTAGTACCCTCCACTTTTTGTGGAAGAGTTTCAGCTGTTTCAGCCGTCGGTTTCAGAGCTTCAGCCCTTTCTTTTTCCAGATCCGTGACCTCACTTCCAGATCCATCGAAATCAGCCTCTTTTCCTTTCAAATCACCTCTTGTCGTTTTGTTTGGACCTCCCCTAAAGG